>JASVEL010000780.1:205000-362500 GCA_032618575.1 Nicotiana noctiflora | reverse complement strand
ATACCAATCCAGTCTCGACAAAAAAAAGGAAAAGCAAGTACATCCTTAACGGCCTCTATTCCTGACGTGAGCGGCCGCTTTCTTGGAACTAATTCATAGGCACTTTCCATTAGTTAGACTTCACACACTATATAAACAAATAGTTGAAGTGTGTGATAGAAAGCGGAAAAATGAATTGATTGACTATTGAGTGCAACCCCGTAAATAGACGACTATGGGTAGTTTGGGTGAGCTTAAAGTCAACTACAACTAGAAGGCATGCCGATCTTGCCACCAACAAACCTTTGGCTTTGACTATGAAAAGCGGAAAATAGGCACACAATAGTTTAGAGTAGAAGGAGTGAAAGCCACTTGACTGTAAGGAGAGGAGCTCTAAGTTGGAATTCAGTAGTCTAAGAGAGAGGGGAGGTAGCTTGCAAAAAGATAGAGTTATCACACAAAGGCGAAATGACTAAGATCTTGCTTAACCAGAAGATAGAATCCTATTGTTGAACTGGGGAGGCAGAAGGAAAGATATACATGGCTGAAAGAATTGAACTCGCTCTAAGGGACCCCAAATGGATAGGAATCTTCTGCCTATGGGGAGTCAACTGGCGCCTTCTTAAAGCACCTGCCAGGATTTCTTCCTTTGCCTTCCCTAACTCTTCTGAGAAGAAAGGGGACCCTGCACAAAGAAAGCCTCTAACGAGAGGATGCTGGCTACTAACTCTAAAAAATTTGCTATCGAATACTTTCAAAAAAGGCTGCATTTCATAAGCATAACAAGATGCCAGAGAGAATAGGCTAGAACTTATGCTTTGACTTGATTGGTAGCTATTTTCTCTTATACCTATTCCAAGCTGATAGAATCTGCATGCTAGTCAAACTCTGTTTGCCATTCCCACCCGGGAATCTCTTCACTCCAGTGCCTCGTCAGTCTTCTTGCACTTTTTCCAGCTTTGAAAATCGACTAAGCGTTGCGCCAAGCCTACTTATGAAGAGAAGAGTCATCGGGCTATTGTAGAGTGAAGGAAGGAGTCTTGTCTTGGCCTAGGCCTACTTGTGTCAACACTCATAAAGTGCGGAATATCGTATATAATGTGATTATTGTATATATATATATATATATATATATATTTATTTTTTTAAATTATATGTATTTTATTTAGTATTTAATCAGGAGGTTTCTCTTTTTCCTCAGGGAAAAGGATATCCCTTTGACATTTCCTTGCGCTAGCTATCCACTCCTCTTTTCACTTTTTATCATCATCATTTTCAATTTTTTTCTGTTCTAATTCGAATTCCAGCTTTGGAATCTCTATTCCTTCTTTGGCTCTCTTTTCTTTATTAATTATCTAATAGACTTCTCTCTTTAGATAGATTTTGCTTTTCATAATGATTCCTTATGATTTTGTTTTTGTAAAGCGGCATTCTCCCTTCTATCTATCTTTAAATGAATTATGGAAGTTTCTCCCCGAGCTTCGGAACTAACAAGTCTATTAAAAAGTCGAATTAGCAACTTTTACACCAATTTTCAAGTGGATGAGATCGGTCGAGTGGTCTCAGTTGGAGATGGAATTGCACGTATTTATGGATTGAACGAGATTCAAGTTGGGGAAATGGTTGAATTTGCTAACGGTGTGAAAGGAATAGCCTTGAATGTTGAGAATGAGAATGTAGGGATTGTTGTCTTTGGTAGTGATACTGCTATTAAAGAAGGAGATCTTGTCAAGCGCACTTGATCTATTGTGGATGTTCCTGCGGGAAAGGCTATGCTGGGGCATGTGGTCGACGGCTTGGGAGTACCTATTGATGGAAGGGGGGCTCGAAGCAATCACGAGCGAAGACGTGTCGAAGTGAAAGCCCCTAGTATTATTGAACGTAAGAGCCTATGCAAACAGGGTTAAAAGCGGTAGATACCTGGTTCCTATAGGTCGTGGTCAACGAGAACTTATAATCGGGGATCGACAAACTGGAAAAACTATTATTGCTATCGATACCATATTAAACCAAAAGCAACTGAACTCAAGGGCCACCTCTGAGAGTGAGACATTGTATTGTGTCTAAGTAGCGATTGGACAGAAACGTTCATCTGTGCCATAATTAGTTCAAATTATTTTAGAAGTGAATGCTTTGGAATATTCTATTATTGTAGCAGCCACCGCTTCGGATCCTGCTCCTCTATAATTTTTGGGCCCATATTCTGGGTGTGCCATGGGGGAATATTTCCGTGATAATGGAAAGCACGCATTAATAATCTATGATGATCTTAGTAAATAGGTGGTAGCATATCGATTAATGTCATTATTGTTACGTCGACCACCAGGTCGTGAGGATTTCCCAGGAGATATTTTCTATTTACATTCCTGTCTCTTAGAAAGAGTGGCTAAATGATCGGACGAGACAGGCGCAAGTAGCTTGACCGCCTGACCCGTCATTGTAACACAAGATGGAGACATATCGGCCTATATTCCCACCAATGTGATCCCCATTACTGATGGAAAAATCTTTTTGGAAACAGAGATCTTTTATCGCAGAATTAGACTTGCGATTAACGTCGGCTTATCTGTCAGTCGCGTCGGGTCTACCGCTCAGCTGAAAACTATGAAACAAGTTTGCGGTAGTTCAAAACTGGAATTGGCACAATATCGCAAAGTGGCCACCCTTGCTCAATTTGGCTCATACCTTGATGCTTCGACTCAAGCATTACTAAATACAGTGCAAGGCTGACAGAAGTACCAAAACAACCACAATATGCACCACTGCCAATTGAAAAATAAATTTATTCAAAAGGGAAAGACTCACGTTTGAATATTTTGCTGAAGCAAGCAGCAAATTCCTTTTTCCCAAGTTTAGGAAGTATAATATTCCTAGGATTGCTTGTGGTAGGCAAGGCCCAGCCATCCGAAGAAGCTGGCCCTAAGGATTATTGGTTAGGTGAGCCCTACGAAAGGGACCTCCGGAGCATGGAAAAATGTATAAACCAGATTTCCATGGAAACTGAAGCCTTGGCTGCTAAAGCAGTCCAAAAGGGCAATGAGCTCCAGGTGGGGTTGACAAGAACCCTGGCGGAACAACAAAAGGATGTCTGATTCATCCTGGAAACACACCTGGATGAGATGGATATGGATTGTCGCCTACGGACAAACAGATTCTAGGACAAAGAAAAAAATGTAGGTGACTCAGAAAGTGATTTCTGGGTCATGATCTTCGAAGTGCTAAAATCCCTATGGGACTAATGAAAATAGAAAAAGTATTTGATTGCTACTAACGGATATTTTCATAAACCACTTGTCTAGGTCAAGCAAGTATTACGGTTGAAGCAGATCCAATACCAAGACACACAGAACTCTCTCTTTTATATGCTACTTAATAAATGAAAAAGGTGTTGAGTTTTTGTGGTCTCTGAATTCGAGGATTCCCCAATGATCTGGATGGTTTCTTTTACCTTCCACAACGATCTATCCCCAGCCGGACAGAACGGCGTTACGCAGTCTTCCCTTTTTCGCGTTCGTCCTCCTTTGTTAGTGCTGTTGGAGAAATCCAGACTACTTGCCCTCTTTCTTTTCTTAATGAACCCGGCTTCGCTCTAGATTGAATCTGTCTTGGCACTATTGGGCTTGAAGCGAAGATGGATTGGAATCTATCTTGTAGGAGGTAAGACGATGGCCAGAAGACTTTCTCTAGCAAAATAGAGGATTTTTATACCTCCTCGAACCATATACGGCAATCATCTCAATTGAAAGAGAGGGTGCAGTGGGCATAGAATTCTTTTATTTAATTTCTTGCCTCTTGCACTGCGTGATAACAAATTTATTTTATTGAGTTCGGGCCTAACTCGCACTGATATCAAGAGCTATCTTTCAGACTCCTTCTCTGTATAAAATCCATATATTAAGCAAGACCGCTACACTGGCATACTTAGAAGTAAAGCACATCCACAACTGCCGCAAAAAGATCATGAGTTGATATCGCATGCGCCGCAGGACAGGGGCAAATAGGATATATATATATATATATATATATATATATATATATATATATATATATTTGAAACAACAATAGCAAGGAGATTCGCCAACAGGAGAGGGCGCATTCTTCCAGATAAAAGAAAAGCGGATGGAAGAAGAGAGCTAAGAAGGGCGGGAATCTTTAAGCAAGGGTGGGGGCAAGGAATCCAGAACGAAGGACAAACGTTAAGATAAAAAAAATTACTATTAATGTATTCAAGTGCAAAAGAAATAGCTTGCGTAAGAGCTACAATTCTTTCAGTGGGAGCAGTGGCATTGAAAACGTCCTTAGGTCTTTGATTTATTCCTTGGCAGCTACCTTAACCCGAGGATCAAGCTTACTAGAATGCTCCAATTGAAGTAGTTGATTGATCACCAATTTAAAATCTCCATAAGAGGTGCATCTCTTTCAAATCCACAGCCATCTCAAGTCAAGTATGAGGGCTTGGTATTCTGCGAGATTATTGGAAAAAGGTTTTGACAAGGTGAATGAGTGTGGCAGCACTTCTCTTTCAGAAGTAAGAAACAGGACTCCAACTCCATCTTGATGAGCAGCACCATCAAAGTACATCTTCCATGGTGGAAGAATTTCGAACACAAGCGTATCTTCATCAACTCGTCAAACAATTCCCATTCAGCACGTATTGGGTCAAAGAACTAGGAAATTCTTTCCTTTCTTCTTTTGTTTTTTTATGGGGGATTTATTAAAGGAAGGTTTCAACCTGGCATAAGCTAAGGTAACCAGCTCATTAGTCACTTCCCCTGCATGGTCAACTCTTCCCGGGTTAATGTATTTGAATAATCATATATTCATTCTTACGCGTAGAGATACCTATTTATAGTGGTTTGTTCTGGCATCAATAGTAGCTTGAAGCTATAGTTTAAGAGAAGTGACAAGATCATCAAAAAAAGGAGGCACTCAAGCTTGACTATACGATTGGTAGGAAATATTTTAGACTTGAGCATACGCCTTCTTCCTCTATGGATAGGGCGACGTGACACGCAATGGATCTATTACAAAGAAGAACAAATTGATCACATGTCCCCTTCTCAACAACCTTTCTCGCATCAGTAGACAGAGTGGATTTCCTATCCTTGGTCAACGTAAGGATTTTCATCTCTCTATATTTAGTTACCACTGACTCGAGCCTATGCGAAGCAAGCCTACACCCTAGACTGGCTCCAGGCCAAAGTGATGAAAAGGTGATCGGTCGTATATCGTAATATAATATAAAAAGTTCCATGAGAGAAAGCCTAGCCCTATCTTAACCTTATGATCCTAGTCAGCTCGTCTCTGTCTTGAGGCTAATAACCAGTGACTCTTTTGTTAACCACATGTAGAATATCTTGTGTAGTCGGGTAGGATAACTAGAATATATCTTTCCTTTAGTGTGTAACCGATTTATATATGTAAAGCTGCCTTTTTTTTTCTCTCCTTTGCTTTTCTTTTGCCCATCTTTAAAGTAAAGCTGCTTCTTAGAGTTGGTTTTTGCAATTGCAATCTGTCTCTGTCTGGCTCCTCGCTTTGAACTCAGATAAGACTTTCTTTTAGTCGAGTGACTTCATTCCTGGTTTTCCTATTCCCTTCGCTTTCCTAGCCGCTGCCTCTAAGGCCCAAGTACTTTTTTTGTTCTATTAAATGATTGATTTAGATTTGAAATTGCTCTTTACCCAAGGAATAAAGTATGGATCAACTGTCCTCTTGGATGTTCCAAACCACCATCTTGGACTTCCAGCATTTGCTTCAGACAGAAAGTTTGGGACTCAAAGTGTGCCCTCACGAGGCAGGGCAAACCTTCAAAATGTGTCTTTTACGTAACTTGGATAGCTGAGTGGTCAATCCTGCACCAATCGTTGATGAGTTGTCTCGCTCGAAAGTTATAACCTGCCTCCCGAACTCGGTATCCATTTTGCCTGATGTTTTACTCCTCCGAAAGGCTATTGAAACAAGTCCTGATCCGAGACTTCTCTTAAGGGAAAACGTTAAAAACTTATTTCGAGCAGGGTCCTCTGCTGGCATATTCATTTTTTTATTTATTATATTATGTATTGCATTTCCAAGTTGATGTTTTTTTAGCACGCGTGCCTCCGTCCCAAAAAAAATGTATATTCCGGACATTTTGTCGTGGGTGCTACTAGAAAAAACTGTTATCCGACCGATGGATTCCTCGGTTTTTGAATTTTCATTTCTTTATGTGAAAAAGAGTTGGTTCAAAGGCCTCGTCTCTATACCCTTCCGTAAAGGAGGGGCCTTCAAGCGTACAAAGTGTTAAGAAAGATTGGATGTTGCTTAGTCGCTGCTCACGTATAGAGCTTGCCGCTGAAGTGTTGAATGTGCTTCTATTTAGCAAATAGAGTTTGCTGAGATAAAACAGAATCAAAAGGAGCTCTGGCCTGCAACGAAACTAAAATGAAATTAATTGGAGACAGGTTCAGTGGGGCACCAACTTTATAGCAGGTATGCGACCAACCATTCTTCTGAAGACTATCTATAAGTAGTATTCAAAAGAAGAAATTGAGGTTTGATACCATTTGTGTTCAAAATAGGATGCCTCCTAGGTCATTTCTTTTCTCCCCTTATGCTGTTATAACTTCAACTTCTTTCTAATAGCTGCTTGCTTGGCTTCAAAGCCTTACCATCCCTCCGCCGCCTCAACAGAAAGATTGGTCATTTTCGTTTTTTTGGATTAGTCTCTTAACACAAATTCTCTCTAAAATGGTACAACAGACGGCGTAGCACTGCCTATGCGCTAATTAGCTTCCGATATATTCTGTGGCATTGATTTGATTAAAGGAAAGGTATAGCCTTCACTTCAAGCTTTGAAGTTAAGTTCTCTATTCGGTCAATGATAGGCTTTAGGCCTTACCTTACTCTTTAGGGGTTTACTCTTCTATTTAAGTGCCTAGCTAGGCTGATGCCTTTGCCGAGTCTTAAAACCTGACTCCTAAACTCAAAACTGGCCGGAAATGCCCATTTTGAGCTCGCTCAGGCGGATGTTCCCGTTGATCTTTACTTTACAAATTGTTAGCTTTTGTCTTACCATGCAGAGTCTGCCACTTTTCTTGTCTGTTTTGTCTTTTTGTGGCCGGTATTTCTTTCCCTTTTCCTGATCGAAAGATCTTTTTTGATGCGTTATCGCTGTAAAGGTCACAACCTAGGCATTCAAAAGGAGGGTTATTACATAAAAAAATTACATAAGTTATTAGAGTGATGCCCCCTTGCATTGGAAAGAGTTGACTTCTTCCTGTGCAGGATAGCCACTGGCTCTTCCGATTAATTAAGATATAGGGAAAGGCCAACGCGTCAAAGTAAAGTCAGGTTCAGCAATCAATGTAGCTAGTTCAAATACCAGAAGCTAGGTCATAAAAGGTAGATTAGATTCGACAATCTTAAGTAGTGGAGTCGGCCCTTAGCCGAGATACGATACTTTCAGCTAATCACTAGCTTTTGGTAGAATAATACCGTAAAGTCGGAGAGGAAGAAGAATGCCATCATAGAGGGATAAGTGTGTAAACTTGAAGGGCTAGGGAACTCCTCTAGCTTAATAACGAAAGTTAGGGTCGATCAGAGGAGGCCTTACCTCTTAGATGACCCAAGCAAGTCATTAAGCTATTGGATGGATCCTCCTAACTGTAGTTACTTACGGTCGAGTAGTAGACGGGTAAGGCCCACAGTTCTAATAGGTTTTCACTTGAGCTTTTCGCAGCAAAGCAAGTCTACAAGCCACTGCAGTGAGGTTATAGGTCTGATTTCTTTCTCGTATTGAGATCTTAAAATGCTATACGCAACCCCCTGCAAGGTTACTTTAGATAGCGGTATTTTTTGTATAAGATTGGCATCCCCATTCTAAGGTTACTTAGTACTTAGGTCGTGAGTTCCTCTATTAGTAGCCTTTATTCCCATCCCGCGTAAGAACATAGGTTTTTCCCTCAGTTTCTGCTCTCCTTGCTTTAACTAAAGAACTACCTTTCACATTAAGTAGGACTCTAAGAGCTCTACCTTAGAATGAGTTAGATTTCCTGTGTTAACAAGAAGGAATGGCAGGACGCTAGAGAGGTCTATGAGACTAGTGCAATCAGGTAATCGACCAAGTAATCCACATACATGATAAAAGAGCATTCCAGCCTTAGTGTACTTATCCACTGGCATTGAAGGAGAAGAATGACAAGGTCTGCTTCCACAGTAGGTATTGCCACTTATTCCAATCCAAGAGCAAACAGGTGACTCCTCATTAAGCAAGAACCCGAGCTAAGAGCAGGGCAGTTCAATTAATGTATAGAGAAAGCTCCAAGCAGCTACCATTGATCAACCTTATTCAGGCACATCAATAAAAGATCTTGCTTACCGGATAACTTTCCTGGTGAAGGAGAGAAAGTTTAACAAGCTAAGAAAGTCTTGTTAAAAGCAGGAATGCAGACTGTGATGACTATTTTCACTAGTTTCAAAGGCTTGATTGACCCTTGGGATTGAATGTGGCTAGGGGGTGCCCTCGTAAAGACTAAAACCTCCTTATGGCAAAAATAGTAGAGGTGCATGGTTAGTAGGAATTTCTTGCATGCTAAGGGATTAGTCCAAGTTAGACCAAGAAGTAAGAGTTTTTAATTGGATTCGGGGTTGCTGAATTGATAAATTCTCTTCCCACGTAGCCCTAAGAAGCAAATTCCGACAGCCTGTGATGAAATAGCACCAAAAAAGGGGCTACGCGAATAGTAGTGTTTGTAGTCCCTGAGGCTAATTTTGAGCTAGATAGTGGATTGATGTTCACTATAGCACTATCTGAACTTAACGGTTAAGCTAGTGTACCATGAAATCCATCCCACATATTTTGGATGTTGTGGCATCAGTTATCTAGCTACATTATATTACCGGTTGACAACATTTTGGAAAACGTTTATTCCGGTTACTGCTTGTTAAATTCCGTTAGGTTCTTTGTCAAATACTAACTGATTTGAATCCATATTGTTCGTGGGTGTAACTTTGATTGTTGTTTCCTTCGAGCTAAGATACACCCTATCAAAAACTAGTTCTAAAAGCATCTTCCATTCATCTCGACCTAGACTGATCTTTGTTCTGATGATGATAAACCATCATCAATTTATATAGTATATATACCCCCAAGCCCTCTTTTTGTACAATTTTCTTTCTTTCTAAAAGAGGGCCTGGAACTTGGCTCTCTTCACAGCCCCTAAAGGCGTTAGGAAGAAATTTAATCAGCCAGCGTAATAACTTCAATTGATAGAACAATCTATCAAGACCTAAAACAAATAATACCATCTCCTAGGGAGTATTTTTATTTTACATATCTCGAGTTTAGAATTCTCCTCACGCTTTTTCAATCACGATTTTCTATTCGAGAACACTCGCCTCATCGATTCTTCCCCTCGTTTCTTTTATCTTGGACATTGAGATGTTTATGCAAAGCATTCCTTCCTACCCTATGTAGGCAACACAAGCTACGGAGCTGTAGACTTAAGACCTAAGGATATTTCTTTGACGTGTGATCGGGTCTTAGAATGCTTAGGAAAGTGTAAGCACCTGTATATAATTTCTATTTTACTTTCTATATATAGATATGGGTTTCTCTTGATGGAATATTCCAAGCTAAATCTTCTTTTTAGAACCACAACTCAGTGAAGTAGGCGACAACTGCTATTAGGGTCTGTCTTAAGGCATCGACTCTCTAAAAAAAGTATTTTCTATTGTTGCATGGGTTCCTTTTTGTATAAAACATATTGACTACAAATTGAACTAAAGAAAGAATGTTGACTGTTCGACAACGTGAATACTGCAATCCCGAGTTAGAATAATCAAACGCCCATCACGAGTCACATGGGCACCCCCACCAGGTAGAATAGTTGTGATATCCCCATCAAGATCTAACTCTAAGAGGATACTATTAATTTCTTCTTTACACTGCTGCTCGCTTTGTAGACTAAACAATGGAAATAATACGTAACAGTCAGCCAAGTAACGATAATAAGAAAGACAAGGGTATAGCTGTTTAAATCCTCGGTCGAAATCATCCAACATAAAATTGTATAAGACCTTAGTGATTAACCTAGCGTGTGGGATCCCTACTTCCGTAATAGAATAATTAATTCCATTTTGGTCATAAACTGGTATCTTTAAAAAGGATGAAACTAAGGATATTACGTAGCTATCACGTACCAAAGGTGCCATCTTTAGTAAAATCTTTTATGAGGAATAGTACATTGTGAGGGTGCTAGATTCAAGATGAAAATAGTTCTAATCTTCCCCACTGCACCTAATTTGGCAAAGAAGTCACGACGAACTCTGGGAAAACCACACGATTGCTCCTGAAAGATATATGAACACATAAAACAACTATTCAACATATGCGCCAGAGCGATTAAAACGAGAGCGTCCCTTTCAGCTGGACAACAACCTATTTATGATCAGGGTCTCCTGGCTGACATAAAGTTTCAACATAAAAAAATATTGCCTCCTCTTTGGGAATACTTAATAACTTAAGTGGGGACAATGCATACTTCTTTACTGAGATAAGAATGATTATATCACATAGGCTTAATGGGGCAAGGAAAATAGATCACCAAGTTTAGCATAGACATATAATATTGACTGGGCAAGTTGCTCTGCGGAGCATGAATAAGATGGATTTTTCTGTGGGTCCTCGCCATCTGAATCAATTCTGAACGAACAGTATCTCTATCTGGCTTTGTTATTATTATAGTATTATTTGCACCCAGCCAGTAAGTAGATATATGGAGAGAGGGGACAGCTTTGTCGCGGACCTTTCTTTGGTTTCTTTTATGAACTCCACTGGTCATCCATGGATTATATGGGCTTTCCATTGTATATAAATAAACTTTCGTATCCTACTCCGCAAATCCCATTTTCCAGCAGCATAGAGAAACCTATGATTAAAATTTTTATATGCTGCTGGTTCGGTGAGTTTAGTGATCATGGCTGGCTCACCTGATCTATTAGATGAGTAGTAGTCCTCCTTGGGAGAATTATCAATATCTCTTCCTATCAAAATGAGATTAGAAGGGCGCTCTTTTTAAAGAGCCAGCCTGTATTTCAATAGAAACTATTGGCAATTACCTTAGTCATTCTCTTATATAGTGTAGTCCCCATAGCAATAGGCCGAGGTCTAGTGGGGTTTTGTTTTTTTGGGAATCATAGCTAGGAATAAGGATTGAATTGCACCTGGTTTGCTCCTGTTTGACGTCAATTACCATATGGAAATGGAGATCGTCCAACATTATGTTCCAGCACTGCCTCTGAATTAATCAACCAAGTAGTAGTTAAGTTCAGTTGGAATCTATATAGTCTAGTAGTTCTTCACTATAAATAGCCCCCTATTGTTGATAGAGAGCTTACCGCCCCGACCTTTATAGTCGCGACTGTTGTCATGGAAAAAGAGTTTTTTTCTGTCAAAGAAGCATGCTTAACACAGCCTATAGCATAAAGGCATACGAGATGCGTCTAAACTAAATGTTGGGCAAGTGCCCGTACTCTCTCTTCTGTGGATACGCTATCCCTTCCGGCTATGGTATGGGGAAGGGGATGTGAGATCTACTCATTGATTTTATATTAGATGAGCGGCTGTAATATGATCGTTCGGGATACATGGGCTCACACACTACACACAAGAATGAATTGTTATGCGGTCGGTAAACTCTTTTCTTTCTACGGGCAGCCTATCAAATCGGATCACCTATTTTTGAATATGTCGTTACATAATGGACATGTATTTGGTTTTCCATTTTTTTTATGTTCAACTCGTGCCTGGATAGAGAATGGGCACGACTCCCCCTCTCCCCGTTCTACCGTCCAAAAAGGCCGGCCGTTCTACGTTCCGGGGTTGGGTTGGATAGGACCAGATCCAATCGGATCTGATCGTAGCTTCGAGTTCAAGTGCCGTACTGCGGCTGGATCAGAAAAGAGGGGGACATCGAACCTCCTGCCAAGAGTCCAAGGTTGCTTGCTAACTCTTAGCCACTTGTTGGAAGGAAGTGCAACTTGATTGTCGGGGGAATCGTGAAGGAAAATATAAGGTAGATTATTCTATTTCCTCTTTTGGTAAGGATTGGCTTTTTGTTCAGGGGTATGTTAAAAACCATCTTCTTATCTTTGTTTGTATCACCTAGACATCCGAAGGGTCGGCCAAATGTACCTCGGGAGCCCCAGCCCATTCAAATCAAAATAGAGCAAGCACCTACGACTAAGGGGAATGGAATGTCGACCACAGGGTGAGAGAATCTTATAAGACGAAGGCTAGTGACTGGTCAAGTCATTAAACTTAGTCATTTTGATCAACATTTCTACAAGTGGACTGGGTTTATGGGTTTAAACTGACTACGACCAAAGTCGTGGCTACTTCAACAAAAAAAAGTGTGACCCCATATTCAAACCAAAAGAAGTACCTCACCTCACTTACGAAGAAGTAGTTGGAGCTGGGCTCCAAACTATTAGAGTTTGCTTTTTATCTTTCTCAGAGCGGTCTGGTCAAATAGGGGATTAGACCACTCCTGGTGTTTTAACTAGTCATTAATGGTCGGCTTAATTAGTACCCTTTCGGTATGTGTTGCGAACACTTTCATTTTTAGCATCTCATCTTCTCTAGAAAAGAAAAACTCGAACGGATAGAACAGATGGTCCAACTACATAACTTTTTCTTTTGCATTACTTCCATGGTCGTGCCTCGTGGAACGGAAGCACCCGTACTATTGAAATGGTTCGTCAGTAGAGATGTTCCCACATGTGCCCTTTTTTCCAATGGTACTATAATTCCTATTCCTATCCCTTAATTCCCTCTTTTGGTCTATCTACATTCTAGGAAATTAATATGCTCCACGGACAGAGCAAAAAGGTGAGTCTTGGTCAGAGCAAGCCGCCCTATTCTATTACCAGACATAATTGGGAGAAGCTCATCCGAAACTAGAGGTAGAAACACTTTATTTCGTTTCGTTCTTGTTCTTCTTTTCCTTCTTCTCGAATCCAAGGGGGAATTGTCATATTTAGAATCTTTCTGCGGTGTGCTCCATTTACTATTCTTTTGTACTTTGTTCTTTTTACCACGCGATAGGTCAGCGAAGCCTGAGCAGGTGCGGAGAAGCAAAGGCCAAACACTTCGGCCTAATGGGAATGAGCAACAACGAAATGAGAAGATAAGGTGCCTTGGGCACCCCTATTTAGAGTGAAGGGTCAAAGTTTTTGGGCCTATAGCTTTCCCTGACCCCCTTTCGTCACGCGGTGGTTGTGTGGAGGGTGCGCCACCTGAAATCGGGCTTGAAGCTATCACCTTACCAATAAGCCGAGAGCTGATGGATGCTGGTCACGACTACTGTCAAAAAGCTCATATAAAGATAAATATTTCACATGGAGCAGTGTGCATATCTATGTTGGGTGTTCTTCTGTCGTGCGACCCGGTGGCTTATGTGCCACCTGTGGCCCACGCATCCTATTTGTTCAAGGCGGGCGGCGTGAACTCTGATTCAATCCGGGTATTCAATCTCGCTGTTGAGATGCTCGGTTGACTCCTTAACTTTTATAGGAAGATGGATTATTCAATAATTCGTGCATAAGGGTAAGGAACTTTGGATGAACTAATACGAACGGGTGTAAGCCTCTCTGCTCGGAAACACCCAGTGCTGACTATACTAAGAGACACAAAAGCGCATGTAACGCCAGTTGGCAAAGTGGCGTTCAGCATCCCTGGCGGTACAAAAAGATGGGTCATGATGATATCATCTACGTCCGTACTGCTCCTCGTGGAGTAGATCTCGCATCCAACCAAGTATTTAACCAGGGAACGGTAGAATTCCCACTACCGCTGGCAGGCCAGCCGGGCCGTGAGCGCGGTGGGAACGGGCTTCCCAAGAAACTAGCCTGGGCCGGGGTCAGCATAGAATGAAGGGGATGACCCTAATCTTGTGTTAGCTTTGCCAACATATTGGGTTGCGGGCAGAGAAAAGCGGACGTGGGGACTCGGGTCGGGACGCAGCGTAACTAAGAGAGCCATTCCAGTTAGGGCGAGATAAAGTGGGCGGCCATGGGCGGTCTGGTGTCCGAGCTGATTGGGCAGACAACAACTACTTCTCTTATTATTTTAGTATTAGTTGCCTATCCCGTAGTGGGATGGGATGGAATAGAAAGAACGCGAAGCGATAGCGCTATAGGGTCGGTTTTTTTGGGGGGATAGGCTTGTGAAGAAGCAAGCTTATCCCTGCCCCGACCTGCAGCAGCTAGGTTTCCCCATCTCTTCGAAACTTCCCCCGGTCATCCGCCCAAGCTGTATGACACAAAAACTCATCCCACATATGGTTCGGAGGCCGCTCCCCACCCTAGCAGTAAGGGTGCGGCTTCGGTCAACTAACACAAAAAAATACAGTTCACTCAACGATTGCCTTTAGGTTTCGAACTCCATATGGGGAAGGAAGGTTGTTATTTGCGAGGTCTTGATCATTTACATGGAGCCACTTTTTATTCCATTTATTGGAATTTGATGATCTATAAATCGCCCCTAACGAGCGATCGGCTCGTGTTTGAGCACGATGAATCGCTTCGTGCTGACATGTTGCCAATCCACTTTTCGGCCACATATGAGAATGGAAAACTAGATCATTTTTTCCATCGGTAGATGAAGAATCGCGAACATAATAACTTATAGTTGATGATGTTCCCAGAAAAAAGATACTTTCGAGAATGGACGAGCACCACTGAAGTGGCTATACATAAAAATCTATTTACGAATCTATATGTTTTGATTGGAACTGGAAGTTCTAGAACATGTGGCTGGTATACCACAATAATAAAACTTCCTTTTATTTTATTTATTCGGATCGGATTTATGTCGGCTTCGTTTGGAGGCTCGTGTAGTTTGATACGTCAGCTCCAAAAAGATATGTTACGTTCGAATTGATAAAGTTCCATGGAGTTCATAATTGCATAAAAGGAGTCAAAGTAGTGGCTGCAGCGCATTGAGGCACTTCTTCGACTGTCCCCGTACGCCCGCCCTGCCGGCCCGCTCTAAAGAATTCATGATTTATATATGTTTCAGGCTTGTGAGAGGGAGTGCGGAATAAGGATTGATTTCACTATATCCATCGTAGCCCACCCCATCTACCTAGTGCAGGAGGTAAATTGTTGCTCCCTCTCTTGAGATTGCAATCTTTATCGAGTCGGGAAGGAATGAGTAATGGGTCGGAGAATCAGGCATCGGCCCTCTTGGATCCGGTAGGAGTAGGAGTAGGTAAGTTAGTATCGATCCGGTGAAGAAAAGAGAATTTAGTTGATAGAGACGTTTGATCTGGAGGAAGCAACTGGTCAGATATCCCAAAACCTTCATGGGAAAGGAACGGACTGAGTCGCCCTACTTCTAAAGATAGATAGAAAAGGTTAGGGAGTCCCAGCTACTGAGGTGGCATAGTGACAGGTGAGAGAAATAACAACAAAAGTAGCGGAAGATCCTGCAGTAGTATATTCTGTAGTTTGCGGTGGAATAGATTCAAGCGTCCGGACCAGTAGATCCACAGCGAATAGGCGTTGACTTAGTTGCTTTTGCAGTTTACTTTAATCCCGATGTTGATCCGACGCAACTTACTGGTGATAGTCGCAGCACAAGGAGCTTTCAAGGGAGGGGGCCAGGATCTCTAGTTCTGTTCTAGAATCAAAACAAAAAATCTAACTAAATAGGCAGCGAACCGTTCTGATGAGACCCGAAGACCTGGAGGAATAAATAAGCAAAGGGAGGGGCTTTTTACTTCAACGGAGGTAATGCTTATTCTTCTCCTTCCTTGCACTCTTGAATCAGGCAAGGCTTTTCCCTATTCCCTATCAAAAGCACTTTCAGTAGAAAAATGAATTCGTCTCAAATCAAAAGAAGAAGACTCCGCACCTTCAACTAATTCAAGTAATTCAGTTAATAGGAAAGTCATATCATTGAACATTGGAGTATATACAACCTCGTGAACATTACAACCAATCAATCGAGAGTCTTCTATAGATTTAGAAACTTTCTATTTATGCCCGAACGCACAAGAAAAGGTAGAACATTTTGGGAGGTACTTTCATTCTACTTTACTATAGCAGTTTTAGATCTGCCGGTCGCTCTCTTGGAAGTGCTCATCTAGCTCCCTCTCCTTGAATTCTTCTTTTTTGTTTTAGCCGGATATGGCCTTTTAGCCATCCCTTCGATCAAATAGAGCTTCCTATCCTATGTTTTTCCTTTTTTCCCAGGATAGAAATATTACTTTGCATCTTCTTTCCTCGGCTAATGGAAAAAAATCCTTCTTTTTACCCTGCCTGGCGCCATCCATCTCCAAATAGTAAATGCGCTGCTGAGCTTAGATGTCCGCTCATCTGGCAAGTTGGCAGCAAGCACTTCCTCCCCTCTTTGTGTGGAAAAGCTTCTGAAAGCCTATTAGTTAGTATTAATAAAAAACCTGGTTAAGGGGTTCGTAGTTGTTGCAATTGCTCGTTGGTCTTCACCTCAAATGCTTTCTTCAATGAGTCCAAGTCTGCCTTCACGGATAAGAAGTCAAGGATGTGTCGGTAGATCAGCTAGCTCGCGCTTTAGTGTTTCGTTGATCTTTTCTACCCCTTGCTCTATGAGGATGCGCGCCTATCCAGAACGTGCAAAGTAAAATAGCGGTAGATCAACTGGGTATAGATTGACACATAGGCTACTGGCAGAGTGGGGGGTAGAATCACACAGCAGAAAGCTTCCTGTCAATCCAAAAATGTTAGAAAGAGAATTAGATCTAATCTCGTCAATTGGGCTTATTCAATTTTTGAAGTTAGATTGAAGATTGAGAAAGCTGGCCAATAGTGCCTTTAGCGAATGCATTCATGAGGCTTGTCCCTGGGGGCTAAGAAGCTTGATCACTTTGTTGAATAAATCATGTTGACGTGATGAACAAAGCTGGGTGAAGTGTCGATACTTGGCCCAGCGTTATCGAGAAAAGGTTTTGTTTCCTTAGTCATTCTTGTGCACATTTTTTAGTCTACTTAGTATATCTGTATGGGCTTGGTTGGCAGGGTCAGGGTCTTTCGCATTCTTATCTAAAAAAGAGTAAGAGGGCGATTCCCTCAATTGTGGCATCGCCTTCATCATCCCTCTAACAGGTTGATGAGCTTTTGGAAAATTGGAACTCCAAAAGCATCAGACCGTCTGTAATGGCTCGTCCCTAGTGCCTTTGAACGAACTGAAAGGCCTTTCTTCAACTCCCTCTGAGGTTTGAACTACAAACCAACTCTTTCGACTGCGAGTCATTAAAATAATGAATGACAAATAGTGGTTCAGTACGACGTCTTCTCTCTTCTCTCTTTCTAAAAACCACCCTAGCCATTCACGCAAGTTGTTGTACCCCCGAGAATCTTTTCAAACATTAGTCAGGGCTACTTGAAGATCCTTTCATCTCTTCTTTATTTGTGTTGAGAGAGAGTCGCCAAAAGGCTCATCCGAGGACTGAAAAAGAACCTGGCTTACTTAGCAACCAAAGATAGCTTACTAAGGAAAAACCTGTTAATGGGAGACCCTTCTTTGCCAGGCCGTGTACTTCTCCTTTATCCCTTGCCTTGCTTTTTTTGCTCGGACACTCTCTGTTCTTAAGTAAGGGTTTCCCTCTCTAAAAAAGAATATGTTAATCATTACCGATACTAGGAAGAGTTGCTTTTTCTTGATCTAGAGGAGATTGGTATTGGTAGAGTCGCATTCAACACCGTCTTTTTGCCCTTTGGTTGGTAATCACATCGGCCATAAGGTGGTCTATCACCTCGGTTGGGGAGAAAAGCTTTTTTGTTGTCGAAACATCCCTCTCCGCTTTATTAAACTCTTCTCTTAGGTGAGAGCTCACTCAATCACTTTTTAAACTTTCGCAATGCTCTCATTTCATTAAAGTGAGTATGTTTTGAATGAAAGCAGGTTTCATCCTCACTTTCATCGAGGACAGGTACGTGGTCTGGTTCGGTTGATACGATGAACGGGAAATGAAAATGTAAGGCCCCGTAAAAATTTTGTGCATAAAACCTAGTAGCTGTGGTGTCATGGTCCGAATAATGTGTTAGGAATGCGTAGAATTCTTCGCGGCGAGCATGCTCGCCGCGGTTCGGACCCTTGGTAACGATTTAAGTTTCAAAAATGTAGAGAATTAATTTTTTCCGAAAAATGTCAAATATGCGGTCAAGAATGCGACCGCAAACCTGACATGCGGACCGCATTCTTGCCGCAAAACGTTCCAGAGAGTTTCCCAAAAATCGTGTCAAAAGTGCGGTCGATATGCGATCGCATGTCAAATCTGCGGTGCACTTTGCGACCGCAGATCAAACATGCGGTCCGCATAGTGACCGCATTCCTTAACAGAACCTGTGTAAAATTTGGGGCAATTCTGCGGTCACTATGCGGACCGCATGTTGATTCTGCGGTCGCATAGTGCACCGCATAATTGACCCCGACCCAGATTTTTGTAACATTTTGACCCGATCTCTTCTTTAATATAACACACTTCTTCTTCATTTTATCATATCATCTTACCAAAATTAGAGAGAGAAGAGAGGGTTTTTAGAGAGAGAAATCTTTCATCTTCGAAGATTGTTCCAACCATCTTAATTCCAAGGGATCTTAGGGCAAGGATTCAACTTCCCTAATCTTTTCAAGGTAAAAACCCTAACTATTTTCTTTGATTTTCAGTTTTAATTGGGTAAAGAGAGGTTTGCATATAATAGCTTTTAAAAATAGAATTTTTACACTCATGCATGATTATTGAACTTGATTTTTAGTAAAAAGAAGTGAGTAGAAGTAAGAGTCTTCAAGAACAAGGTTGGCAAGAGTAAGATAGCGTGGGTAAGCGTAAAGTAGGAAGTTAACGGAAGAAAACTCATCACCAGGTATGTATGGCTAATTTTGATTCTTGTAAAATCGCCCAAATGTGTGCGAATTGTTTTGGCATGGTCAAATTGAGAAATTTTACGTAATTCTTTGATTTCCTTGTTGAGTATTTGATTGATGTTGAAATACGTGTGGTGTGGTATGAAAAAAATGGATTGAAAGATAAAAAAAAAGTAATCGAGATTGGTAAAGAATTGGGAACAACCATTGTGATGGCATATTTGGCTTATTGTGGAAGGAATTTGAAACACCATAATTGTGGTAAATTGTTGAACATGATTACGTGGGCATTTTCGATTTTGGAATACTTGTAACTTGGTTTTGATATTGGCTTGAGAAGAAATTGAGAACATGAACCAATGTGTAAGTTGCTTATTTGAACTTGTTGAAATTGTGTGTAGTACCTTATCTGCTGTTTGAAATTGTTGTGTTTTCAAGTGTAAGGCGGGGTCGTGTTGCGCGCTGCAACGTGGGGAAATAAGGTGTGGGTTGGGGTGATAAGGGTGGCCGAGGTAATAAGGGTGGTCAGGGGCAATAAGGATGGAAAGCGATCGAAATCGCTATTGAAAATTGATACAAAAATCAATAATGTGAAATTGTGAAAGGAGACGACAGGAGAGTTTGCAACCTGTGGGGCACTGATTGCCCCTTTGTTTGACTACATGTGCTTTACGTGATTAATTGGTTATTGTTAAATTGGTTGATCGTAGAAAGTGCTTTGTGTGAGAATTATTTGAAATGAGGAAAATGTGGAAACATGGTTGGCTGGCTTAATTAATTGTTGATGTAATTTAATGGCTTGAGTTTACATGGGACAAAGTTTGTCCATACATACCAGTACAATTCAAGTGTACTGACGTCCCTTTTGCCGGGGGCGCTACATTCGTGTCATGATTGTAGGTGGATCAGTAGCAGGCACTTCAGCTCATCGGCAGTAGTATCCTTCTCCTTCCATTGCCCGTTTTGGTGAGCCCCTTTCTTCCTCGGGGCCTTGTGTGGTTCATGCCACTCGGTTTAGATTTCATTTTGGTTTTGTAAGGTATAGCCGGAGCCTTGTTACGGGCAAGTATTGTATTTCCCTTTTTGTATCCTAGAGGCTCCATAGATATGTAAACTGTGGGATTGTGGCCTATGTATATGTATGGGCGTTGTAAATATAAATTATGAACTTTTTAGTGAATCAATTACATGGTTATGTTTATGCATTATGAAATCAGTCATTATTGGTAAAATATTTGGTTAATGAGAAACAATCAACACGGGGTTAACGCGTGGGAATGAAAGGCACCCAGGTCCGCTTGACTGGGGCAACCCGGTCAGGCGCCGGTCATGTTCCTCGATTTGGGGCGTGACAGTCTTGCTTCACTGAAGTCCCTCATGGAAGAAGAATTGGCTGATGTAGAAGGCTTATTTGTTATCGTATCCACCACATAGTTTGCATACTCAGACAAGCTGACTCCAACGCCTATAGTAATAGTCATACTAAAGCTAAAGAGATCCCAATAGTCAATCTGCTACGCCCCAATGTTGTCAGCAAACAATCACCTTGCCTTACTAACATATGTATCTTTTCGCATTGTCTTCATCCAACAGGAACGAGAGAACCTGATTCTAGGGATGCCCATTTGTCCACATCAAAAGGAAAGGAATCAGTCAGGCAGCAAGAGAGAAATTCCTCTAAGTCGTATCATCAATGTTAATAGCATTGATCGATGACTCTCCACACTGTCCTGGTCTCACGATGTGGATTCGAACCACTGCTACTCCTTATTGTCGTGAGTGGGTCTGTCGTCCTCCTCATTGTAGTCCTCCTAGAATCTAGAGCATTTCATCAAAATACATCATGTCTTTTCACCTTAGTAGTCCTATGCATAGTCAATACAATAGCCCCAATGATGGCTATTAATAAAATAAGACTAGAAACCAAAAACCAGACGAAATAGTAGGTATAAAGTAAATTGCCCAATGTTTCCAAATTAGTCCAACTTCGTACCTTTCCAGCATAAACCGTATATCTTAGAGAGGGCGTATTTCGTTGGGTTGGTAGTAATGGAATGCTTTTATTATCAATAATAAAGAACATCTCCCACCAAAACATCAGTCCAATAATACAACTAACTGGTAAATAGCGCAATACTTCTTTGTAAATCCCCGCTATTTGAACATGGAACATCATAACAACGAATAGGAATGAAACGGCTATAGCTCCTATATAAGCTACTGGGAAGATCATAGCGAAGAAGTCGAGACCTAACAAAAGAAGTAAACCTGAAGTGTTGTGAAAGACTGGGATGAGAAACAAAACGGAATGTACCGGATTTTTAGCACGTACAACCATGAAACAAGAGACCAAAGCAGGGCTAGAAAAAACAGAAAGTATCATAGTACGTCGTCCTTCCCTGAAATGGAACTTTCATGCTGGAGAAAGTACTAGCATGAAAGTCGATCTATCACGACCAGCGCGGTTGTTCCTATTTCATTTTCTTCTTCCAATCCCTTCTTCAAAAGCACTCCCTGAGTTACTTACGGAATCTCAAATCTGTCTCGACGCCGAGAATTATTTATGTGTCGAGGTTGATTAGAGGTTCGACTTCCTTCTCCCCAACCTTTTAGCCTTCTGGACCCATGAATAAAAAAACTGAAATCAAAAAGAAAGAAGAGAAATTGGGCCATCATTCCCGAGAGAGGCCGCCTTCTCTCAGGCCAGCAGTCTTCTACTTCTAGTCGAATGCTCTATGACGGTCTTCCCTGGCTCTGCTCGCTCATCTACGCTCCGACCCAACAAGTAGTAATTGAAAAACAATGTTTCCTTGCCTGCATTAAGATTTAAAACTTGTCGTCAAAAAAAGGTAATCAATCGGAATCGAGAAAAAATATGGAAATAGTGAATCAAGATCTAGATGGATCCCTATCTTTATCTCTATCCACGGAGATACCTATCTATATGGAGAGAGATCTATCTATGAATTGGCCTAGACTATCCTCTATCCGGATAGATATGTCCCTATGAGCGACTACGCCGATCTTTATATGTTTTGGCCACGTCCCTTTCCGCTCCGAAGAAGAAGGTTTGGATCTTTCAATCTTATGTCGTGAGGTGTGTGACCTATGTTAAGTCTATAAGATACCACAACTTTTGGTGTTTTATGATTCACCTCCGAATAATGAGTAGGTAGTTTGATCCTTTTTATTTAATCTTTTTATTAAACCGATAGGGGGATGCGGAGCAATAGGTCGAATTACTATATAAAGAAGAGTTGTAAACTATAGGACTTCTTGTTCGAGTAGGAATATTTTGTTTTTTCTTGGTCCTTCTCTTTGATAAGAATAGGGATTTGAAATGATACAAATTCCTCTTCATTCTGTTGTGCTCAGCGAAAGAACTGCCTAAGCATACTTTTCCGGATCCAAACTTCTTTGTTCTTTCTAAGTCTTCTTCTTGCATAGAAGAACACGACTGTTGCAAAAATCAGGATTTTAGTAGTAGGCAGCGTCCCCTCTTAGTTTTGAGTAGGCGAAACCATTATGTTTTGGTTCTTCTCCACGGGTGATCCAGAAATTTTCCTATTATTTTTTCAACTAAGATTTCGATATAGAAGGATCTCTTTATTTCTTCACCGCCGGTTCTCACATCATTTTCTGAAAAAATATTATATCACCGTGGGAGAGTTTAAAATGAGTAATTTTAACCATTCCATTATTCATACAAACCCTTCGATGACTTATCGGTTGCCTTGCTTGAGGAATAGTTTCAATAAAATGGAGACAAACTGGGATAACGTCCGATCTTGTTTTTGGATTGAGTAGAAAAGGGATATGTGAAGTTCGTTGTCTTCCTCTGTGCATCTCTGTGATGGGTAAAATCTCCATAAAAAAGGGACAACTTTTGTGTAGTTTGTGATTGGATGTAACTGTTAAGAGTTTCTCCAGAATAAATCTTTCTCTTAATAGATCTCTTCTTGTTCCTCAATCTTCGGAGAATACGGCGTTGTATTATAGTAAGTTCTCTATTCCAAACATTTCCTGAAAGTAGACAACAAGTTTTAAATCTTAATGCAGGCAAGGCATATCTCATTGACTCGGTCTTTTTCGCCACATCGCGTATAACGGGAATCGATCCCCCTCTGCTGCTGGCGAGCAGATGTATAATGTACTACGTCGATCCAACAACTTTTTAGGAGTATGTTATGGATTGCCCCTTTCTTCTTATTAGTCAGATAGGTTTTCCACCCTTTCTCTTTTTAATATAATAATAAGGTAAGCTTCCAAAGCTCCTATCTTCAGCTGGTGCGCAGGAGCACACTTTCGTTTTCCCCTTTACTAGGGGCTTTCATGAATAGGGATTTCCCTCAAGCAGTCTTCTCTTCCTATCACTTCACTTCATTCTAGAAATGTGATCTCACTGGGACGGGCGAATGGGAAGGAAGAGATGGGTGGTCCGGGAACAACAATGAGAGAGGACTCAAAGCCCCCCCTCTTACTCTTCCCCATGACTATTTGTTCGCTCGAGATGCAGAACTCTTTTTTTTAATGAATAGAAAGAGCCATGATACATTCCGAAATATTGTCAAGGTAAATAGACTCTTTTCGCCCCCTTTTCGATGTCTGCCTGAGGACCTATGTAAATGTTTTGGAAAGGGGATGTTCGCCTTTTGTAACAAATAGACCCACGATACAGACTAATACATGTTCTTACCCGTAAGCATAAGTAAAATCTATTCATAGTTGGTCAGTCCACCACGGCAGGGCTTCTCGCTTTTCATGAATGTGTCTCCCCCTCTTCTTATGTGAGTTTTACCAACCTTTTACTCTGCTTGCTTCTAACTCCCTATGAGCCCTTACTTTTTCGGGGGTTCGACGGGACATGGGAGATTCAGCTCATGCATCGGTTTACCGAAATAACCTCTGCTCTCCCACTTCCTTCTATTCAAAATGCGAGCAGCCCTTAAACAAAAAGTCCTAAGAGGGTTCTTCTTTATATATTACATAAGCCCTAAAGTAGGTAGCCCCGAAAGCCAAACTCAGCATAGTGGGTTTTGGCTTTCCCCTTTCTATCTTATTAGTCAAACCTGAATGTCCTTATTTAAAAAAACAGCGCTAACGCCCTATCTATAGTAAGGGGCCTTTTAAATTCAATCTCCCACTTGATTTCGGACAGTCAAATATAAAGACTCTTTGTTAGCTCTTTGTGCCTCATTGACTTCTCAAACTGAACTAAGACTGTCTAACTAGAGTATAGCCGGAAGGAGCTCTTTTTGTATTGAAAGTGTTTTCAAATAGCAATCCATCGCGTCGGTAATAAGACTTAGAGTAAACAAATGATTCAAGCTCCTTACAGAAGGCAGTTCAGCTTGATAACTCGATAAGCTATATTGACAGAACAAAACCAATCTTTCAAAGGTGGAATCAATCGCAACCTATTCTTCTTAGCCTAACAGTCTATTCGTGGAAGTAAATTATCCAAAAAGTCTCCTTACTAGACCTAACATCCTGTCATCGCTTTCAGATACAAGGAAGTTGGACTAGTTATTAGACCAACTATCTCACGCTCTCTCTCTCAAACCCAGCCAAAGGAGCACATCTAGTTGAAAGACTCTTATTCTTATTAAGAATGGAAAGATGTTTCACTTCGTAAAAGCTTAAGCTTAAGAGCTTTATCCATAAGTAATGAGAGTAGATTGTTAGAAAACCCTCATGCCTTCTCTGGAGACAGAGATCTTACTGCTACATCTGAGTCTGACAATCTAGTCTTCTAGGTATTTCTCTTTTAGAATCCTCTTTCTCTCTGATCCTTCTTGCGTTCTTTATCCTATTACGATTCGATTTAGCTTTCTTTTATTTGCAATATATTTATTTTAAAGAAAGGTGTATCTATAGGAGAAAGGATAAATTTATAGTATCAATAAGATGATAGTTTGATTTTCTTGTTTGCACATGTGTATTGTCTAATATATGAGAATCAAGCTTTTCCCCTTCCGTAAGCGCATATAGGGAAGTGGGCCCTCGGCTATTGAGAGGACTCCTATTGTCTTTCTTTTATTTACTGGAGTTTCTTGTTCCCGCGCCCCCTGGTACCGAGACCCCCGGTAATCTCTTGCAGGGCACACAAGGCCCTTAGTCTTACCTCATGCAGTTTATGCTTTCTTGTTGGCTTGGTGGTGCTTTCCTTCCTTTATGGAGAGAAGACAGAAAAAGGATGTTTCCCCGCTTTTCGTCTGTCATGTATTCCCCCTTATGTCTTCTGTAAGAACGAGAGGGATGGGCTCCCCGCTAACACTTTTTCAGATATTCCACCTTCTAAGGACACTTTCTCGAGCATTTTTCCCTCATCCCTTTTGGTTGGGGGACGACAAGTACTTCGTCTCGAGTAGGAGACCGATGATCTCTACATTCACCTATGTAATTTAGAAATATGCTTTCAAGCAGCTCCATTTTCTAAGGGAGAGTGGACTAAAAAAGGAGAAGTGTCATGCGTCATGCTTTTGTAGACCAGCTAGTATACATTAAAGAAAGTGGCTTCCTCAATTAAACTAGCTTCCTCATCTTCTCTTCCCCCAACAACTTCCCTCCATAGGAATCGCATATTCTTAAGCGAGACAATCAGACTCTTTTTATTGAATTTCCATTGTTTGCACGTAATAGCTCATTCTCTATATTTTTTTTATGCTCAATCTTTCTGTTTTCCTTTTTCAGCCTAAAAGGAAAGCGGAGTGACTATCCTCGGATAGTCACGAGCGCTTAGAGGTATGAAGTTAAGCGAATCTTACGATCTGAAGGAGCTTAGCTTCTTAAAGGACTCTTAATAAAGAAAGCTTTTTTGAAGATATCAATTCAAGTAGAGCTTGAAGGAAGCCAGGCAATCCGATTAGAAGATAAAGATAGACTACAAGATAAGGGGTGAAGGACTTTTTTAAATCTAATCGGTGTAAACATGATATTAATTAGTCTTTGTCCTTTCTTAAGAGACTCCAGACGCTCCTGTCCTAAGCCACAGGCATTCGGTTACCTTTGCGGATCTCAGCCGCCTGCTTTTGCGTTATTGTTACTTATGACGTCTCTTCTCTTACGCAATTCCTGACTAGTCGTAGTTTTTCTAAGGACCAGAATAAGAGGTTTCGGCTTTTTGGGGTATTTAACATAACTAATAATTAAATATTGGAAAAGTTTAAAAATTTCAAACAATTTTGATCGGTATTCAACTAAAGGTCCTGTTAAGTAAGATGGGAGCCAATACAAAGCTAACAAGCGGGAAACCTGATCTAGACACAGTATGATCAATTGAGTTAGCAAATCTAATGTGCGTACAAGCATCTTTTTCCTTTTATTTTTTAATTTGGCACTATTTAAATAAAAAAGAACCTACAATAAGGTTTTCTTCCTTAAACACTAACTCGGCCAAGACTCAGCAAAAAGGTAACTCTGCCCTGTGTTTTTGGATCAAATCCGGTGACAATTCTCCACTCATGTCCTTCCAGAGCTGGGTAAGTGATCTTCAAGGGCATCTCTCCGATCCATTCTTCCCAGCGCTCCTCAATTAGATCCATAACTGCTGTTGTTTGTGCAAGAGTAACTAGAGTACTTAAAATTGCAATAAAGTTGTCAACTAAGAAAGACCGGAAGTCCATGCGAGTCGGGCTGATATTAACCAAAAAGATACCCTCCTCAAAATGGCCTGAAATCAAAGACCTAGTCAGAGATAGAGTTGAGAATGACATCAAAATTGAACAACTGTGTAGGAGTACTAATAAGTTTTGTAAGGGTATAGTTTATTTAATTGAGTGAAATTACGCCAGTAGTCTTTCTGAATGTGATAGCTGAGAATTGTGATTCTTCGCTCTATCAATACTTGCCATCACGCTCTGGCTTTAGCATCTGTCGAGCACATCTAAGAGAAAAATAGAAAAAAGTGGATTTCAATTGGATACCCTTTTTCTCTGTTACAGGTACAAGTCAAGTTGAATTTACAAAATTGAATTCAGTGTTTGAAGTATTCAAATCCATAAATCCACTACGAAACAAGGCCGGAACCAAGTCCTAAATTTGAGACTTTGGAAAACTGCAAATAGTAAACTTAAACTATCAATCAAATTAATATTACATCCATCTCCACATAGAAGAGTTTGAAAAGAAAGCTATCTGAGAGGCAGAGGTTGACTATAAACTTCATCTATCTCTGGACCTCAGGGAGTTTTTCCAGAGCTGAATTGTGTGTGCACTTCTGCCAGAGCAGAATCACGTGTGTACTTTGTGTATAACCTTGGCAGTATCTTCCATTAGAACCCCAAATCGACAACGAATATGACCTTTAGACTTTGCTAGAAATGGCCGAACACTAAAAAATAGGTGGAAAACCAGCTTAAACTAGTTGTACTTTTAAGTTCGTTCAATTCGCAGAGGTCGGGTCATTGAGATGCGTGCTTTGCAATTTGTTTACTTTCTTCACACAACAAAATAAAGGCATGATAGTATTGTACTCAACTCCTCGTGCCATATGGATCTTCTACATTCTATAATCTAGAATATGTTCATTCATACAATTATACCTGCTAAAAAAACCAATAAATTTTAAACCCCTCTCACAGTTATCAAACCTGCAACACCAAATTCCTCTCCTCCCTCTGCTCGGCAACGCAATTCCCATGCTCACTGCAAGTTAGAGCAAAAAAATTCACCTCCGTCTTTCTCATAAAACTCACCTTAGTCTCGTAAATGTCCTTCCCAAATCCTAGCGTAAGGTGTATGATCCGCCGAATCCATTGCTTACTTCACCACGATCGATTAGGTGAAACGGCTTTACAAAGTTTGTTTTGTCATACAGGCAGTGTGGTTATAGTAATCATATTGTGCTAGCCATGCAATTCGTACTACATTGGAAGAATTTCTATACACTCTTTAAAAAGAGGCTCGATAAGTCTTCGTGCTCTACAAAAAAAAAACAAACAACAAAAATTTTCTACCAGTGTATATCGAAAAGATATGGCCCTCCCTGCTCAAATTCTCGACATTCCCCAGTGACTTGCTGAAATTAACGTTGAAATACAAAATGTATAAAATTTTCTTCGAAAGACTCGAATAATGTTAAATGGTTTCTTGAGGCATCTTCGCTCTGTGAACCCGGCTGCTATAGAAGCCCAAATGGAAGCAAGCCGTCAAAGAATTAGGGAACTAGAGGAGCCCTTAGTCCAGGTACTGATCATGGAGGCAATCTTCCTTGGTGCCCGAGAAAACTAAAAGTGTCCGTCGACTCTTTTTTGTTTTAGAAGGTTTCAATAAGTGTCTTGAGACATTTGTTTTCATGTCTGGTGTTCTTTTTTTTTAGTGTAGATCTACTCTGGTGCCTACTGGAGACTCCTATCTATGCTAACTATCTTTATTTGGTTTTATTTGTTATGTCTGCAAGTGTAGTATGGTAAAACCAAAAGTATAAAATGTTTACCACTTAATGCTGTGCTAATAGAATAATTAAAAAAAGACTTATTCCCTAAATGACTACTCTAACATTGTCCAAACAAAAGGAATACGAATGAGATCCACAATACCATCATTGTATGGTCGATAGTAGTATAGTAAATGACGCCTTCCTCTTTAGCGCCACACATAATTGGTTCGCATAAACGTAGAAGAAAGAAAGCTCGAACGAACTAAAGTTGACCATGAGTGCCAAACCACTCTAGTATATTCACCCTTGCACCCCTTATGCTATTATACTTGGACTAGGGGCCTCCTTCCCTTGTGCTTTTATACACATGGAAGTACCTTTTCTTATCAATTCACCTTCATAAGAAAAAAATCCAATTTGGTGACTACTATTTTAGTATTCACCCTCTCATCCCAAACTTACCCTTTTTCCACTGAAGCCCTCCCCTCAATTTATTTTTCTTCAAGAGCGGGAAGAAAGCAAAATCTTTCTTATCCAATACCAATCCAGGAATACTAGGCTAAGCATGTGGCCTAGCAGCATCACTCATCAAAAACATGCTTAGTTTAATGGTACTAACTAAGAATGCTATTGGATGAGGAAATGTTGACTCCGGAAGACCTGAAAAGACGGAACTACTTTCGGCGAGTCCTTCTATTATCTCCTTCATGCTACCCAATTCGAACTAATAAGTGTCTGTAGCATCATTGAGTGATCCCCTTCTGTGACACCGATACCCTAGGGATTACATATTGTGCCAACTCCCCTCTGCTGCCTCAGTCTACAACCGGATACTTTTCTTGGCACTGGTTGAATTACTTGGAACCCTAAGAAAAAGGAGTACTAAACAAGGTGCTAATGGTAGTGGACTCCTGCAGGTAATAAGAAGCTTAAAAAATGAAGCCCATTTTTTTGAAATCCCACTATAGTAATGCCAATAAAAATAGAAAAGGAGAGACCCAAAGTAATGACAAAATGACTTGTACACTGAATCACTCTTTTGGTCTAGTAGGTGGAACCAGTGAACCACGCGAGCTGGTTAGATGCGTGGGGCAGAAGGCTCGTAGTACCCCCTTTGATTGATCAAGCCTTTTCTTCGCTTCGATAGTGAATCACCTACTAAAGGGGCAGTCTTGTATGCCTTGTTTGATACTACTAAGGCAGGCGGTGGACTTTTTCATTGGGTAAGGGAAGAAGGGGCCTAAGCACGGTAGATGTCGTACACTTGAGTGGCAAAGGAAAACGAGACCTTACCTTTTTTTCCTAGCCTGTTCGAACATACGGTTCCCGCGGAAGATCAAATTGGTGAGCTGTATGATGGGAAACCTTCCCGCACGGTTCGGAGAGCACTGAATTAGAATGAGAGGTTTACCACCACATCATTGCATGGAATGGGAGCTTGCTCGATTTGCATATTGGTCTGAATCGTAATACACTCCTGACCCCATGTTCGATAGCCTGACCATAGAGATGTTAATTGTGGTTGCATTTATAAGTATATTGGTCCATCTTTATTCCATTTCGTATATGTCTGAGGATCCGCATAGCCCTCGATTTATGTGTTATTTATCCATTCCTACTCTTTTATGCCAATCTTAGTGACTGGAGATAACTCTGTTCAATTATTCCTGGGATGGGAGGGAGTAGGTCTTGCTTCATATTTGTTAATTCATTTATGGTTTACACGACTTAAGACAGATAAAGCAGCTATAAAAGCTATGTTTGTCAATCGAGTAGGTGATTTTGGATTAGCTCCTGGGAGTTTGGGTTGTTTTAATCTATTTCAAATAGTAGATTTTTCAACCATTTTTGCTCGTGCTAGTACCCCCAGAGATTCTTGGATTTCCTGCAATATGAGATTGAATGCCATAACTCTTATTTGTATTTTACTTTTTATTGGTGCTATTGGGAAATCTGCACAGATAGGATCGCATACTTGGTCACCTGATGCTATGGAGGGTCCCACTCCAGTATTCACTTTGATTCATGATGGTAGTATGGTAACAACTGGCATTTTCATGATAGCAAGGTGCTCCGCTTTATTTGAATACCCACCTACGGCTTTGATTGTTATTACTTTTATAGAAGCTATGACGTCATTCCTTGCAGCAACCACTGGAATATTACAGAATGACCTAAAGAGGGTCATAGATTATTCAACATGCAGTCAATTAGGCTATATGATATTTCCTTCCGCCATCTCTAACTATTAGGTTAACGTTTTTCTCTTAATGAATCACGCGTTTTTCAAAGCATTACTATTCCTGGGTGCAGGTTCGGTGATTCATGCCATGTCGGATGAGCAAGATATGCGGAAGATGGGGGGGCTTGCCTCCTCGTTCCCTTTTACATATGCCATGATGCTCATGGGCAGCTTATCTCTAATTCGATTTCCTTTTCTAATTGGATTTTATTCCAAAGATGTGATCTTAGAGCTCGCTCACACTAAGTATACCATCAGTGGGAACTTTGCTTTCTGTTGGGAAGTATCTCTGTCCTTTTCACTTCTTATTACTCCTTTCGTTCACTTTTTCTAACATTTCTAGTACCAACTAATTCATTCAGGCGAGAAATATTATGATGTCATGATGCGCCCATTCCTATGGCCATTGCATTAAAACTTCTGGCTCTCGAGAGCCTCTTTGTATGATACTTGGCCAATGTGTGACCTATTAGCCGATAAGTAAGTACTGTGACGAAGCGAGTGTTGCTCACCCGACATGATCGTACGAGGTCACAATTAACCCAACACGATCATCTTGGGTGAACAAGAATTGGGGATCCGATGCGGGCGAAATTCCCGCCAATGGCTGAGATGTTTAGTCGACTCCCTCCCCCTTTGTGGGGGTCCCGACCCCTATGGGTGGGCAGAAAAGGGAGGAGGAAAGAAGCCCTGATGAACCATCGTAATTAGTGAAAAAATGTAAGCTTCACTGCCCGACAATATGGAGTACTTGTGAGCACATGATTTTTGCACCAGGCAAATAATTCCAAAATTAAAATAAATATGTTTTTGAGTGCAATTACTTGCTTTGCTTGAAATTAGTTATATTTTTTGTGTGTTTGAATAAGTAAGAAATTAGAAAAAATAAAAAAAAAAGTAGTAATTAATTTGTTAGTTTAGTTAATTAAAAAATTAGTAAAATAGCTTAAGTAGTAGAAATTAGGAAAAATAGCAGAAAATTACCAAAAATACTAGGAAATTAGAGTAGCTAGTAAATTAGGATTTATAATTTTTCATAAAAGAAAATAAAAAAAATTATAAAAGAAAATGCATAAAAATCATTAAAATCAGAAAATACAAAAAATAGGTTGTGTAATGAAAGGTGAGTCCAAATGGACAGCCCAGTCCCTAGGCCCAAAGGAAACCCGGTCCAGGCTTTAATTGACTTGATCCCAGCCGTCCAACTTCATTGATCTAACGGCTGGGATATTTAGTGGAATTATTGGTTTAATTAATTGTGGGAGATTTGATCTGAGCCGTCTGTGTGATTTAATCCAACGGCCAAAGACCTTAGCCTCTTTAACAATCGAACGACGGCGTTTAAGTAACGCTCATTCAGGGCCGTCGATCTTGATCAAACGAACGGCCGAGATTATCTCGGATATTTGGCCTATAAAAAGGCCTTGTCTAAACGGGCCGCTCATTTTTACACACCCTTCAAACCCTAGAGACGCCGCCTCTTCGTCTCCCTCACCTCCTCATCTTCTTCGTCCAGAAACCCTAGGCGGCCATGGCGGCCACCACCCTCCACGGTGGTCGCCGGCCTTTCAATATCCCTTCCTTCTTCATCTCCTTCTTCTCTTTTTCTTCATTCCAGAGAAAACCAGAAAAAGCACCTCTTCTTCATAAATCCCGGTCACCGGAGTTACGCCGGTGACCACCAAAGTATACAGATCCACCTGAAACTAATGCCAAACTCTTCCTCTCCACTAGAGCTACCCAACCATACCATTGGCTACCCTCGAATATTACCCAATCGCTTCGAATATCCCAAAAAGGGTCGTCGGAACCCTAACTCCGGCGACCCCAAATTCAACACCCAATCAAGACCTCACCTTTACCATCCCCTTGAACACCTCCTGCAACCCAGAATCCAAAAAGGCCTCGTCTTTAGGCTTGAAAGAAAAGCAGAAAAGGAAAAAGAAAAAAAAAGAATCTGGAAAAGAATAAGAAAAAGAAAACAAGAATGAATAAAAAGGAGCCTGAGGGTCTAGGAGAGTCTGAGAGAATGAAAAGGAAAAGAAAGGAGAATAGGAAGCTCGGGGGACAGGCCCCGCAAGCTAAGTCCCCGACCCTAATTTGTTTTCTCTGTGTTTTATTTACTTTCTCTACTTCTTCATGTTTTACTCGTTTTATTTGCTTGTTTGTTCATGTATTCGATTTCTTTGCCTGTTTGTTCATGTTCTCTTGTCTTTCATCTTATGTTTCTCTATGTCTATTCTATTCTGTAGATTCTCCATATCTTATGTTTCATCTGTTAGTTTAGGTTTAACTTGCTCATCTTTCGTATCTTGTTCCAGTTTGTCTGTTCATCCTCTCTTGTTCCATATCTTTCATCTTGTGTATTCTTGCATGTTTTTCTGTTCTTTCAAGATCCTGTTTAGTATTAGGGCTTATAATCGTCTTTCTATTATCCTGTTTTGACTGTTTATCATTAGGGTTCTATATATATTCTGTTTCTTCTGAGTTTAAGAATCTATATTGGTATTGGGGCTATTGATCCATTAGTTTTCAACAAGCATGATTGCTCTTCTCTTCATGATGCCTTACATGCCTAATCGTTTAGTCATTATTATTAAGGTTTATCTGGTTTGTTTGGATCTGTTTCTCTATTTTTGAAGATTTGACTTGGATAACCTTAGTTAGTATTAGAATACTTCATCTTGTTAATCTTCAGTAGTCCTTCTGTCATCTTGCATGTTTTGATTCTGATACTATGTTTAATTGTCACTCAACTTTGCATTAGATTACTTTTTGTTGGCTTGCAGTATCTCTACTGTTTCCCTTTCTGTGTCTAGTCTTGGTAAAAGCTTGGCAATCTTTATTCATCCCTTATCCTGTCTTTAATTTGGGGTTCACTTCTTTGCTCACATTCTGTTGGTTTTATTTGTGTTCATTTTTAGTGCAAGTCCAGTATTCTTGTCATATCATCTCTCATATGTTTTATTTGATGAATGGGTATGCCAATTTGGGGTTTGTTTCTCTTCATGTCACCCTCATATGATAGACTTAGGTTTCTCTTTTCACTGTTTCTCCATGTTCTTCTTGTCATCATCTTCATCTCATTTGTCATGCACTTGTGCTAGATTTAGGAATGTTATTCTTTGCTTCTTCATGGCTTTCCTATTCTTCATCCCCACTCTTAACATGCATATATCAAGCTAGGGTAGCACTTAAAAATGAATTCTAATTACCCTGCTTAGGTTAGTTGAACCATGTTGACTGTTTCATAAAGATCTATGCTTATATGTGTTTGTGCCCTGAACCTTTGGTGATTCTGAGTTGTTCAAACTTTCATGTGACTTGAACCGGTAGTTATTAGGTCTTAATTAACATGAATTCATACTTTGCCTCATAAAATTAGATAATGTGAATTAATCAACTGAAATTCAACCATATCAATTGCCTTCTCTGAGTTTTGGTTGATTATTACATTTTGTTTGATCTTATGTGTCTTAATATGCAATCCATGTTGAAACTGATTTAGTTTACTGGTTCTGGTTGAGTGTAAGTGTTTGATTAACACTGTTTGAACCTTAGGTGAATTGGTTATAGCTGTTAGCATTAGGTTTTATGAAAGTGGTTAGTTTTTAAATAGGTATAAACTGAAAAATGAACATAAATAGGTTGTTAGTTAAATAATTGGTCTAAGAATGGTCAACCTTGCAAAGGGTTGACCTATTCTATAAGGCCCTAACACACGGCCCACTTTAAAAGTGGCTGGTTGTGCAAAATGGCTATGTCTGCAAATGCAGACTAGCCCAGGCTCTTTTCAGAGCCCTGAACAGCAAAGTGGCCAAACCTGTAAAGGTTTTGGGCCCAGCTGTTCAGTATATGGCTTTAATAGCCCAAGCTAAGTCTCAACTTGAGACTGGCTAAATTTTAAATAGGTTAACATAATAACAAAGCAGGCTATGCCTGCAATTAGCTTTAATTAAGAATAAATTTGGTCTTAATTGACTGGAATTAGTTTAAAAGTGGCTAAAATTGAAATAGTTCTTAAAAATAAATCTGGCCAGCCCTTAAATACTAATGCCAGGGCTGGCCATTAGTTAAATAGGTGCAAAACTAGCTGAAAATTGCCCTAGGTAAGCTGGTAAATCAGCAGTGCCCTTAGGGGCACAATTGGGAATTGAAAAGGTAAAATAGTAACTAGTAAGAACTTAGGAGGGTAATAGGGACATTCATGCTCCTGATTTCTGCAATTTTGCAGAGATTTAGGGGTATAATGGTCTCCTAAAAATGGGAAATCTGTAAAAATCTCAAATCCCTAAGGTTATACTAGTAAAAGGCCATAAAAGAAAATCTTTAGAACCTTCCAGCACATGCTGGAAGGGTTTCTAGTAACTGAAATATGGACCAAAGTGTAGAATGGATAATTTTAGGAGGGGGAAGTGGGATTAATCCCATACTTCTTCCCCAAGTATTCAGCCCTAAAGGTTAGCTATAAATATCTCTTAAAAGGGGCTGAAAAGGGGGTTCCATTGGAGAATAATCTGAAAACACTTAAGCTGAAATTCATACAAAAGCATTGAGAGATAAAAGAGCAATAGAACAACAGGATTTTTCTGGAATTTCTCAGTAGAACTCACTGGTTTCCCTTGGTTTTTGCCGTGTTCTTCTGCTCGAAATTGGATTGGATTCTTCTGTTACATTGTTGATTCGTTCCTGCTGTTGCTGTGCTTTTGTGTTGCTGTGTTGCTGTGTCTCTTTCATCACTGTTGCATTTCCTTGTGAACCATTGCTGATTACTTACTTCTTCATCCCTTAGACTCATTGGATCTTTTTTCCATTTGATCCAGGTATTCTTCTATCCAGTATGAGCTGTAGAGATTCCGTTGAATGAAATGAAGATTTAAGTTATTCATTTGTCTATTTGTAATTCATTTTTAATTTGTAGTATGGCGTAACAGAGATCAAGGAAAAAACATATACAATGTAATAGTAGTAGTATAGTGGCAATGTAGTGTAGACAGACTTATCACTTAGTTTAATTAGGAAAATGCTTAAAACATAAGTTAATTAGTAATACCTGCAATATTAATAATCTGATAATGAACTCCATGAAGAAATCAGTAGTGTAATAATAGCATGATTTTAGATCACTTATCATTTAGTGAAATAGGAATCACGTTAAAAAATCAGATTCAATCAACTCACCTGCATGCTCTAGAACAATAAATTCACCTAGCTAATTTGTTCCGTTAACTAGTCTCAAAAGTTCGAATCTGAATGAGAGGTAATACCATTAGGATGAATGGACTGGTGATGAAGGGTATAGCTCACAACAAGATCAACAACATATTTAGCATCTGCTCCTAATCGTCTGTTTTCCTTTAACACTTTGAATAAATTAATGGAGTCATATTCTGTTAACCTAATCCCTTAGGCGAAGAGGACAGTGTCCCAAAATGTTCATTTTAGTAATTAATCTGGGTTTTTAGCTACGAATATATAGCCATTGTTTAAGCTTTTCTTTGTGTACTGATTTTGGTAATGAATAAAAACAGTTCAATTTCATCTGAGTATTTATCTTATTACATAATCTGTGTTATATTTTATCATTATGCTTTGGTTTGGGCCCAAAATGTGACGTGGGCCTGAATAGTCATACTCGACTGAATGATCCATTAAATGAAGACTTGAAGACAATTTGGGTTTCAAGACCCGGGCTGGCCTATTGCGATAGTATTTAAGTAGAAAGAAATCCAGGCCTCAATAAACAATTCAATAGGCCTGGAATGCGTAGAATTAAAGATGACGATTAAGGGAAGAACACAAATAGAAAAATATAGTATATACTTCTTAAGGTAGAGACTTAATAAATTAAATTGGGACGAGCCTCGTCCGAATAACACCGGGGCCCCCATTTAGTGATGATATAACACAAAATAGATCCGGGAAAGCTAATAGTAAATTCCATAGCTTCTCCCAAAAGATTTAAAAGCCGGTAGATGTTACTTTAGGGCACGATTTTAATATACCTTCCTATGAACGAGTGTGCACTTGGTGCGACTCAAATCCAAATCTCGGCAAAGCCGAAATACACCAAAAGTCATAGGCGTACTGGTTGCGGTATGACTCGAGGCGTGTTTCCACAATGTCGCAAATTCCTAAAAAATGACATTTAACGTAAAAGCACAATATGTTGTTTAAAACTTATAATTGAGTCAAACGAAAGTCAAGAACGCCGGTGGAGCGACCGTGCTAAAACCACGGAATCCGGGAGTGCCTAACACCTTCTCCCGGGTTAACAGAGTTCCTTATCCGGACCTCTGCTTCGCAGACATTTCAAAGAGTCAAAATTCCTCGAATTCGGGATTAACCGGTGACTTGGGACACCATTGTCATTCCCAAGTGGCGACTCTGATTAATCTCTAAATATATCCCGAACCGATTGTCCTTAAATTGGAAAAACTCCTTCCCTTACGTTATTTTATCCGTCTCGGGTAATTGAGCGTCGGGGTATACCCTACAAGTGTATTTATACACTTGACGCATGTTGGGGATAGTAGAAAGGGAGGTGTGTATTTATACAAGTGTATTTATACACTTGACGCATGGCCGCCTAGGGTTTCTGGACGAAGAAGATGAGGAGGTGTAACAGTGAATCTGGAAGTTTTTAACTGCCAGACCTTCCCGAACTACACTGACCTGATTCCTGTTTAGCCCAGGATATGTAGGCAACCTCCGAAGCAGGGTGCGGTCAATTTTCAAAAATGCTTTCACGGAATATGCCAATGTGCAAAAATCTCTCATTACTGCTCACTTATCTTTGCACTGAAACTCTTCGTGTTCCCGAGCAAAGAGGGGCAGCTGTGAGCACATGATTTTTGCACCAGGCAAATAATTCCAAAATTAAAATAAATATGTTTTTGAGTGCAATTACTTGCTTTGCTTGAAATTAGTTATATTTTTTGTGTGTTTGAATAAGTAAGAAATTAGAAAAAATCAAAAAAAAGTAGTAATTAATTTGTTAGTTTAGTTAATTAGAAAATTAGTAAAATAGCTTAAGTAGTAGAAATTAGGAAAAATAGCAGAAAATTACCAAAAAATACTAGGAAATTAGAGTAGCTAGTAAATTAGGATTTATAATTTTTCATAAAAGAAAAGAAAAAAAAAGTATAAAAGAAAATGCATAAAAATCATTAAAATCAGAAAATACAAAAAATAGGTTGTGTAATGAATCTGGGCCAAAGGTGAGTCCAAATGGACAGCCCAGTCCCTAGGCCCAAAGGAAACCCGGTCCAGGCTTTAATTGACTTGATCCCAGCCGTCCAACTTCATTGATCTAACGGCTGGGATATTTAGTGGAATTATTGGTTTAATTAATTGTGGGAGATTTGATCTGAGCCGTCTGTGTGATTTAATCCAACGGCCAAAGACCTTAGCCTCTTTAACAATCGAACGACGGCGTTTAAGTAACGCTCATTCAGGGCCGTCGATCTTGATCAAACGAACGGCCGAGATTATCTCGGATATTTGGCCTATAAAAAGGCCTTGTCTAAACGGGCCGCTCATTTTTACACACCCTTCAAACCCTAGAGACGCCGCCTCTTCGTCTCCCTCACCTCCTCATCTTCTTCGTCCAGAAACCCTAGGCGGCCATGGCGGCCACCACCCTCCACGGTGGTCGCCGGCCTTTCAATATCCCTTCCTTCTTCATCTCCTTCTTCTCTTTTTCTTCATTCCAGAGAAAACCAGAAAAAGCACCTCTTCTTCATAAATCCCGGTCACCGGAGTTACGCCAGTGACCACCAAAGTATACAGATCCACCTGAAACTAATGCCAAACTCTTCCTCTCCACTAGAGCTACCCAACCATACCATTGGCTACCCTCGAATATTACCCAATCGCTTCGAATATCCCAAAAAGGGTCGTCGGAACCCTAACTCCGGCGACCCCAAATTCAACACCCAATCAAGACCTCACCTTTACCATCCCCTTGAACACCTCCTGCAACCCAGAATCCAAAAAGGCCTCGTCTTTAGGCTTGAAAGAAAAGCAGAAAAGGAAAAAGAAAAAAAAAGAATCTGGAAAAGAATAAGAAAAAGAAAACAAGAATGAATAAAAAGGAGCCTGAGGGTCTAGGAGAGTCTGAGAGAATGAAAAGGAAAAGAAAGGAGAATAGGAAGCTCGGGGGACAGGCCCCGCAAGCTAAGTCCCCGACCCTAATTTGTTTTCGCTGTGTTTTATTTACTTTCTCTACTTCTTCATGTTTTACTCGTTTTATTTGCTTGTTTGTTCATGTATTCGATTTCTTTGCATGTTTGTTCATGTTCTCTTGTCTTTCATCTTATGTTTCTCTATGTCTATTCTATTCTGTAGATTCTCCATATCTTATGTTTCATCTGTTAGTTTAGGTTTAACTTGCTCATCTTTCGTATCTTGTTCCAGTTTGTCTGTTCATCCTCTCTTGTTCCATATCTTTCATCTTGTGTATTCTTGCATGTTTTTCTGTTCTTTCAAGATCCTGTTTAGTATTAGGGCTTATAATCGTCTTTCTATTATCCTGTTTTGACTGTTTATCATTAGGGTTCTATATATATTCTGTTTCTTCTGAGTTTAAGAATCTATATTGGTATTGGGGCTATTGATCCGTTAGTTTTCAACAAGCATGATTGCTCTTCTCTTCATGATGCCTTACATGCCTAATCGTTTAGTCATTATTATTAAGGTTTATCTGGTTTGTTTGGATCTGTTTCTCTATTTTTGAAGATTTGACTTGGATAACCTTAGTTAGTATTAGAATACTTCATCTTGTTAATCTTCAGTAGTCCTTCTGTCATCTTGCATGTTTTGATTCTGATACTATGTTTAATTGTCACTCAGCTTTGCATTAGATTACTTTTTGTTGGCTTGCAGTATCTCTACTGTTTCCCTTTCTGTGTCTAGTCTTGGTAAAAGCTTGGCAATCTTTATTCATCCCTTATCCTGTCTTTAATTTGGGGTTCACTTCTTTGCTCACATTCTGTTGGTTTTATTTGTGTTCATTTTTAGTGCAAGTCCAGTATTCTTGTCATATCATCTCTCATATGTTTTATTTGATGAATGGGTATGCCAATTTGGGGTTTGTTTCTCTTCATGTCACCCTCATATGATAGACTTAGGTTTCTCTTTTCACTGTTTCTCCATGTTCTTCTTGTCATCATCTTCATCTCATTTGTCATGCACTTGTGCTAGATTTAGGAATGTTATTCTTTGCTTCTTCATGGCTTTCCTATTCTTCATCCCCACTCTTAACATGCATATATCAAGCTAGGGTAGCACTTAAAAATGAATTCTAATTACCCTGCTTAGGTTAGTTGAACCATGTTGACTGTTTCATAAGAATCTATGCTTATATGTGTTTGTGCCATGAACCTTTGGTGATTCTGAGTTCTTCAAACTTTCATGTGACTTGAACTGGTAGTTATTAGGTCTTAATTAACATGAATTCATACTTTGCCTCATAAAATTAGATAATGTGAATTAATCAACTGAAATTCAACCATATCAATTGCCTTCTCTGAGTTTTGGTTGATTATTACATTTTGTTTGATCTTATGTGTCTTAATATGCAATCCATGTTGAAACTGATTTAGTTTACTGGTTCTGGTTGAGTGTAAGTGTTTGATTAACACTGTTTGAACCTTAGGTGAATTGGTTATAGCTGTTAGCATTAGGTTTTATGAAAGTGGTTAGTTTTTAAATAGGTATAAACTGAAAATGAACATAAATAGGTTGTTAGTTAAATAATTGGTCTAAGAATGGTCAACCTTGCAAAGGGTTGACCTATTCTATAAGGCCCTAACACACAGCTCACTGTTAAACAGTGGCTGGTTGTGCAAAGGGGCCATGTCTGCAAATGCAGACTGGCCCAGGCTCTATATTGAGCCCTGAACATCAAAGTGGCCAAACCTATAAAGGTTTTGGGCCCAGCTGTTCAGTATATGGCTTTAATAGCCCAAGCTAAGTCTCAACTTGAGACTGGCTAAATTTTAAATAGGTTAACATAATAACAAAGCAGGCTATGCCTGCAATTAGCTTTAATTAAGAATAAATTTGGTCTTAATTGACTGGAATTAGTTTAAAAGTGGCTAAAATTGAAATAGTTCTTAAAAATAAATCTGGCCAGCCCTTAAATACTAATGCCAGGGCTGGCCATTAGTTAAATAGGTGCAAAACTAGCTGAAAATTGCCCTAGGTAAGCTGGTAAATCAGCAGTGCCCTTAGGGGCACAATTGGGAATTGAAAAGGTAAAATAGTAACTAGTAAGAACTTAGGAGGGTAATAGGGACATTCATGCTCCTGATTTCTGCAATTTTGCAGAGATTTAGGGGTATAATGGTCTCCTAAAAATGGGAAATCTGTAAAAATCTCAAATCCCTAAGGTTATACTAGTAAAAGGCCATAAAAGAGAATCTTTAGAACCTTCCAGCACATGCTGGAAGGGTTTCTAGTAACTGAAATATGGACTAAAGTGTAGAATGGATAATTTTAGGAGGGGGAAGTGGGATTAATCCCATACTTCTTCCCCAAGTATTCAGCCCTAAAGGTTAGCTATAAATATCTCTTAAAAGGGGCTGAAAAGGGGGTTCCATTGGAGAATAATCTGAAAACACTTAAGCTGAAATTCATAAAAAAGCATTGAGAGATAAAAGAGCAATAGAACAACAGGATTTTTCTGGAATTTCTCAGTAGAACTCACTGGTTTCCCTTGGTTTTTGCCGTGTTCTTCTGCTCGAAATTGGATTGGATTCTTCTGTTACATTGTTGATTCGTTCCTGCTGTTGCTGTGCTTTTGTGTTGCTGTGTTGCTGTGTCTCTTTCATCACTGTTGCATTGCCTTGTGAACCATTGCTGATTACTTACTTCTTCATCCCTTAGACTCATTGGATCTTTTTTTCCATTTGATCCAGGTATTCTTCTATCCAGTATGAGCTGTAGAGATTCCGTTGAATGAAATGAAGATTTAAGTTATTCATTTGTCTATTTGTAATTTAATTGAGCGTCGGGGTATACCCTACAAGTGTATTTATACACCTTACGTTTGTACGGGGTAGTAAAAAGGGAGGTGTGACACTTATCACTTAGTTTAATTAGGAAAATGCTTAAAACATAAGTTAATTAGTAATACCTGCAATATTAATAATCTGATAATGAACTCCATGAAGAAATCAGTAGTGTAATAATAGCATGATTTTAGATCACTTATCATTTAGTGAAATAGGAATCACGTTAAAAAATCAGATTCAATCAACTCACCTGCATGCTCTAGAACAATAAATTCACCTAGCTAATTTGTTCCGTTAACTAGTCTCAAAAGTTCGAATCTGAATGAGAGGTAATACCATTAGGATGAATGGACTGGTGATGAAGGGTATAGCTCACAACAAGATCAACAACATATTTAGCATCTGCTCCTAATCGTCTGTTTTCCTTTAACACTTTGAATAAATTAATGGAGTCATATTCTGTTAACCTAATCCCTTAGGCGAAGAGGACAGTGTCCCAAAATGTTCATTTTAGTAATTAATCTGGGTTTTTAGCTACGAATATATAGCCATTGTTTAAGCTTTTCTTTGTGTACTGATTTTGGTAATGAATAAAAACAGTTCAATTTCATCTGAGTATTTATCTTATTACATAATCTGTGTTATATTTTATCATTATGCTTTGGTTTGGGCCCAAAATGTGACGTGGGCCTGAATAGTCATACTCGACTGAATGATCCATTAAATGAAGACTTGAAGACAATTTGGGTTTCAAGACCCGGGCTGGCCTATTGCGATAGTATTTAAGTAGAAAGAAATCCAGGCCTCAATAAACAATTCAATAGGCCTGGAATGCGTAGAATTAAAGATGACGATTAAGGGAAGAACACAAATAGAAAAATATAGTATATACTTCTTAAGGTAGAGACTTAATAAATTAAATTGGGACGAGCCTCGTCCGAATAACACCGGGGCCCCCATTTAGTGATGATATAACACAAAATAGATCCGGGAAAGCTAATAGTAAATTCCATAGCTTCTCCCAAAAGATTTAAAAGCCGGTAGATGTTACTTTAGGGCACGATTTTAATATACCTTCCTATGAACGAGTGTGCACTTGGTGCGACTCAAATCCAAATCTCGGCAAAGCCGAAATACACCAAAAGTCATAGGCGTACTGGTTGCGGTATGACTCGAGGCGTGTTTCCGCAATGTCGCAAATTCCTAAAAAATGACATTTAACGTAAAAGCACAATATGTTGTTTAAAACTTATAATTGAGTCAAACGAAAGTCAAGAACGCCGGTGGAGCGACCGTGCTAAAACCACGGAATCCGGGAGTGCCTAACACCTTCTCCCGGGTTAACAGAGTTCCTTATCCGGACCTCTGCTTCGCATACATTTCAAAGAGTCAAAATTCCTCGGATTCGGGATTAACCGGTGACTTGGGACACCATTGTCATTCCCAAGTGGCGACTATGATTAATCTCTAATAAAATCCCGAACCGATTGTCCTTAAATTGGAAAAACTCCTTCCCTTACGTTATTTTATCCGTCTCGGGTAATTGAGCGTCGGGGTATACCCTACAAGTGTATTTATACACTTGACGCATGTTGGGGATAGTAAAAAGGGAGGTGTGACAGTACTGACCACACCGAGGGACATGCCCTGAAGCGAAGGACAGGCACGAGGGGAATCAATGTGTTCCAATTTCTGGCCTTGCACCGACCATCCAATTAACCATGGACTATACGGCCACTGCCTGAAAGGACTATGTCCAGTGGACCGCCGCCCCTCCCCCCAACAATGTACATCTCGAGCGTATAGGCCACTATAACTATCCAAGAAGACACTATAAACAGGAAGGAGAAACAAACCCACCAGGTGGACTGCCGAGCGGAAAGTCCTACAACACAGGAGCGAGATTCTCTAACAAGCCAAGGTCGCGGGTGGCCAAGAGGGCCCACATGGAGACTTGAGATCTCAGCAAGAAATGCGAAGGTTGCAACAAGCCGGCCGGCCAAAGGGAATCAACTAGTTTAGTTCTGATCTGAGTAGGTTCAAAATAGGGAATACCCTAATCTTGGGAACCGGGGCCTGGCCATCCTTTATTTGCGATCGATGTTCTAGCTTTGTACATCAACATATGAATTTTTTGATCTGGTTTGATTCGTGATCGCATCTGCAAACCTTATCCCATTGGCTTTAGCGGACGTTTTTCATTCTTCACCCGGTCCTTAGTAGCCTTTCCGAAGTCAACCTAACCGGTTACCTTTTCCAAGGTGCTAAATAGGCCTTCGCCTTTACGCCTTTATATATAATAGAAGAAAATTAGATAGTTGTATACAAAATTAGCCCGATCGTCTGAAGCATCAACAAAATCTCCTTTGTTCTGAAGGCCTAGCGAGTTCCTTTTTTTCAAAGGCGGTCCTTTTCTTTCCTCGGACCGATGACTCGCTTGTTCAGTACAGCTAACTATTATTGGAGGATGTCGCCCCCTCGGGACTACTAGTAGCCTCGGTAATTGAATCTCGTGCACGTTAGGTTATGGTTGTATTGGCTGCAAGGAGAACGTAGGCGCTTTATGTGTTTGTTGACCATGCACTCTCGCTTCGTGTAATGTCGTATGTATGATAGAGGTAGTATGGTGATTGACATAAATGATAATGGTGATCCTCAAGGTTTAACAAATGAATGAAGCTTTGATCGTACCCGGATAGAGATGATGGTCTTCCTCTGATGTCTCAAAGCCGGCCATAATAGAATAGATAGGCAAAGTAGTCAATAGCAGTCTGATCTCACCTATCGATAGATAGCAGGTTGCTTCCAAGCTTAAACCAATTCTCCGCCCCTCTCAAATAAAGTAGAGGGGGAGAACTGGAAGAGAGAAGGAAAAAGAGCAAAAGATTGACAAGTCTAATAGGGGAAGAATGGCTGACACGTAGACTGCCTTCGATACTAGAAAAAAAAACCAAGCAATCTAACCTAACCCCAGGGCGGAACCCAACCGAATGGCGCTAGACGGACTAAGGGCAACCAAGATAAAGAAAACAGATGGCCCTATGTGTAAAACCTTTCCGCGGGAGAGTCTTTCGCCAATGAGAATAAATAAAGTTTTTGGGCAAGACAAGAAAGAAACTTGCCCTTTGACACCAAGGGATAAGAGCTGATTGCTGGCGATAACTTGGTGAAGGGAATCTATGACAGAAGGTTCTTGAACCAGGTTTCGACCGAATAGAGCGCGAAACCAACGAGTTCAGTCGAACAAGGTAACGAGTCTAAGGGAATGATCAAACTTGGAAGCAATGGACGGGCGTATGCTTAATAGTGAACGCAGACCCCCCTGCTTATAGATATGAGATCAATGACTTAAATAAACGAAAGATGTCGAGAGAAAGTCTTAGCCCTTAAAATGCATTGCGAAGAAATATCCAAGACGAAGATTTTATGATGCAATGCGGGCACTGGATGGAAAAGACAGATAAAGGAACAACCCACCAGAAGGGCATACCTCAAGGGGCACAAATCTCCCCCGGCAAAGATCTATCTGCGCGGAGCCGACCTATGGATAGAAAGAAAGATGCAGGAAAGGCAAATGAAAGATGAAAGAAAAATTTTCTTTTGGAGTGTGAGATAGGTAGACGAGAAGTACGCAGCCGAACAACTACTGGGGTTTCCAGTAGTGATGGAAAACTAATCAGATGGGCTGCCCCAAACCTTACGCAGACATTTAAATCGAAAATCAACATCGGGTCCCGACTATCCGAAAAAAGCAGACTGAAGAGGAAGATTACAAAATGCAACATACCAAGAGGGGTCGTTAGATCGTAGATTGCACGAAGGAACAAGCTAATCAATCAGAATTGAGACAAGGAGGAGAGACAAAAGGGAGATTTGCGAGCCTGCAAGCAGCAAGCAACAACGGCTTTTTAGCCGTTGTGTGCTAGCTTGTAGTTTAGGGGTATAGTAGGGGTGCCCCTTTCTCAAACTTTTCTATAATATAAGGAAAGCTTTTTGGAACCCTAGTTTTGGAGTTTTCCCCAACCAACCTATACCTTACTAATAAAAAGGGGCTTCTCTTTTTCAACTGCATTGCATTGCCGCATAAACAATGGATCCGCTATGCTGGATGAGCAACCTTCTATTTGGCCACAGTACCAATAATAGAGTGGCTTGCTACTTTCAATTAGAAATGGAAGATTGAGCAAGGCAAAGGAGAAAGAAATTGTCCCCTCTTCTCTGCCGCTGCCGCATATGTCGAAAAAGAAGGAGCGGAGAAGGAAGAACAACCGTTTGACTCTGGCACATAAGGTGGCGGGTTTGGCTAGGTAACATAATGGAAATGTATCAAACTACAAATCCTGGAATGACGGTTCGACCCCGTCCTTGGCCTCGAGGAGTGGTAAGCAGCACGAAACTTATTTCAATCAAATGTCATAGTATTAGGGTAGGAGGCTTTCCACTGTTATAGAAATCCACAGACCACATTCTGGAACTTCCAAACCAAAGAAATGCAAGATGAGAAGGAGATTTCTATGTTACGCTTCAATAGAATAAATTCGGTAAGGGTAGAATAGGCCTATGGTCGATCGAAGGTGTTGTCCCACTTGAACTCAAATCTATCTGACCTTCAATCTAGCCAGCTCATAACAAAATGTTAGACCAATCTCGGGGCTGACACAACCGAATTGGTTGAGGAAAAGGAAACCCCAGTAACAAGGCACTCCCGCCCCCAGAAGTGGAGACCGAATAACCGCCAGGTTGTCGAGAACACGTCTGAAGAGGAAGCGGGCACCCTCTAAGTTGACCACCCTACCCACTAATGGACTATGGGGGGGGGGGGGGGAAGGCGATCGGGAACTGACCGAAAACCCTCTCTTTACTCAATTGATATCTCTCATTCTTTTTCAATCACCAAAATGAGAAATGGGGGAGAAAGAAAAAAAAGTGGTCTTTATTGAAGAGGCTTTGCACCTGAAATGGGACTAATGTAGATCTAGAGGAATGGTCTGGGCTTTCAAAAAGATGAAGATGCAAGGGGTAAAGAGACTGTCTTTTGAACAAGCAAGCTGACATAAGGATTCTAGCTCGCGCCCACTTAGAGCAGATGGAGATTCTAGGACGGGGAAAAGCAGCACTCGACATCTATTAAACAAGACCAAGAACAAAGCCATACATTGCCCTCGGGAGAAAGTAGTGATGATTGCCATGAATGCTGCCCTCGAGGACGTGTACAAGGAGGTCTTTGCCAATTCCTATCAACATGGTACATCTCTTAGTAGAGGGGCGTGAAAAGTAGAGACTTTGACCGAATGAATAGGGATCATTAGATAGATATTTTTCTTGAGGAAGAGAATCCGGGATGAACGCTTTTTTCATTCGCTATGCGCTGAATGGATGTATACTCGCATGATCAATTGATGGACGGGGGAATTGCGTGAATGATGAGTCCGGTCTAACCTAAAGTCAAGGCTCTTCCCTCTTTTGATGGCGAATCTTGATTGACTGACACTAGAAACCGATTTAGAGAAAGAAGAAGCATGGCATAAGATTGGCGGCGGATCAATTTCCGATAGCGAATTACTTGACTTGATGGATGGAGGGAGAGCCCTCAAACTCAAGCATGAAATCAATGTGTAGTCAACAATCATCGAGAGGGGTACCACCAAGCGAGATTGAGACCAGCCCCTTGTATAGGTATAGGGTGGAAAACCTGTGCTTCTTCAAATATCCCATAAATCTAAATAAAGTAGGGACTTCAAACTCGACTAACAAGCGAGAAAGTTTACTTTGAGAAAGAAAAGGGGCGCCCTAGCTGCAATTAAAAAACAGCGCTAACGAGCAAGAAAGGCCCCCTTACTATATATATGGCGTTAGCACTTTACTAATAACATATATAGGGCTTACTTTTTTTAGCTTGATCGGAATCAATTCTATGATTGAATAGCAAAAGTGCTACTTAGTAGTAGAAACTCAGAGAGACAGTCATAGAGGGGACTCTTTCATACCTGCTAACTCCTAGGATGAGAAGTACGTCGCTTGTTTTTGGCAGGAAGAGTTCTAGCATTTGTTGCCCCTCGGTAGAGTGAGTCTACTTAGCAAACTGGCATGACGCAAAAGTCTATTGATCAATATAAATCTCGAGAGTGGATGGTTAATCGCTGCCTCCATGTCCTGGAGGCTCTCCGGCAGGGGAGGGGCTTGCTATCGTAACCTTTTCTCCCGGTGTATGTGAAAAAGAGTGACGAACTCATTTTTATTGGGTCATAGGTTGGTCCAAATAATGAGAGTCAGCTTCCAACATTAAGTCCGTTGTTCCTCAGTACCTCAGTGGTAGAGCGGTCGGCTGTTATCCGATTGGTCGTAGGTTCGAATCCTACTTGGGGAGATTTTCTACTTATCATTTTTCTGACCTAGCGACCCTTGTCCTTCTCCTTTGTTTCTAAACTAGCAGAATCGTGGGACATCAAAAGCGGAAGTTGATTGTTGGTTTTTATTCTTCACTCTCGTATAGGTTAACTTGGTTCGTTCCATTCTTAGGGATAAGAAGGATCCATTGGAAAGAGTGGAGTAGTGTCTTCATTAGTCGGAAGTAATTAGTCTCCACTAGCATCATTCGAAGAAGGAAAAAGAAAGGGTTACTGTTTAGGATAGATGGATGCGGCCCAATGGCTAAAGCTCTGCCAGTTTCTTGTAGGCTGAACTCTCTTCTCTTTAGGCTCCGAGTTCTTTTTTGGGGGATGGTCTAATTTATTAGTGGCAATGAAGTTCTTGGTAATTATAAAGGGGGAAGGAGGATCTCTACTCATTTCATTCATTCAGTGCATGCGGTGAGGCGCGACCCACACCAAACGAAGGGGGAAAGCTTGCTTTGCTTCCTGTAGCACTATTTTTGTAGATTAGGCTTGGTAAGTGTAAGCTATATTTAAGTAGGCTCATAGCTTTAGTCAACAGAAGAGCCTGACTTTAAATTATATTAGTAAAGTGCTAGCGCCTAACCTATACAAGTGCTTTGAAGGGATAAGGGAAGAAAAGAAAAGAAAGAGGGTCATTTTCTTTTAGGAACATGGCTCCTTCATTCACTTGCTCATGAACTCGCAGCTTTGCCAGAAGCAACGATGGGGGCTGGGGAATGCCGACGACTACATGAGGGGGAAGCTTTCGTAGAAGCTTTACCCCTTGCTTTATAGAGATAATTATGAACTGACTAAATGACTAAATTCTCCTGGAACGCTAGCTCAGCTAATCGTCTTAGTTCCCTTCAATTAAATCAATAAGCTTTTTGATTGTTTCAGGGCGCCGCCCCCTTCTTAAAATTAGAACCCATTGAGGGGTGGCCTCGGCCCGAGAAGGTGAGAGTGGTCGAGTGGTCAAAAGCGGCAGACTGTAAGTCTGTTAAAGTTTTTCTACGTAGGTTCGAATTCTGCCTCTCCCACTTGTTTGTTGTGGACTTCAGAGAATAGAAAAGAGACATTCATCAGCGTAAGAAGGCCAACAGAGCGGAGCACTTTCTTTTTTTTGGCCGTGCCATGAAATAAAATTCTATCGTATGTTAGTTAGAGAGGTTGGCAAACTACTATGATCTATAGATTTTCCATCTATATCCAATCCCAACAAGAATAGAAGCAAGTCATTTTCGGCCTGTCCTGTTGTCGTAGTCTTTTAGCTTATGTAGTCGTCGGCCTTCTTACGTACATGCGTCCGCCAGATAGCCTCCTTGGTTTGGGAAGAAGCCAAGCCAATACATACGATAGGCGAAGGAAAGACCCCCATTTCATAACGCTTGGGGAATGCAAGTTTGATAGAGGATTGGAGAGGAGAGGTGGAAGAAAGGGCTCGGGATGGATTTAGGAGTCTTTCTGCGAGCCGTATGCGGGGAGAGTCACACGTACGGTAAATAGGGGGGTTGGCATCTATACATGTTGTGTGGTACTTAGGCCTACCCACCCTATTTGTTCTATGATCTATGGATCTACTGGAGCTACTCACTTCGACCAATAAGCCAATATTTTGACCGGATACGAAATCACTGGTTCTCGATCAAGTGGTATTTTATGGGGATTCTATTTATCGCTGTAGGATCCCTATTAAAGATCACTGCAGTTCCTTTTTGGGCGGCTGTAGGACGACCACCTATATGTGGTAGGGTAGGGTGGGTGGTACCGCTCAGATTGCGGCTAATCTTCCTAACCGCGCACGGGCCAGGCTTAGAGCACGTCAAAACTCATCACTACCTCGTAAGGGCGTTGAGACCAAAGCACGTTACACGAAAGTGCCGCTTTCTTTGTAGTGTTGTCACATAGATGCCTGCCTAGAAGAGCAGCTCGCTTTGTAGTGTTGTCACAAAAGATAAGCACGTCGCCCGCGTGCTGGCCGGGCGAATCGAAGTTATCTTCCGGTTAACTATCCACCCAGTCAAGTGGAAAAAACATAGTAGAATCACGCAACACACGCTGCTGGTGTGCTTCCTCTTGCGAGGAAAGAAAGAAGAGCGAGAGGGTTCAGTTCAGATTTGACTGTTTGCGGCATGGGAGAAGATACCCCAAAAAATGCCTGGGAACAATGAAAAAAAAAGATATCTCGGTAACGAAAACTATAGGGGGCTGTATTGGCGAGATCCAACGGTGAACAACTGCCCAAAAGAAAAGCCGCCTGGAAGTCCGAGGACCTTTAGTACTGTACTCAACCCCTGAACCAGCAGCCTTCGCGCCAAGAAAGACCGCTCTTGTCCCTTTCCTTTCTCCATTCTGCCTCATTCTTTGCTTTGTTCCACTAGAGTATAAGGCAAAGTGGTTCGTATGCCTACTTGACAAAAGGGAACGAATAACCTTTCATTTTCGGGTTTATGGTTTGGATTCAGTGAGCCTTGTGTGCACGTGATTTTTACCCTACACATGAGTTATTCCTATAAAATTCAAAATAAATGATTTTCCTTATTTTTTAAATTGTGTGAATTTTGTGTTAGTTGTTTGCATGTTATTTGCATGTGATAAATGAAAATACAAAAATTTGCATCTTTAGGAAATTAATTCATTTTTAACAAATTAAAGAAAAAATCAAAAAAAATTAGTTAGCTTTTTTAAATTGAAAATTGCCAAGAAAACAAAAAGAAGGTAATTAGTTAGTTTTAATTACTTCCAAATAATTACAAAGTAGGAAAATACATAAAATACAAAACAAAATACCAAAAATACAAAGAAGAGAATAAAACTACAAAATAACAAAGGCAAATGATTGGGCTAATTAACACCCAAACCCCAGGCCCAAACGGACAAAATAATCCCAGCCCAAAAACGCCCCAGTCCAAATGATTCACCCGGTCCCCCCCTCCCCCTTTCTCAGTGTGATTAAATCCCAGCCCTTAATCCCATCTCAATCCAACGGTTCTGAAAGGTTATTACAACCTAAAACAAAACAAAGAGACAACCTTATTCTTCAGATTTTCATAACATAGGCTGCCCCTTCTCCTTCTTCACTGTCACAACGGCGCCGCCGCTAGGGTTACACCAACCACGGCGGCGGCAGGCTTCTGCTCCGACCAAGACTAACACCAAACGACTCCTTGTCACCCCCTCATCCAATTCCTACCATTACTTTCTTTCAAAAACCAACCAAATCGCCCAAATATCACAAACCCTAGGCGCCGCCACCCACCTCCCATGGCGGCGCCGCCACCCAAACACTCCAAAGGCCACATGCTCTTATCCCTACCATTCTTTTACACTGTGACACAGAAGAAATATGTCAAAAGCTTCCGGATTTTTAAAGACTTGAAGTCTGTTTCGCTGAAAATTCAAGAAAAGTTGTCGAATCTTCAAGACTCGGAGTTTGTTCAAGAATAATCAAGAATTTGATGAAGAAAATCGGAAGAAAAAAAAGAGAGGAAAAAGCAGAATAAAAGAAAAATCGAAAAGATAAGTCTTCTTCTTTCTCTGTTTTGTTTAATGAGCATAAAATTGCTTGAATCTCTGCTTAGTTCATAGATAGCCGTTAACAACAGTGTCGAATAAGTCCTAGTTATCTGTTTACTGAAATTGATTTTGTATTTAAGTGTTATTGGGTATTCTGTTTAGTTCAAAGTTTAATTGAAAAATAAACAATGTCGATTAGTTCAAAGTAATTTGTTTACTGAAACTGGTTAATTTTGTGTTAATCTTTGTTAGAGTTAAATGCTTCTAATAATGATGTTAGTAGTTAATTAATTGGTATGCAATACTGTCTGAACAATAGGGCTTACCCGTCTGCCAATTTGTGAATATGTTTTTGATAAGTATTTTGATCCTGTTTTGATTTTTGTTGGTTAATGGCTGATTTTGGTACATTCTGTTAGTTAATGAGCTAGTCGATTCAGTTAGGATGTATTGGTTATAGCTGAAAATTAGTGATTTTAGTTCGATTAGTGAATTTGACTTTAGACTATTTTAGATTCAATTAAGTCGATAGTTGAAATCGCAAGATTCGTATCCACCTAAGGTGTTTTACTTAATAGATTCAAAGACGATTAGTTATTTCGATTAATAAGACTCACCATCTATCAAATTATTTTCCGACTCTTGTTAATTGAATAATTGAACAAAAGTGCCTATGTTTGTAAGACTCCCTAGGGTTGGTTATGAGTGTAATGTGAATTTAGTTATTGAATTAATTCTGAATTTTGAAAGTTAATGGAAATGGAAGATGGTAGAGTATTCTAGAAGGGGTTTTAGTGTTACTTTCAATAAAATAATTGCATTAACTTGTGCGACAACCCTAGAAAAATCCCAAAAAATACTTGTTCAATTCCAGATCTGAAATTAACATTTCAGGTTCATTTTTCTTCTCTTTTATCTTCAAATTATCTTCAAAAATCCAAAAACAGTAAGGAAATCCATCACCAATCAGTGAATAACTGCAATTACAGTAGGTTGAATGTGATATTTGATTTTGTAACAACTTGAAATTCTGAAAATCAGCTTCTGGGTTTAACTATCGATTTCAATTGCTGCTGTTGGTCATTAAACTGCTACTGCTGTGTCTGTTATACTGCTACTGCTGAAATTGCTTGTTGAATCCTATTCTACTGCTGCTGTCATAGATCTAATGGGCTTGTTCACCATTTCAGGTACACAACCTTGTAAATTCAAGTGATCAATTGGATTAAGAAATACAAATTGAAGCTGTTGTATTTACTTTTCTATTAGACTGTCGATTGAACTGTAGTGATCTAATTGATACTGTTTTATGTGTTAAAGTTTGGCTATTTAGATGTATTGAAATAAGATATCTTAAGAAAGCAAAGAATACAGTATATACAGATTGCAGCCAGGATTTCTTGTTAATTTAGTCATCCATGTCAGTTGACAATTGATTAGGATTTGTTTAAATATAGGCGTTAGGCGTTACTGGATCCTTAGTATGAGCTTAGTCGAAAACTACCACATTTGCATGAAATGAATGACAGAGTCAACATTCTGAAAGAGGAAGTTATTGTACTTGTTTATTTGTGCGATAAACCATTAGGGTATAGAGACACTTGACCCGTATCTTGGTTTGGTATGGGCTGTGATTTGAGGCTCCTCTTTCATATGCAATTGATTGTTTGTAGCCATGGCGTGGCTGGATCCTCTTTTGTCTTACCAAAACACACCTCTGAGTTGCATTCGCTTTTAAGAAAATAAACATAATCTTTTGCATGATTTAATGTTGGGGTATGTCAAACCTACCATTTCTGGCTACACGTTAAACCATCTTGCAGTCCTCATGTATCATCGTCTTGCTTCAATATAAGTCGAGCATAGCCTAGAAATATAGAAAAACAAGGCATGCCGTGCCAAATAAAACTTCAAAATGCATGGCCCTTATTTGCTTCAACATTTTTATCATTAGAATCGAGGCGTGCCATTTAGCAAATTCCATGGCCCTCGCAAAGTACAAACGCGTAGTTGCTTTAGGCACGACTTTAATAAAATACTTTCCTAATTACGGGTGCGCATTTATGTGACCCAAATCTTACTTCTCGGTGAAACTGAAATACATTAAAGTCACAGGCGTACTGGTTGCGGTGTGACTCGAAATGTGTTTTCGTGACGTCACAATTCTTCTAAAATTAAAAAGCGGAACATTAAAAGCACATAATTAAAATATATAAAGATATCAGATAAAAACAAAAATTACAGTTGAGCGACCGTGCTAAAACCACGGAATCCGGGAGTGCCTAACACCTTCTCCCGGGTTAACAGAATTCCTTATCCATGTTTCTAGTTTCGCAGACTGTAATAAATAGTCATATATTTCCTTGGTTCGGGATTAAACCGGTGACGTGGGACACCATTATTTTCCCAAGTGGCGACTCTGAATAATTAAATAAATTGATCCCGTTTCGACTGTCCTTTAAGTGGAAAAACTCCTTCACTGATTATTATTATATCTCTTCTTGGGGTGTAGTATTAAATAGCAGCACATTTACGTATGTGCGGTAAAAAGGGAGGTGTGACAGCTCTGGCGACTCTGCTGGGGATAAGTAACCCGGAATTTCGGTTCAGGGTTTAAGAATTCGACCTCAATTAAATTTCTATTTTTGCTGATATCCGATTTCATTATATGTTTTAATTAATGTGCTACATGTTTACCGTTTTGATATTACGTGAACTGTATATATAAAATTTGTACCGAAAACCCTTCTCTTCTTACCTCCGGGGATGTGCTTACTGGTTGAGACTCCCCTTTCTGTTAGTGTCATTCCAAAATAAGAAAAAGAGGGCGGACAAGTTACAAAGCCGATTGACTCCGCGCGACACCGGTATGTAGCCCCCTCCTCGATGCGAGTCGTCCGCTCGGGTACACGGTTTAGCACCATTGAAAACATCAGGATATTGAACTTAGGTCTGGGACATTTATTTGCATCATATCTGACTTAGGGGGCTCAACACAGGGGTGGGTCCGTCTAGGACAGGTGACCCGGTAATCAAAGACCGAGCGTATTATATGTTGCATTTATTTGTCCTCTATTATTTTGCTGATTGGTTAAATTCCTGAAAACAAAAAGAAAGAGAATTTTAGAATAGAAAAAAATATTGAAATATTGACGAAACGCTGTCGAAAAATTTGAAAAGAAAATTTGAAAAATAGGTAGAACAATTTTGTTGAAATAATTGGTCACGAAATAATCTGACCGAAGTACGCAGGTTTGATTCTCGCCGTTAGGTGGGATACGTAGGCAACCCTCATGGGGTCCAACCACCCCTTTTAAAAAAATCAAAAAAAATGTGTGTGTTTAGTTTTCAATAAATCAAAGTGATGCTGTTTTTGAAAATAGCCGAATGTTCCAAAAGGACGCCAGAAGGCTGATTTTTTCAAAAATAGCCACTTTGAAATCTTTTCCTTTGAATAATAGCCTTGAAATACCCTTGTGGAAATGTTGAAAGGCCACCCTTTAAAAAAAAATCAAAAAAATGTGTTTAATTTTGTCAATAAAATCAAAGTGATGCCGTTTTTGCAAATAGGCGAAATGTTCTGAAATGACGCCGAAAGGCTGTTTTTGCAAAAATAGCCACTTTGAAACATTTTTTATAATTTGCGGGCACAGCGTTGAAATATTCCATGTGGAAATGTTAAAAGGCCGTATTCGCAAAATCAAGTTCGGGTTCACACCTCATTTGCAAAAATAACCGAAAAATGTCAAACTTTTTATTTTGTTATAAAAAAGTTGGGTGATGCTATTCTTGTTTAAAAGCAAGCCGAATGTCCCGCAAACGGACACCGGAAGGCCATTTTTGCAAGAATAGCCACTTTGAGTCATTTGTAAATAATTTTTGGGCACAACCATAAAATATTCCCTCGCGGAAATGTCGAAGGGCCGTATCCCCAAAATCATGTTTGAGTCATCACTCAACTTTACAAAAATAACCACTTTATCAAATAAGCCATTACATGGCCGGAATTTTGCTGAAATAACCACATTTTTGCATTTTAACTTCCTCAGTCTTGTGTTGGCCTGTGTCGGTGCTGAACGATGCCCCATAGGCCCCAGGATAAATTTTGAAATTGCATTTTCTTAAATAAAATTTTGCAAAAAGAGCCACTTTGTCTAAATAAGCCATTACATGGCCAATTTATGAAAAAATAGTTTTGTGTTGGTTTATGGCGATGCCGAACAATGCCCCATGAGCCATGGGATAAAACAAATTCAAGTTCATCTTTTCTTAAACAAAATTTCGCAAAAAATAGCCATTTGCCAAATATACCATTACATGGCTAATTTTGTAGAAATAGTCATAATTGGCGCTAAAAATATTCTCATTCTTGTAGAAATCTCTGGCACAAGGTGTGAAAGTTTTTCATCAGGGTTGTAGCTGGAGTCGGCTTTTACAATTTTTCTTCAAAAAGAAAAAAAAAGAAAAATCAAATAAACACCTCTTTATTTCTTGCATTAATTTGCAAGAATTACGCTCGGTTTGATTCATGCGGGGTCATGATACGTAGGCAATCCACATAGGTTTCGACCATTTCCATAAAAAAAAAGGAAAAAAAAAACCACAAAAAAGAAAAGAAAATAGAAAAAAAAAAGAATGATCAATAAGCGGAATACCTTAATGTTGACATGCTGGCTTCGTTTTGTTGTGTCCATTTTCGGAAAGGTGGCTGGTTGTGGTTCTAAAATAACTCTTCCCTATAATACAAAGTCAGGGGACAATGGCAGAAAATCTCAAGACTGAGTGGGTTGGTACCGGTACCCGACAACAGCTGGTTGAACGGAACCACGGGTTAATAGAAGAAGTCAAAATATTGAGACAACACGTGGCTAAAATGTATTGGGCTTGGATGGATGGAAAAGCACCACCCCCGCCACCACCTAGCTTCATGGTCTTTGTCCTTAAACGTACACTGAACCCGATGCGAAATATACCCGCCTATCACAGCCTTTCCAGCCACTCGAGTAGCTCAATTACTCGTCCCCCAGCTATGCTTTCCCAACACTACTCCCGTCCCCAACACCACTGCTCTCCCCGGGGCACCCAAAATCGTACTTCACCTTCCAGGTACCCAGTTCCACAAAAAGACTACCAACCCCCACAAATTCACCGGAAAACCCCTAGGTCAGGTTTCAGGCCAAATAAGGCGTTTATGGAGGAGAGGTTGCTAAAGCGAGAAAAGGCTTTCACCCCTATCGGAGGATCTTATGCGAGTCTGTTCGAAAGGTTAAATCATGTTGGCTTGATTAAGCCGCTCACCAGATGTACACCAAATCCTCTTGCGAGAAGCTTCGATCCTATGGCACGATGTGCATACCACTCCAATGCTCTGGGGCATGATGTTGTAAGTTGTTGGAATTTGAAAACGGAGATAGAAAGAATGATTCAGGCAGGAATGATTGCGGTCCAAGACACTGGCACCCCGAACATTGCACAGAATCATTTACCTGCACATAACGTTGCACATTTTGTGTGGACGATGCTCGATGACGTGGGTGAAGAGAATCTTCTTGGGAAGCTGTCCATTGAAGTTGAAGATATTGAAACAGAAAGTGATCTTAATGCATAATTCATTGGCTAAGATGCTATGCTTGTCAATTGGAAAGGTGCTCCACCTCCTGGAATTTTGGTGTTTTATTTTGGTGTCATTTCTGTTACCCGGGTTATTTCAGGGTTGTAATTCGGACGTTGTCTTGAGAGTCAAACCCTTCTATCTTTGTTTTGTTTAGTAATAAAAATTGTTTAGTGCCGTCTAGGTTTGTAATTCTTTTCTAGTCTGTTCGTTTTGTTGTTCATCTTGTTGTTTCAACCCATCAATTTAATACAACTCTCTGTTTCCCATCATTCCTAGTCATTCCATTACTAATCACTTTACAATTCTTCTCATACTAGTTTTAGCAACATGACTTGCACACAATTCTCGGCCTGATTTTAAAAGACAATTTAGCGATAAAACAATGTCAAAGATGTAATGATACTCGGAAGAAATATTGAAATATTGTGAAGCCGGAATCAAGTGAATATTGGGCAAAGCAGAACGGAAAGAAACGCCGTGGAAATGCATCATGCTTCATCAGTTTAAAGCCAAAGGCAAGAGTACCCCAAGGTTAAAGGAACCATTCATGATATCGAGATTGTTGCCCAATGGCATTGAGAATCGTCAAATACAGAAGACAAATATGTGAATCAATCAAAGGTGTTTAACTGTGTAGCTTGTACTTGGTAGGTCTTGAAGATTGGAATGACGAAGGCATTTTTATTCGGCTATCCAAACACTTTATCCATTGTTATCCCTTCGAGCCTTAGTATATTTTCTTTCATATCCCTCTTTCGGAATCAACAACAAAATTGAGGATTGAGCGGAGAAATCAAATGGAAAAAAAGAAGAAAAAGAAAGAAAAAAAAGAGAAAAGAAAAGAAAGAAAAGAAAGAAAAAGAATGCAAAGAAGAAATCGGGAGAAGTCAAATCGCAACAAGGAAGCGATCTTATGATCCGAACTATGTTTTGACTTGATCCCGAAAGGGTACATAGGCAGCCTCACTGAGGTTCAGTCACAATAAAGGAAAAATCCAAAAAAAAATCCCCCAAGAAGGAAACTGGGGCAGAAGTTATGGTTGTTGAATAAATAAGATTCCGAAAGTTGTAATTTTAACCCACGATGAAATATTTTGAGCCTTTATATCCTTTTTTCTATATCCCATCCAAAAGCCTACATTACGGTCCAAAGGAAGACCTTCCGATCAATCTTCAAGAAATGCCGAGTCAAGCGAATAAAGGTAAATCACATCAGGGGCAACACTCCAATACGAACAAAGGAGAATGAAGAATTCAAGATGATAAGAACCACCACGAGACTCCAAGATGAGAGAAATCAAAATGAGAGAGTCTTATGTGTGAAAACCCGCATGGGCACCGTAAGGCGACGGTGAGTCGAGAGAAAGAAAGAGCAAATGAGAGAGGCTTGATGGTGAAAAACATATGGGCACTACAATTCGACTAAGGATCGGATCAAAGAAATGAAGTGTTGAAGACCGGTTTAACGGCAGAACTTGCAACAAGAGTTGAACATCAGATTTGCTATACAAAAGAAGGCTGAAGTGCGTGTTAAGGTCGCTAGAGTCGGTATTCACATTCGATAGGTCATTCTTCTGTAGGTTTCTTGTTAGGAATTGTATCATCCTTTCTCTCTATCCTTTGCACCTTGTTTTACCCTCCCTCATATCGAGTCGATCGGGTCATAACAAATAAAGAAATGATTTCAAAATTTGCCACCAAGCTTTCCAATTACACAAGATGGGATTTTGCCAACACGACAATTGTCGTAAGTCAGGAAAAGGAAAGGCCAGTGCTTTTAGCCAAAAGAGCAACATGTGCAATGGAGCGGGCAACAATAAAATGGTTGGGGTTCATGCAAGAAACAAAGGTCGGCAAAGAGCCAATTCGGAAACAATATAATAAATGGAAACATGGGGTTTGAACAGAGAAAGGTATATATTCTGACAAAGGGAAGAGTCAGTCAAGAAACACCCAAGGTTGTCAAATGAAGTCATCAAAGGAATCGAGATCGAAGTTTGTGGGATCCGTCAAGAAAGGAACAACATACATGCCATAAGGAAGGCGGGTTTTGAACAAAGAAAGAATTAAAAGAATAGTCGGTGAACAGGCTAAGCATTCAAGAGGAAAGTTCAAGGCCATTTTCTTTGCTTTGAAACAGGAGCAAAAGATATTGTCAAACTGGGGCAGGAAAATTTTTTCTGTCATCGGATAGTCATCCGAAGAGCATGAAGGTGAATACAATTGTTTTTTAAGATGAACAATTCAAGTTGAAAGGTAAATGAAGCAAGTATCGGAAAATGATACAATCTTAGTCTGTTGAAACTTTCTCCTAAGACAAAAGTCTTAATCCGATGAATTTTTCACCTAACATGAATTGATAAAATCTTAGTCTGTTGAATCTTTCTCCCAAGATAGAAGTCTTGGTCTGATGAATTTTTCACCTAAGATGAAAGGAAAGAATCTTATTCTGTTGAAACTTTCTCCTAAGATGGAAATCTTAGTCTGAGGAATTTTTCACCTAAGATAAAGGGATAACGTAAAAAACGAAGGCATAATTTGAAAAGAAAATGGCAAAAGCCGAAAAAGAAAGGAAAGTATAAATAGACCCATTCCGAAGAGTTATCTCCTGGAGTCATAAACTTAGTCCGATGGATATTCCTCCTGAGACCATACAAATGAATAGACCCAGTCCGAAGAGTTATCTCATGGAGTCATAAACTCAGTCCGATGGATAATCCTCCTAAGATTACATTGAAATGGACATAGTCCAGTGAGAATCAAAATCTTAGTCTGTTGAAACTTTCTCCTAAGATTAAATGTCTTAGTCCGATGAATTTTTCACCTAAGATAACCTTCAATCACAAGGTAACACAAAAGTTTTTAATTTCATGCATTTTTAATTTCTGTCCAGGTACCCACCTATCTAACAAGGGAATACTTTTCTGCACTGCATCTCATGCATTTTTAATTTATGTCCAGGCGCCCACCTATCTTATAAGGGAATACTTTTCTGCACTGCATCTCATGCATTTTTAATTTCTGTCCAGGCGACCACCTATCTAACAAGGGAATACTTTTCTGCACTGCATCTCATGCATTTTTAATTTCTGTCCATGCGCCCACCTATCTAACAAGGGAACACTTTTCTGCACTGCATCTCATGCATTTTTAATTTCTGTCCAGGCGCCCACCTATCTAACAAGGGAACACTTTTCTGCACTGCATTTCATGTATTTTTAATTTCTGTCCAGGCGCCCACCTATCTAACAACGGAATACTTTTCTACACTGCATCTCATGCATTTTTAATTTTTGTCTAGGCACCCACCTATCTAACAAGGGAATACTTTTCTGCACTGCATTTCATGCATTTTTAATTTCAGTCCAGGCGCCCACCTATCTAACAAGGGAATAGTTTTCTGCACTGCATCTCATGCATTTTTAATTTTTGTCCAGGCGCCCACCTATCTAACAAGGGAATACTTTTCTGCACTGCATTTCATGCATTTTCAATTTCTATTCCGGCGCCCACCTGTTTAACAAGGGAATATTTTCCTGCATGTCTGCATTTAAAAAGAAAAACATGAAAAAATGAAATTCTAACATTTAATAACATGATGTGCCCAGTCACCATACTGGGGCAGAAAAAATCTTTCTTTAGTTGTTTATTTTGTCCCAAGCAGGGGTCCACCTGGAGAATGGACGAATATTTCATACTGAAGAAGTTGAACAAGTCAAGGCAATAACAAGAATGCCGGTGAAAGAGAATATACAAGTCAAGGCAATAACAAGAATGCCGTTGAAGAGAAGATACAAGTTGAAGGCAATAACAAGAATGTTGTTGCAATGAATACAAGATACAAGATCAAGAAAATACAAAAAACAAGTTCGAAGACATAGATAGGATTTTCTTTTGTAATTCATAGGCCGTAGATTAGGCTAGCTTCTTTAATTTTTACCATGGTGTAATAAGGGGTCAGTCAGCAGTGACGGCAGTAACAACAACAACAGAAGTGAGATCACAGTCCTTGGTAGTCCCAGCTACCAGACCTTCCCGAACTACACTGACCTGATTCCTATTTAGCACAGGATATGTAGGCAACCTCTGAAGCAGGGTACGGTCAAAACTTTTCAAAATGCTTCACAATGGAATGCTCAAACGGATAAAAATCGTTCATAGTTGCTCACTTATCTTTGCACGGAAACTCTTTGTGTCCCCGAGCAAAGAGGGGCAGTTGTGAGCACGTGATTTTTACCCTACACATGAGTTATTCCTATAAAATTCAAAATAAATGATTTTTCCTTATTTTTTAAATTTTGTGTGAATTTTGTGTTAGTTTTTTGCATGTTATTTGCGTGTGATAAATGAAAATACAAAAATTTGCATCTTTAGGAAATTACTTCATTTTTAACAAATTAAAGAAAAAATCAAAAAAAAATTAGTTAGTTTTTTAAATTGAAAATTGCCAAAAAAAAAAGGTAATTAGTTAGTTTTAATTAGTTCCAAATAATTACAAAGTAGGAAAATACATAAAATACAAAACAAAAAACCAAAAATACAAAGAAGAGAATAAAACTACAAAATAACAAAGGCAAATGATTGGGCTAATTAACACCCAAACCGCAGGCCCAAACGGACAAAATAATCCCAGCCCAAAAACGCCCAGTCCAAATGATTCACCCGGTCCCCCCCCCCCCTTTCTCAGTGTGATTAAATCCCATCCCTTAATCCCATCTCAATCCAACGGTTCTGAAAGGTTATTACAACCTAAAACAAAACAAAGAGACAACCTTATTCTTCAGATTTTCATAACATAGGCTGCCTCTTCTCCTTCTTCACTGTCACAACGGTGTCGCCGCTAGGGTTCCGCCACCCACGGTAGCGGCAGACTTCCGCTCCGACCAAGACTAACACCAAACGACTCCTTGTCACCCCCTCATCCAATTCCTACCATTACTTTCTTTCAAAAACCAACCAAATCCCCCAAATATCACAAACCCTAGGCGCCGCCACCCACCTCCCATGGCGGCGCCGCCACCCAAACACTCCAAAGGCCACATGCTCTTATCCATACCATTCTTTTACACTGTTACACAGAAGAAATATGTCAAGAGCTGCCGGATTTTTAAAGACTTGAAGTCTCTTTCGCTGAAAATTCAAGAAAAGTTGTCGAATCTTCAAGACTCGGAGTTTGTTCAAGAATAATCAAGAATTTGATGAAGAAAATCAGAAGAAAAAAAAGAGGAAAAAGCAGAATAAAAGAAAAATCGAAAAGATAAGTCTTCTTCTTTCTCTGTTTTGTTTAATGAGCATAAAATTGCTTGAATCTCTGCTTAGTTAATAGATAGTCGTTAACAACAGTGTCGAATAAGTCCAAGTAATCTGTTTACTGAAATTGATTTTGTATTTATGTGTTATTGGGTATTCTGTTTAGTTCAAAGTTTAATTGAAAAATAAACAAAGTCGATTAGTTCAAAGTAATTTGTTTACTGAAACTGGTTAATTTGGTGTTAATCTTTGTTAGAGTTAAATGCTTCTGATAATGATGTTAGTAGTTGATTAATTAGTATGCAATACTGTCTAAACAATAGGGCTTACCCGTCTGCCAATTAGTGAATATGTTTTTGATAAGTATTATGATCATGTTTTGATTTTTGTTGGTTAATGGCTGATTTTGGTACATTCTGTTAGTTAATGAGCTAGTCGATTCAGTTAGGATGTATTGGTTATAGCTGAAAATTAGTGATTTTAGTTCGATTAGTTAATTTCACTTTAGACTGTTTTAGATTCAATTAAGTCGATAGTTGAAATCGCAAGATTCGTATCCACCTAAGGTGTTTTACTTAATAGATTCAAAGGCGATTAGTTATTTCGATTAATAAGACTCACCATCTATCAAATTATTTCCCGAGTCTTGTTAATTGAATAATTGAGAAAAAGTGGCTGTGTTTGTAAGACTGCCTAGGGTTGGTTATGAGTGTAATGTGAATTTAGTTATTTAACTAATTCTGAATTTTGTAAGTTAAAGAGGCTAATTGGTTAATTGAACAATAGTCACTTAATTATGGCTATTTGATAAATACCAATCTGAAAATGGGTTAAATTAAGGATAAAATATAGAATTTAGGATTGTAATTAGCCTTAAGAAGTAGGGGTGAATTGGGAAAAGGAAGTTGGTATAGTTGTAATAAGTTTAAAAGGAAAAGGGTGAAATTGGAAAGGGAATTGGCATAGTTGTTATAAATATAGAGCTTTTAGGGCAATTTGGGCATAACAAAAGGTATTTTAGTGAATAATAAAAGGAAATAAGGGTACAATCGGAATTCCAAAGGAAATGGAAGATGGTAGAGTATTCTAGAAGGGGTTTTAGTGTTACTTTCAATAAAATTATTGCATTAACTTGTGCAACAAGCTAAGAATTGATGGGTTTTTAATAAAATTCATATTTCTCTTTTGGGTCTATAAATAGGCATTTTCAGCATAATGAATGGGGGCTCAATCTGATTTTTAGAGTCTCTCATAGAATTTTAGCCATAGGAACCCTAGAAAAATCCCAAAAAATACTCGTTCAATTCCAGATCTGAAATTAACATTACAGGTTCATTTTTCTTCTCTTTTATCTTCAAATTATCTTCAAAAATCCAAAACATGTAAGGAAATCCATAACCAATCAGTGAATAACTGCAATTACAGTAGTTTGAATGTGAGATTTGATTTTGTAACAACTTGAAATTCTGAAAATCAGCTTCTGGGTTTAACTGTCGATTTCAATTGCTGCTGTTGGTCATTAAACTGCTACTGCTGTGTCTGTTATACTGCTACTGCTGAAATTGCTTGTTGAATCCTATTCTACTGCTGCTGTCATAGATCTAATGGGCTTGTTCACCATTTCAGGTACACAACCTTGTAAATTCAAGTGATCAATTGGATTAAGAAATACAAATTGAAGCTGTTTTTGATATATTTAAACATTTGTTCACTGCATTTGCTTTTCTATTGGACTGTCGATTGAACTGTAGTGATCTAATTGATACCGTTTTAAGTGTTAAAGTTTGGCTATTTAGATGTATTGAAATAAGATATCTTAAGAAAGCAAAGAATACAGTGTATACATATTGCAGCCAGGATTTCTTGTTAATATAGTCATCCATGTCAGTTGAAAATTGATTAGGATTTGTTTAAATATAGGCGTTAGGCGTTACTGGATCCTTAGTATGAGCTTAGTCCAAAACTACCACACTTGCATGAAATGAATGACAGAGTCAACATTCTGAAAGAGGCAGTTATTGTACTTGTTTATTTGTGCGATAAACCATTAGGGTATAGAGACACTTGACCCGTATCTTGGTTTGGTATGGGCTATGATTTGAGGCTCCTCTTTCATATGCAATTGATTGTTTTTAGCCATGGCGTGGCTGGTTCCTCTTTTTTTCTTTTACCAAAACACACATTTGAGTTGCATTCGCTTTTAAGAAAATAAATAGAATCTTTTGCATGATTTAATGTTGGGGTATGTCAGACCGACCATTTCTGCTACAGTTAAACCATCTTACAGTCCTCATGTATCATCGTCTTGCTTCAATATCAGTCGAGCATTGCCTAGAAATATAGAAAAACGAGGCATGTCGTGCCAAATAAAACTTCAAAATACATGGCCCTTATTTGCTTCAACATTTTTATCATTAGAATCGAGGCGTACCATTTAGCAAGTTCCATGGCCCTCGCAAAGTACAAACGTGTAGTTGCTTTAGGCACGACTTTAATAAAATACTTTCCTAATTACGGGTGCGCATTTATGTTACCCAAATCTTACTCTCGGCGACATTGAAATACATTAAAGTCACAGGCGTACTTGTTACGGTGTGACTCGAAATGTGTTTTCGTGACGTCGCAATTCTTTTAAACATAAAAAGCGGAACATTCAAAACACATAGTTAAAAAATATAAAGAAATCAGATAAAAACAAAAATTACAGTTGAGCGATCGTGCTAAAACCACGGAACTCGGGAATGCCTAACACATTCTCCCGGGTTAACAGAATTCCTTATCCGGATTTCTAATTCGCAGACTGTATTACAGAGTCATAAATTTCCTCGGTTCGGGATTAAACCGGTGACTTGGGACACCATTATTTTCCCAAGTGGCGACTCCGAATAATTAAATAAATTGATCCCGTTCCGACTGTCCTTTAAGTGGAAAAACTCCTTCATGGATTATTATTATATCTCTTCTTGGGGTGTAGTATTAACTAGCGACACATTTATGCATGTGCGGTAAAAAGGGAGGTGTGACAAGCCTCACAACATAATCAGAGTGAGGCTTTAGTTACCGGTAAACGCTTCTCCAAAGGTGACCTTATTGAGTTTCCGGTTGTTTCCGTCAGTGATGTAGCCTTTCATTGCCGTACCAAACGAAAGAAGTCACTATCAAGTAGCTCGACCTATTGAAGTACCAAATGTGCGCTCAGCCTGGTGACTAGGAAATGGGTTTTCCCTTGAATTGAAGTGATGAGGTCGGAAAGAGCGAAGTAGGGCTCCTATTGACTAAAGGTTGGTTCTTCGCTTTCCTTTAGAATGAAAGTTGCTATGAAGCCCCTACTACTTATTTTGTTTGATTCGAAAGGCCAACAGCCCCTCCAACTAGTTGTATGGGGTGGGGTGCTTGTGAAAAACTGCTTTGGATATGAGTAATTCCTAAAAAAAGGCAAAGTCCGGTATTTGACGAAGATTTTTCTATCAATAGATAAGAATGAGTGTTCGATATAGGGGATAGGATCCATCTTCTCTTTATCTCACAATATTTTGTGAGTATATATATATATATATATATATATATATATATATATATATATATATATATATATATATATATATATATATATCGTTTATCTATCTCTTGTCTATCTATCATTGATTCTAAAGTCAAAAGACTTCATTTTTGGTTCCCCAATGCCCCGAATAGAATGGATCGTTTCTGCCAACGAAATGAACGCGGAACCCATTTCGAATGCTTCTACGATCCTGAGGTTCTCGCGATGAGAATAAGATGCTGCTCCCCTTCCCTCTTTCTTTTCCCGCTTTGCTAATCTTCCCCTCTAAAGCAGTCTGGGTGGCGACGGGCGCGGGAGGAAGAAACCTAAGAGAAGACCATCGTCTCTTAGGTCCTTTTTTTCAGTGCAACACAGGAAAGCGCCCTCTTTTTGTCATCCTTGCAGCTTTCCAGATTTTGTATTGAATGCATGGCGTAGCTAGGACCCTTCCAATTCTGCTTGAGCCTATGTTCAAGCCAAACCCACCCCCTTTATTACTAATGCTGGAAAGAATGCCCACCAAGTTCAGATAAGGGAATGCTTTCCCAACCATTATAGGAAAGGCTCGACGAAGGAAGGGAGGTATGGTGGGGGAAGGAACACGCTTTCGGATATCGAGATTTTTTTTCATTGAAAACGAGGAAGGCCGAGGAAAACAATGCGAGTCGGTCCAGGTCTCGATTTAGAAAGATGAAGGGCCCAAAAGACTAAATAGGGGGTTACAAATTCCCCATCTCATTGGGGGCAGAATACGAATCGACATATCGATGTGATACTGGCCTTTCGATTTTAGTTGAGAATGAACAGCAAAGTCAATCCGAACCGTCCAATGAAGAATACGGGGAGAGCAAAGCACCAATGGCGCACAAAGCGCATGCGGAACATGCACGGAGAAAAAGAAGTGTGGAGGAGAAGCAGCTGAGCTCATTCCCTTCGCTTCTTGGGCCCAAAGCAGTGCAATCTTTCCTGGCCAAATCAAGGATTTATGGCTTCTTGCTACGCTAAACCACAATAAAAATCCATTCTGATTAGTAATAGATATGAATAGAAATATAGATCCATCCATCTATCCTATCCGATTTAGATTTTTATATCTAAAAAAGAATCGATTTACATTCAACGTTTGATTCAAAGAACTGCACTTAGCCCCCCCGCTCATGAAACGGCTCTGCTGCAATGGATGGAAGAGGGTCCATAGTTCCCGAAGCACTGGAGTGATCTAGTAGCCAGGAAGGGGCCTAGAAGTGCCTACTACAACACCACACTACACTTGGCTCTACACATTTATATAGCTAACCCCTGTCCAGTGCCTGGCAGAGCTGTGGGGGCTTCAATCCTTACTCTTTATCCCCATCTTCGCCCAGGCTAACGGGCCCTTACTTATTCAGGGGAGCCTCGAAAGCACTGTTGAGAGGAAGATCCTTGGCAACTATTCATTAGCTACATGGTTCCAAACCTTTCTTCAATATAGGTGACAACGAGCCAGGCAGAGATGGAAGAGATCAAACACGGGAATAAGAAGCAAGCTCGCCTTCCTTTTTGATCATTTTGATAGAGGGGGATGAAGAAAGTGGACAAAATAGACTCACATTTCTCATCGAACAAATACATGAAAAGAATCATATTGAAAATGCTCGTAACCCAACCCCTTCCTTGGTAGAGCTCGTGTATTGTAAGTGAACCGAACCTGCCCGGAGCGAGCCTCACATAGAGGGAAGTGAACTTGGTGAGCCGTATGATGTGCAACTATCTCCTATAGTTCGGAGGGGACTCAACTGTTATTTTGTACCCCCTTGGTTTCGGGGTGGACCTTTTCACTCTATTTTATTATATACGCTTAGCGAAAAGAATGTTTTTTGATACATCTAGGACATGGATTCTATATGAACCAATGGATCGTGACAAGTCGTTACTACTAGCAATGACTTCCTCTTTTGTTACTTCATTCTTTCCATACCCCACTCCTTTGTTCTCAGTTACTCATCAAATGGCACTCAATTCATATCTTTAAGTTCGATCATTGACAAGGTTCAAAGAAAGGGTGGGCCATTGATAAAGAATCGATGGAAAACCACAATGCTAGCAGATGGCGGGCTTCCAATTTTCTTTTCATTATTGAAACCCGCCAGTTATCATGGACTAAAATAAAAAAATCTGGATTTAGAAGGCTTGTTCAAAAGTAAAAAAGACGTGGATGGCATTATGACTAGGGTGTTAGTTAGAAAGGTTCTTACAATGTTCGTTCAATCAAGCAGCATTCTTTTTTTCTTAACTTAAGGAGACGGAAGAGGGATTTCTAAGAAGGGCTTGGGACCTATGAACATAACAACACAACAAAATGATGAAATGAAGAAGAATGAACGGGAGGCATCGGAGGAAGGACTGATGAACTTCTTACTTGTGTTTGGTTAACTACTTTACTGACTTGGGGTTCATTCTCATAAGTGGTATACCTACACCCCGCATGCACACTCACTATATCAATATACGTAAAAGTTTCTAGCCTTTCAAAAAAGCCCCTCTCCTTACAATCAAGTGGCTGAACGCCTCTCGAATCTTGTCTTCGGTTGCTAACCACCTGCGCAAGGGCCTTATTATTTATAGGAGAGATTAGAGAGATGAGGCCAGGAAGGGATCAAGGAAAGCCCCACCAAGAATTCGATGTTCGATGATAGAATCTTTGGAATCGTTTGAAAAAAGAAAAGCAGACCTTTTCTTTTTCACGTTTTTTTACATTTCAGTTTAGATACCTTGCTCGACTTGCGCCTTTGCATGCTCGACCGCTCCCCCATCCCACCTGGCCCATTCTAGCGTGGAATAACCTCAATCCGTAGAAGCCATATCCTCAAGGGCTGAATGACTATACCAGTGATGAAGATATCAACCACATAAATAGGTAGTAAAATTGTTATGGACCAACGATTACGAAAAGTAAGTGATGCACTAGACTTATAAAATCTTAGGCCAAACTAAATGTTCTTTATTGAAGATAAGAAAGCTTTTAAGTGTAGTCGACTACATGTACTTGAAATTCCATTCCTTTATCCGGTGGGAGGGTTTAGAGCTAGTTAAGCCAATAGCATATCTAGCAAAAGCTTCAGTAACACTAGCTACATCAGTAGATCATTGATTAGCATACCTTCTCTGAATAGTCTACGTGGACGATAGTTTCTATTACAATTAATTCTAATTAATCCAGTAATGCATACAGCCTTGACTCTCTTAAAGAGTAGGAGGTTTAACATCAACTCATTCAATGAATGTTCTTTCATTCACCATATGGATGAATCCTACTCTGTATTTTCCAGCGGACAGTCATAACAGAATGAAAGCAAGCAAGAATGAAATGAGAGCTTACCCTATCGACCGAAGCTACTACCCTAAAATAAGAAACTCTTAAATTAAAGAACTACAGGAAAGGTAATATACTGAGCTAGCCTCCCATTATGCACCAATGCTTGAACATGACCGTTAACCTTTACCAAAAGCAAGAAGAGCTGTTGGTCAGTTTCCTATAGTTGACCGATACAGCTCGACCGATTGAGACAGGGCAGATGCAACCGATGGAAGGGATCTAATTTGAAGAAGTAAGTCATTTGTGGATTGATTCCGACCCTTTACCAGAAGACAAGAGATTCGTGGTATGGATTTAGAAAAGGTATTCATTATACGAATATCGTTTGCCGAATTGCCCGATTGCATGCCTTTCAAATTCAGACAGCTCCTTGCGCATGAAAGGCCTTCACTTAGAAAGTAAAGGTAAGAAAGGATAAAGGATGGTCTACGATCTGGGAATGCCTTTTTTGTTAAAGAGAATTGGTCGTAGAGAGAGCGCCCATCTCTCATAAGAGAAGGAGAGCCACTTTTTTTTGATAGTATATTAATGAGTAGGACTTAATTTCCAAGCGCTCCTAGCTCAGAAACCACACACAAACAAAGACATGGAGCCCAAAAAACTCATAAATAATAGACTAAGAAATATACGTGACATACACTTCCTGTGTGAAGTTTTCATCTTAATGAATCAAAGTAGACTGTAAAATGCTACTTTTGTTTCTGCAACAAGTAAGACTACTTTTTCTATCATACACCCTTATGAATGAATGAATCTCAAAAATTAAACTCCTAAACTAGTCGCCCTCCTCTCTTTCTTCAAAGACAGAGGTACACATCACAAGAAAAAAACCCAAAAACAGAAAGAGAAAGAAGTAAGTCAAAAAATAGGCAATACTGCTAGATGGCTAGCAGATTAGCAGCAAAGTACGCTTTAACTTCCTTTTGGCACAACAATACAAGGTAGTAATACATGAGAAAGTGGTCCAGTAATCTTCACCAGCGCGGTGGCCATAGTGAGATAGAGTGGTGAAACTGGGTTGCGAATAAAAACAAAGCGAGGAGGGAAGGCAGAAGCTATGACATTGGAATACGCTTCAAGGTAAGCCCCACTCCACTGAATTGGAGAATTCCAGAGCACGTATCAAAGAGTGCTCCAATGGCAGTGGGGGCACAATTGAGAGAATTTTGACGATTAGAAAAGAAAAAGAAGAAAGTTAGTGTTCAATGAGCTCGAGATAGCTGCCTGATTAGAGGAAGGGACGCCGGATACAATCTTTCTTTGGTTCCAGCCCCCGGTTACACCAAAACACACCAGTCAACACTGTACTATAGTGCTTACACCTGTGAGTTGGCACGATAATATCATATATAAATAAAACACCTGAGTTGGCGAAATAAAAAAAAAACATAATGCTAACTAAGTGTTTAGTTACCATGCCCAAAAGTCCCATGCCTTTCTTGGTTGGATGAAGAAACCCAAGCGATTTCCTACAAGTCACTCTTTTTGTTTGGGGGGGAGTAGAGCAGTCAAAGAATGAACCAAACAAAATGATTGGTCTTGTTGTACACTCACTCTTAGTAAAAATTTCCTATTTGATGTTCGTGTTCGCAGATATGATGCAAGGAATAATAGACTTACATCGCGATGTCTTTTTCTTCATTATTCTAATTTTGGTTTTCGTATCATGGATCTTGGGTCGCACTTTATGTCATTTCTACGATAAAAAATTTATAAATTCATGGGTACCTAAGACTGAGAAAAATTGGACCATTATCACCTGTATTGTTTGCTTGTCTTTGTATTTTGCAGGGTTGATGCAACTGGCAGAATGCGCTGACAACTTATTAGTTCTGGAATTTCGCTTAGGCCCCCCAGGAACCCCGCTAGAAAGGGGGGAAGCATCTCTTCCAAATCTAAATAAGCTTCCCGACATACTATATGAACAACAGATTCTAATTCAAGACTCTGATTTTTTTCAATGTTGAACTAGAGAAGAAGGAAATGGCTTCTCTAATAAATCGACTTCCTAAGGAAGAACTTTATAACGTAATTAGGGAAGACTCCATTCGAAAGACACTAAACGAGTTCAACGCGGAGCAGCAAGCACGGTTAAGGGATATAGCTATTAGGCATTTTTCATAAAAAATGAGATAATCGTGAAAATGAAATCTCTTTATCCCAACAATGAATGGGATTTTACAAAAGTCATTCGGGAGAAATTATTTTGTGGACGGCAAAAAGATCGGGAGTCTTCCTTGGAAGATATCAAAAAGATGCTTGTAGCTTTAAATGAAGAAGGGAATTCCGCAGGTTGCACAAAAAGGCTAAAATTTAATATCACCAATTGGAATTGGAAAGAATGACAATTCATTACTATTTTATGCCTATTGACTATCGAAGTATGTTCCACTTTGGACTTGGTCATGCCAGGGATCCCCCCAGAAAACATAAGCAAGCCGATTCGCTACCTCTGAACGGAAGGGCCCCCGTTATCTAGTTTTTTTTATGAATAAATGAGAGAGAGTGGGAGGGCGCGTCTCTTCTCATTGTGCCCACTTGGATTATGGTTGCTACCCAGGACTTTCTGGATTTCTTTTACGAGAAGCGAGACGCGCTAGACAAAAACCCCAAATGGGGCTCGGTAGAGAAAGACAAAAAGAAGATCGAGTTTATTGAGCAAGTCAAACTTGATCTTGCAGCACGCGGGCGCGAGTCTCCCGATATTCAAAAAATTCTTGGGTCGGGGTGAAATCCGGAGATCTACGAAGGAAGGGGTCTTCGACTGGGGTGAAGTCGTAAAAAGGTCGCCGTAGGGGAACCTGTGGCTGGATTGAATCTTTCGCGATGGAAATGCACTATTCCCCCAACTTCTCTCGAAAGTGAATAATTATGTAAACCCAAAAGCGCATAATCACTTAAGAAGGAGACAGTCTCCTCGACTGATAACCGAGCAATCCCAAAAAGAGACCACATGGCGACCCATCCATAGGACTAATCTACTAAATGAATCCATCCCTGGGTAATAGACTACTTCTTTTTAGAGCGGGCTATTTCTAGGGTGAGGAATATATTTCTATTTAAATACTCCATCTGGTCAAGAGCCAGCATCTCAATGCACCATTATTCCATTCTCAGTCTATAGTGCTTTTGCCAGCTAATGCTAATAGAAGATAAGAGATTGTTGATAGTAACTGAACAAGGTTGTACAACTTTGGTTCATTATTGTCAAGTCTAAAGGGTCATGCCTTCAAGTCTTGTATAACTTGATGAAGAGGATCGGAGATGGAATGAAATAAGCACTGAGAGAGCCTAATTCCCTCCTGACCGAGTATAAGCATGTTCAATTGGCCTTTATTACAATAGATTAGTGGGACTACGACTGCCTCTTTCTCCTCAATCGGTGGCAAAGCCATTCATAACATCTTTGGCAACCTTTCTTTCGCAGGTCACAAAATTATAGACCATATAACTTTGCCAACTAAAGCATCCTACTATACCACAGTAAGGGCTTAAGCGATCAAAGTGACCTAACCTGGCTCTATCTAGAAGGTTGGAATCTTCCGGGTCTATCTGCTCTTCAATACCATTGCCTCAACTGGGATTTCAGATCTTTGTTTTCTGTACCAAAAAGTGATACTCTTCTTTCATGATCGAATGAAAGGTGGACTATAGGCAATCGTTCTGAACGAGTGGAAATTGTGCTTTTCTCTCTCCTCTGATGATGATTCGAAAAGAGTCAGAACAATCTCTTCATGCAAAAGACCAATCTTTGTGTCTTTGCTCCTCATTCTTTTTTACCTTTGTCAGTGAGGGTAAGCGGGCATACTTGCTTTCCCATCTTCCAGGATCAAATGCGAAAATGAGACTTCCGTTTCGGTCCTATTTCATTTACCCACCTCTTTTGAAGCCGCATTTACCACTCAAATTGTCCAGACCAAAAAGTCAAGTGGGTCAGAACTCTTATGAAGTTTTAAGTTAGAACCCAAACGAGAGTCGTGGAAGAATCATTCTATAGGCACAAATAAAGGCTTTCTTGGTTTCAGAATAGTTACACGAAAACTCCATTTTTTCATGCTTCTATGGCAGCAAGAAGGGGAAGGAGCCCTATCTGGCTAATATCTGCTGGTCACAACATGGGTCGAATTAGAGTAATTCAACTTGGAAGCTGAAATCCTACCTTTTCTTTATGCGTAAATCTGGTAAAAAAGCTCCCTTGCGGCTTTATAAGATTGCTTGAAAATTCGGGCATTTCGCTCCCTCCAAGTATTATATATGATTTTCCAAAAAAAAACAGTTTCGTAATAGAGCTAATGAGACCATGCCCCGGATAATGGTGCATCACCTACTCGGCCTCATCTTGCAAGGTCAAGGGGGATCCCCTAGCTAGGAGGATATTCCGCTAATGAGACCGTGCCCTGGATAATGGTGAATCACCTACTCGGCCTCATCTTGCAAGGGCAAGGGGGATCCCCTGGCTAAGACGGTATTCAGCAAGTGCTTCCAAATCTCCTCAACATAAGGGCAACGATTGATAGTTGAAACCTCTTTTTCAAGTTCCGGGGGACTACTTGCTGGGTTCCGACCATTTACGCTAAAAAAAATCTATTCCTGACTAAAGAAAAGTCAAAACAAAAGGTAAGCGGTCAGACCTAGGGCATGTAGCATAGAGAAACCTTCGCCCTTAGCGAAGGGCTTTCTAAAATCTCCATTTGAAGTAGGTGCCTAAACAGATGATTCCAGTTCAACTCATTTTTTAAATGCTACCTCAAGAGAAGGGGGGCCTCTGGCCCGAAAGATGCCTTATATGGATAGGGTATATACTACTACGATTGGCTCTATTCCTTGAGAGTCCTAATCTTCTTGATAAAAACGTGATACGCGGAACCTTGGTTCGTGAATTTTCCAGTTGGAATTCATACATTTAGTATTTAGTAGTTTCATTCGACAGCTAAAATTCATGCTTTTGATGTAGCATTGGGTATTCACTTGGAAGACCTTTCTATAGTGCCCCATTTCTTATGATATCCAAACCTAAAATATGGTGCTTTTCTTGTGCCATTGAGAAATGAAAGTGCACTCAATCGATTACCATGTCGTGTCATAAGAGAAAAAGTCATCCACAGGAGCTGAAAGCCACTTGACTCAAAGTAGAGAAGCTCACTAGCAGGACGGGCGGGTAATAAGCGATTAGCGGTAAGCTATAGTTTCCCTTTATATGAGTCTTTCTCTAATAGGCATCAGAGTAGATCTCCACTAAAAAAGACAAAGAATACCCTAAATTAAAACACATTACTTTGGATCTACAGACTCTTATTTAAATGTTCTAAAACTAAAAAGAGTCGGCGGACTCTTCTATTCTACTCTCTCTGGGAATCCGAAACTATGCGGGCGACCCGCGCAGTTAGTTCCCTTTGTTCCTGGAGGAGGGCCTCCTTCCTCTATTCCAGACCGTGAATGTTGTTCCGGATCTCTTGCATCATCTTTGCTACGGCCTATGGGTTGAGATGAGGCAAATGCTCCCAGGACAGACCCAATCTTTGCTCCGATTGGAGCTTCTCCTCTTCGACTTGAGAGATTTCTTGCGAAATTTCTTGATGTCTTATAAAAGAATCCATGGCTACACTCAAAGCTTTTTTTTTGCCGACTTCTAAGTTCCTCTCCGTCTCCCTTTACAATATATAGACTGAAAGAATTTTCTATTTATAGGCGTTGGAGGCACTTAACTCTTTCTTATTATTATAAATAATTGTTGTCTTAGTTTCATAACATGCATCAACCCCGGCTTTTAATGAATATGGAACCCCATCTACAAGACTTTAGTGTGCTGAATAATTATCTTCGTACTCCAATCCGTACGACTTTTGGCGTGTATTGCCATGTAGCTTAATCCCGGACCACTTCTTAAGGAATAGGACACAATAATATATCACACATCAGAGACGAGAGTACCTACTTTATTATAAGACAGGCCCCCACGTCCTTTCTTAAGAGATGGACCAATCATCACTCGATAGCTCAAAGCTAACCGGTACAACCCGCGTGCTCGCCTACTCATCATGGCCTATTTGTACCCAGCTACAATCTCTTCCCCTATAAGAGAAAAAGGACCCCCCAGCCAATCGTCACTTGACAGCTCAAAAGCGGATCAGTACAAAACCATGTGATCTTTACTTGTTTACGTACTGCCCCTTAGGCCTAGGGCTTCGTCCTACCCTGCTTACTCCTCTTTCCGGCTAAGGAACGGGAAATCTTTCTCCTGTTACATGAATCGAGTTTTCATTTTATCCCGAAAAGCCCCTTTCCAGCTGACGCTATCAGTCCTCTAACAGCGGTATACAACAAGTCAGTATAAGTCAGTACAGGAAGGGCACGCGAATTAGACAACTACTTACTAGGCTAGGGTAGTCGTTTTTTCATTTTCCATTTATTTTACTTTATCCTAGTGGAAATTCATTTTTAAGAGTTACTAGGTAATTAGTGAAGAGGATTATAAAAGTGACAAGCTTGGTGGAAAGCTCTTATCTTAGGAGGAAAAGCTATGTATGCCCGAGTAGTCTTGATATTGGTTGGTTTGAGGTTTTGTTAGTTTTATACTAACAAGCAAGCTTCGGCGACCGCTTGACCTAGCACGTTAGCCACAGTACTATAGGGAAGGCCTATGCGAAGAAAAGGACTACCCATCATCAAAGCAAGCCCAAGTCCATGCAAGAAGGCCCTCCAGATCTGTCAAAATTCAAAGCCCGTCAAAGGCATATGAAATCATGCAAAGGATCTGAGCCCATCAAAATGATGTTCATCAGGCTAAACCCATCAAACGAATAGCATCTTATTCTGGATATCCTAACTATTCTTAACATGATATTGGGAAATCTCATTGCTATTACTCAAACAAGCATGAAATGTATGCTTGCATATTCGTCCATAGGTCAAATCAGATATGTCATTATTGGAATAATTGTTGGAGACTCAAATGATAGATATCCAAGCACGATAACTTATCTGATGTTCTATATCTCCATGAATCTATGAGCTTTTGCTTGCATTGTATTATTTGGTCTACGTACCGGAACTGATAACATTCGATATTATGCACGATTATACACAAAAGATCTTTTTTGGCTCTCTCTCTAGCCCTAAGTCTCTTATCCCTAGGGGGTCTTCCTCCACTAGCAGGTTTTTTCGGAAAACTCTATTTATTCTGGTGTAGATGGCAGGTAGGCCTATATTTCTTGGTTTTTATAGGACTCATTACCAACATTGTTTCTATCTACTATTATATAAAAAAATAAGTTCTTAATGACTGGACAAAAGCAAGCAATAACCCCTCACGTGCGAAATTATAGAAGATCCCAATCGAACAATTCCATCGAATTGAGTATGATGATAGCATCTACTATACCAGGAATATCAATGAACCCGATTATTGCAATTGCTCAGGATACCGTATTAGCTATTCGAGTCAGAATGATATCGAACCGCGGAAAGAAAGACTTTTCCCGAATGGGAGAATATATAACATTCTTTCAGGAATGCGACTGACTACGACATTGATTGATAAGGATGACCCATCGACTATCAGATTAGGAGATGAGCCTTAGGTCCACCCCGATGAGATCAGATCTTCACGGTCACTCAATCGTTGAGTGTTTCCTTAACAACAGCCGCCGCTGACAGAACTCCACTACTATCGTCATGTACATGGTAGAAAATGAAGAGAATTAGCTGAAATCGAAAGGTTTTTACCGAAAACTCCGCTCTAATACCTCCTAAAGAGAAATAGGCACGCGCACGGGTAGAGAGTCTACCTGAGTCATGCGGCCCCAGGTAATGCCTAGTTTAGTGCAGCACCTGGGTTCGTCCTTCTCCTTGCCTTGCCAAGTTTTTCTTCTAATCTCTCTTTGAGTCTCTAATTCGTTACATTCGACTACCAATCTTCTTCCTCTGCTCCTGGAGCTACTCGATATCGACCTAAGAGATACTAGACCAGGTGTGAGAGGAAGGGATGCTGCTATTGATGGACCAGTGCTACCTCTGCATCTAAGAATCACGGAAGTTGTAATTGAAATATTCACCTGGAATTAAATCACATTTTTATAAAGAGCCGGAAAGGAAAAAGAGGAGGAAAGAAGCAAGGGACTGATCGACGAAGCGAGGTTTGGAACCCTTCAATAAAAAAGTGGAAGATGCCTCTCACAATGGGTAGGATTACTGCATTTCTTATATTTGACTCTTGTATTTGATAATATATATAGGGAGTTGGGGCAGGTTGAAGGGGAGGGGAAGTAAATTTAAACATAGTGCCACCATAACCCTATGAAAACGAGATTGGGTTTGTGTGTGTAGACTATCCTCGGAAATGTCTATTTTACCAAACCATGGGACGCAGCCGTAGATCGAGCCCCGGAAGTTCTCTCATCGCGGCTCCCTACGTTGATATTCGAGGAAGTTGCTCTCGATACAAAGGATATACAAAAAAGACCTGCTCTAGATCCCCAAGTCTCCATGGTCATTTTTTTTAACATCTATTTTGATTCTTATAATGTAATGCTATCAGTCACCTCATACTACCCCCATTGCGCATCCTGTGTAACTTCAAGGAAAGGGAAGGCTCATACTACCTCGGCGGGAGGTCGTCTCCCAACACATTCCCCCTATAGTTGATCTGCCATAGATTGAGGCACATCTTTTGGAGATGGTCATGTCAGTGGCGGCAAGTGGATCATTCATGCGTAGACTTAACTGAAAAAGAAAGATTCCCTTTGGTTACCGACCTTCTTCCCTTGACTGGTGTTTTAGGTCTTCTTATCCAAGAGGACACTTTAATAATGCTTTAGAAGCCCAAATGCTTATCATTCTTGCCTTCTAAACTTCTTTATATTGAGGGATGAAGAACCATATTATCCTACATTCCTTAAACCTATGTAGTGTGTCGTGTAGGTAGCGTGTTTAAATTAGGACCATACATTGGGATTCTTTTCTCCTCATCGCTAGACGGTTGGGATGCTATATCTCTTCTCCTTCGTCACTAAACCATCAAAATATGGTATATAATTAACAAACTCTTTTTTTGATATTTACTTAAAACTATACTGAACAACCTATCTATTCATTTTTGGCGCTGTCCCGACACTGATGAGCATCACTTAGGCCTTCATTCATGATACTCTGCTAGGATTTGCAGCGCTTCAGTAGGCCCTAGGCAGTGATATGAGCTTAAAGTTTTAACCAATGCAACATACTATCCATAAACATTGTACTCCCATAATATAATATGGCAAGAAAGCGGAAAATTTCAAAAAAGTCAAATGGAAAAAGTGCCCCCTTTTGATTAGCCTGTTTCCAAGAGGGAGAAGGTCTTATGGCAATCTCTAGCATACTAAAAATCATTTATTTGGCCTTATCGAGCAACCTATGAACAGTTGTCACCTACATAAACTACCTCCCAGACCAAGGGAAGAAGGTATCAGATCACTTTTGAGAGCCCTTTTTTTAAACCAGTTCCTTTACTCTTTTTGAATGAATTACAGTCAATAAAGTAATCTGGTGGAAGGGGTCCGTAGAAAAAAATTGGCTTCTTTTTCTTTTTTCTATTTTTAGAATAGAGAAAGAGTCGAAACTGAGGGTACGCTCTCTAGAAGATTAATTCGGAGCTTTTTTTTTTCACTTGCTCGCCTGGTATCTTGAAACCTCTTTGCTTGCAGGGGCAAGAGTGGAAAGAGCGCTTCGCGAAAGAATTGTGTGGCACGGTGAAAGGTTTCCCGTTTGGGTTTCCAACCCTCCAGGTCTCCACCTACATGTGGAATAAGGGGGGGGGGGTTCCTTGATATTAAGGTATCAAGGCGGTCGAAGAAAGCCACAGGTGGAAGCAAATGATGCTTTGATCATTCAATTGACTTATTGCTGCCAGTCCGTGCTTCCTATCATGCTGGCAAAAGCAGAGATTTCGGTTGGTTTTACCTACTATTGGATTTGAACCAATGACTCTCACCGTATGAAAGCGATACTTTAACCGCTGAGTCAAGTAGGTCAAGCTGAGTCAAGTCACCCTATAAGAGAAAGCAGCGCAAGCAAAGTAGCCCTTACAATACAAGGGGTCGAAGCGCTAAGAAAGAGAAAGCATTATCACTGTACGAAATGAAGTAGCGGCTAGCATGCTAAGCTAAGATCAACCAATGTTTGAACGCAGAGCCTTTCTTTCTCGATCGTCTGTCTTAATAAGTGGATTCCGATTCATGCAGTCGTTCTCTGCTACATTGGTGTTTTCACTCCCCACTCTCCACCATAACAAAATGTTTTCACTATATCTCAGGAGTAGTCAAAGGATGTACGGTGGGTCCGAGTAGGAAGAAATTTACTAAGAAGTAGGGCATTCAACAATGGATCAATTCATTCAACAAGATCTGTTCGGATCAGACCAGGATGAATGGGATTGGTCTGACCTCTGGATCGGATGTAAGACTCCCGCCGCTAACAGATGTCCCATGCCATCTTTCGTGAACAACTACGCCCGAGAATGAATTGTGATATAGCGCCGAATAAGCCACTACTCTATTCCCGACATGAAATCCATAAAGGACTTTAAGGGAGATAAAATAGGGGGCCCTATACCATACATCCTGCTGCCTTGGGACGACTGCACGTTACATCATAGCAGCACGACCAAATTGAGGTGGAAAGCTCTTGTTTAGATTGGGCGCTAGCTATCACCTTCCTTATACTAATATAAAAAGTTGGGCCTTCCCCTTATTTATTAGTATTAGGTAAGTTGCTCGAGGACTTCTACTGGGAATGAAAGTTCCCTATTATAGGATCCCTAGTAAAGATAATTTAATGATGTCCGCATATCTGAGTAAGAAGACGATGGCTCCTATTATTGGTGAGCGATCTCCTATACACGTTATCTTTGGGCGTTTTACTCTCTTTCAAAAAGATGACTATTCAAACCTCAGAGTATTCGGATGCACATTCTTTGTTAAAATTCCATCTCCTTCACAATACAAACTGAGCCCTACATCTCACTCTATGTGTTTTCTTGAGTGAGGTTGGGGTACCCCTGTCACGCCCCAAATCAGGGAACATGACTGGCGCCTGACCGGGTTGCCCCAGTCAAGCGGACCTGGGTGCCTTTCATTCCCACGCGTTACCCCTGTGTTGATTGTTTCTCATTAACCAAATATCTTACTAACCATGAATGATTTCACATTAAAAAAATAAAACCATACGAGTGATTCATTAACAAGTTTGCAGTTTTTACAATGCCCGACATAACATAATGTATACATAAGACTGGAGTCCCACAGTTTACATGTCTACAGAGCCTCTAGGATACAAAAAGGGGAATACAATACTTGTCGGTAACAAGGCTCCGGCTATACCTTACAAAACCAAAATAAAATCTAAACAAAAGTGGCATGAACCACACAGGGCCCCAAGGAAGAAAGGGGCTCACCAAAACGGGCAGTGGAAGGAGAAGGATACTACCGCCGATGAGCTGAAGTGCCTGCTACTGATCCACCTACAATCATAACACGAATGTAGCGTCCCCGGCAAAAGGGACGTCAGTACACTTGAATTGTACTGGCATGTATGGACAAACTTTGTCCCAAGTAAACTCAAACCATTGAATTACATCAACAATTAATTAAGCCAGCCAACCATGTTTCCACATTTTCCTCATTTCAAATAATTCTCAACACAAAGCACTTTCTACGATCAACCAATTTACCAATAACCAATCAATCACGTAAAACACAAGTAGTCAAACAAAGGGGCAATCAGTGCCCCACAGGTTGCAAACTCTCCTGTTGTCTCCTTTCACAATTTCACATTATTGATTTTTATATCAATTTTCAATAGCAATTTCGATCGCTTTCCATCCTTATTACCCCTGACCACCCTTATTACCTCGGCCACCCTTATCACCCCAACCCACACCTTATTTCTTCATGTTGCGGCGCGAAACCCGATCCCACCGTACATTTTTAAAACACAACAAGTACAAACAGCAGATAAGACATTTCACACAATTTCAACAAGTTCAAATAAACAACTTACAGGTTGGTTCATGTTCACAAGTACTTCTCAAGCCAATATCATAATCAAGTTACAAATGTTCCAAAAATCAAGAGTATTCATACCGTATTGTTCAACGACTTACCAATCCTCAAGTGTTTCGTTTCTTTTCCACAAAGTACCATATATGCCATTATAGCCATTATTCACAATTCTTTTACCAAATTAAACTCTCATTTTACATCCCTCATAGCTCAACAACAAACTTTGAATATCCAACAACAACATCAAGAATTTCACACAATTTGTCAATTTAACACGAACCAAACAAACTTCACACATATAGGCGATTTCACAAGAATCAAAATTAGCCATACATACCTGGTAATGAGTTTTCTTCCTACTTTATGCTTACCCAAGATATCCTACTCTTGCCAACCTTGTTCTTGAAGACTCTTACTTCTACTCACTCCTTTTACTAGAAATCAAGTTCAATAATCATGCATGAGTGTAAAAATTCTATTTTCAAAAGCTATTATATGCAAACCTCTCTTTACCCAATTTAAAACTGAAAATCAAAGAAAATAGTTATGGTTTTTACCTTGAAAAGATTGGGGAAGTTGAATCCTTGCCCTAGGATCCCTTGGAATTAAGTGGTTGGAACAATCTTTGAAGATGAAGAACTTCTCTCCCTAAAACACCTCTCTTCTCTCTCTAATTTTGGTAAGATGATATGAGAAAAACCATAGGCTCTGATACCAAGTTTGTCACGCCCCAAATAATCGAGGACATGACCGGCGCCTGACCGGGTTGCCCCAGTCAAGCGGAACTGGGTGCCTTTCATTCCCACGCGTTACCCCTGTGTTGATTGTTTCTCATTAACCAAATATCTTACTAACCATGAATGATTTCACATTAAACAAATAAAACCATACGAGTGATTCATTAACAAGTTTGTAGTTTTTACAACGCCCGACATAACATAATGTATACATAAGACTGGAGTCCCACAGTTTACATGTCTACAGAGCCTCTAGGATACAAAAAGGGAATACAATACTTGCCGGTAACAAGGCTCCGGCTATACCTTACAAAACCAAAATGAAATCTAAACAAAAGTGGCATGAACCACACAGGGCCTGTCACACCTCCCTTTTTACTATCCCCAACATGCGTCAAGTGTATAAATACACTTGTCGGGTATACCCCGACGCTCAATTACCCGAGACGGATAAAATAACGTAAGGGAAGGAGTTTTTCCAATTTAAGGACAATCGGTTCGGGATATATTTAGAGATTAATCAGAGTCGCCACTTGGGAATGACATTGGTGTCCCAAGTCACCGGTTAATCCCGAATCCGAGGAATTTTGACTGTTTGAAATGTCTGCGAAGCAGAGGTCCGGATAAGGAACTCTGTTAACCTGGGAGAAGGTGTTAGGCACTCCCGGATTCCGTGGTTTTAGCACGGTCGCTCCACCGGCGTTCTTGACTTTCGTTTGACTCAATTATAAGTTTTAAACAACATATTGTGCTTTTACGTTAAATGTCATTTTTTAGGAATTTGCGACATTGCGGAAACACGCCTCGAGTCATACCGCAACCAGTACGCCTATGACTTTTGGTGTATTTCGGCTTTGCCGAGATTTGGATTTGAGTCGCACCAAGTGCACACTCGTTCATAGGAAGGTATATTAAAATCGTGCCCTAAAGTAACATCTACCGGCTTTTAAATCTTTTGGGAGAAGCTATGGAATTTACTATTAGCTTTCCCGGATCTATTTTGTGTTATATCATCACTAAATGGGGGCCCCGGTGTTATTCGGACGAGGCTCGTCCCAATTTAATTTATTAAGTCTCTACCTTAAGAAGTATATACTATATTTTTCTATTTGTGTTCTTCCCTTAATCGTCATCTTTAATTCTACGCATTCCAGGCCTATTGAATTGTTTATTGAGGCCTGGATTTCTTTCTACTTAAATACTATCGCAATAGGCCAGCCCGGGTCTTGAAACCCAAATTGTCTTCAAGTCTTCATTTAATGGATCATTCAGTCGAGTATGACTATTCAGGCCCACGTCATATTTTGGGCCCAAACCAAAGCATAATGATAAAATATAACACAGATTATGTAATAAGATAAATACTCAGATGAAATTGAACTGTTTTTATTTATTACCAAAATCAGTACACAAAGAAAAGCTTAAACAATGGCTATATATTCGTAGCTAAAAACCCAGATTAATTACTAAAATGAACATTTTGGGACACTGTCCTCTTCGCCTAAGGGATTAGGTTAACAGAATATGACTCCATTAATTTAGTCAAAGTGTTAAAGGAAAACAGACGATTAGGAGCAGATGCTAAATATGTTGTTGATCTTGTTGTGAGCTATACCCTTCATCACCAGTCCATTCATCCTAATGGTATTACCTCTCATTCAGATTCGAACTTTTGAGACTAGTTAACGGAACAAATTAGCTAGGTGAATTTATTGTTCTAGAGCATGCAGGTGAGTTGATTGAATCTGATTTTTTAACGTGATTCCTATTTCACTAAATGATAAGTGATCTAAAATCATGCTATTATTACACTACTGATTTCTTCATGGAGTTCATTATCAGATTATTAATATTGCAGGTATTACTAATTAACTTATGTTTTAAGCATTTTCCTAATTAAACTAAGTGATAAGTCTGTCTACACTACATTGCCACTATACTACTACTATTACATTGTATCTGTTTTTTCTTTGATCTCTGTTACGCCATACTACAAATTAAAAATGAATTACAAATAGACAAATGAATAACTTAAATCTTCATTTCATTCAACGGAATCTCTACAGCTCATACTGGATAGAAGAATACCTGGATCAAATGGAAAAAAAGATCCAATGAGTCTAAGGGATGAAGAAGTAAGTAATCAGCAATGGTTCACAAGGCAATGCAACAGTGATGAAAGAGACACAGCAACACAGCAACACAAAAGCACAGCAACAGCAGGAACGAATCAACAATGTAACAGAAGAATCCAATCCAATTTCGAGCAGAAGAACACGGCAAAAACCAAGGGAAACCAGTGAGTTCTACTGAGAAATTCCAGAAAAATCCTGTTGTTCTATTGCTCTTTTATCTCTCAATGCTTTTGTATGAATTTCAGCTTAAGTGTTTTCAGATTATTCTCCAATGGAACCCCCTTTTCAGCCCCTTTTAAGAGATATTTATAGCTAACCTTTAGGGCTGAATACTTGGGGAAGAAGTATGGGATTAATCCCACTTCCCCCCTCCTAAATTATCCATTCTACACTTTGGTCCATATTTTAGTTACTAGAAACCCTTCCAGCATGTGCTGGAAGGTTCTAAAGATTCTCTTTTATGGCCTTTTACTAGTATAACCTTAGGGATTTGAGATTTTTACAGATTTCCCATTTTTAGGAGACCATTATACCCCTAAATCTCTGCAAAATTGCAGAAATCAGGAGCATGAATGTCCCTATTACCCTCCTAAGTTCTTACTAGTTACTATTTTACCTTTTCAATTCCCAATTGTGCCCCTAAGGGCACTGCTGATTTACCAGCTTACCTAGGGCAATTTTCAGCTAGTTTTGCACCTATTTAACTAATGGCCAGCCCTGGCATTAGTATTTAAGGGCTGGCCAGATTTATTTTTAAGAACTATTTCAATTTTAGCCACTTTTAAACTAATTCCAGTCAATTAAGACCAAATTTATTCTTAATTAAAGCTAATTGCAGGCATAGCCTGCTTTGTTATTATGTTAACCTATTTAAAATTTAGCCAGTCTCAAGTTGAGACTTAGCTTGGGCTATTAAAGCCATATACTGAACAGCTGGGCCCAAAACCTTTACAGGTTTGGCCACTTTGCTGTTCAGGGCTCAATATAGAGCCTGGGCCAGTCTGCATTTGCAGACATGGCCCCTTTGCACAACCAGCCACTGTTTAACAGTGAGCTGTGTGTTAGGGCCTTATAGAATAGGTCAACCCTTTGCAAGGTTGACCATTCTTAGACCAATTATTTAACTAACAACCTATTTATGTTCATTTTCAGTTTATACCTATTTAAAAACTAACCACTTTCATAAAACCTAATGCTAACAGCTATAACCAATTCACCTAAGGTTCAAACAGTGTTAATCAAACACTTACACTCAACCAGAACCAGTAAACTAAATCAGTTTCAACATGGATTGCATATTAAGACACATAAGATCAAACAAAATGTAATAATCAACCAAAACTCAGAGAAGGCAATTGATATGGTTGAATTTCAGTTGATTAATTCACATTATCTAATTTTATGAGGCAAAGTATGAATTCATGTTAATTAAGACCTAATAACTACCGGTTCAAGTCACATGAAAGTTTGAACAACTCAGGAATCACCAAAGGTTCAGGGCACAAACACATATAAGCATAGATCCTTATGAAACAGTCAACATGGTTCAACTAACCTAAGCAGGGTAATTAGAATTCATTTTTAAGTGCTACCCTAGCTTGATATATGCATGTTAAGAGTGGGGATGAAGAATAGGAAAGCCATGAAGAAGCAAAGAATAACATTCCTAAATCTAGCACAAGTGCATGACAAATGAGATGAAGATGATGACAAGAAGAACATGGAGAAACAGTGAAAAGAGAAACCTAAGTCTATCATATGAGGGTGACATGAAGAGAAACAAACCCCAAATTGGCATACCCATTCATCAAATAAAACATATGAGAGATGATATGTCAAGAATACTGGACTTGCACTAAAAATGAACACAAATAAAATCAACAGAATGTGAGCAAAGAAGTGAACCCCAAATTAAAGACAGGATAAGGGATGAATAAAGATTGCCAAGCTTTTACCAAGACTAGACACAGAAAGGGAAACAGTAGAGATACTGCAAGCCAACAAAAAGTAATCTAATGCAAAGTTGAGTGACAATTAAACATAGTATCAGAATCAAAACATGCAAGATGACAGAAGGACTACTGAAGATTAACAAGATGAAGTATTCTAATACTAACTAAGGTTATCCAAGTCAAATCTTCAAAAATAGAGAAACAGATCCAAACAAACCAGATAAACCTTAATAATAATGACTAAACGATTAGGCATGTAAGGCATCATGAAGAGAAGAGCAATCATGCTTGTTGAAAACTAACGGATCAATAGCCCTAATACCAATATAGATTCTTAAACTCAGAAGAAACAGAATATATATAGAACCCTAATGATAAACAGTCAAAACAGGATAATAGAAAGACGATTATAAGCCCTAATACTAAACAGGATCTTGAAAGAACAGAAAAACATGCAAGAATACACAAGATGAAAGATATGGAACAAGAGAGGATGAACAGACAAACTGGAACAAGATACGAAAGATGAGCAAGTTAAACCTAAACAAACAGATGAAACATAAGATATGGAGAATCTACAGAATAGAATAGACATAGAGAAACATAAGATGAAAGACAAGAGAACATGAACAAACAGGCAAAGAAATCAAATACATGAACAAACAAGCAAATAAAACGAGTAAAACATGAAGGAGCAGAGAAAGTAAATAAAACACAGAGAAAACAAATTAGGGTCGGGGACTTAGCTTGCGGGGCCTGTCCCCCGAGCTTCCTATTCTCCTTTCTTTTCCTTTTCATTCTCTCAGACTCTCCTAGACCCTCAGGCTCCTTTTTATTCATTCTTGTTTTCTTTTTCTTATTCTTTTCCAGATTCTTTTTTTTTCTTTTTCCTTTTCTGCTTTTCTTTCAAGCCTAAAGACGAGGCCTTTTTGGATTCTGGGTTGCAGGAGGTGTTCAAGGGGATGGTAAAGGTGAGGTCTTGATTGGGTGTTGAATTTGGGGTCGCCGGAGTTAGGGTTCCGACGACCCTTTTTGGGATATTCGAAGCGATTGGGTAATATTCGAGGGTAGCCAATGGTATGGTTGGGTAGCTCTAGTGGAGAGGAAGAGTTTGGCATTAGTTTCAGGTGGATCTGTATACTTTGGTGGTCACCGGCGTAACTCCGGTGACCGGGATTTATGAAGAAGAGGTGCTTTTTCTGGTTTTCTCTGGAATGAAGAAAAAGAGAAGAAGGAGATGAAGAAGGAAGGGATATTGAAAGGCCGGCGACCACCGTGGAGGGTGGTGGCCGCCATGGCCGCCTAGGGTTTCTGGACGAAGAAGATGAGGAGGTGAGGGAGACGAAGAGGCGGCGTCTCTAGGGTTTGAAGGGTGTGTAAAAATGAGCGGCCCGTTTAGACAAGGCCTTTTTATAGGCCAAATATCCGAGATAATCTCGGCCGTTCGTTTGATCAAGATCGACGGCCCTGAATGAGCGTTACTTAAACGCCGTCGTTCGACTGTTAAAGAAGCTAAGGTCTTTGGCCGTTGGATTAAATCACACAGACGGCTCAGATCAAATCTCCCACAATTAATTAAACCAATAATTCCACTAAATATCCCAGCCGTTAGATCAATGAAGTTGGACGGCTGGGATCAGGTCCATTAAAGGCCTGGACCGGGTTTCCTTTGGGCCTAGGGACTGGGTTGTCCATTTGGACTCACATTTGGCCCAGATTTATTACACAACCTATTTTTTGTATTTTTCGATTTTAATGATTTTTATGCATTTTCTTTTATACTTTTTTTTTCTTTTCTTTTATGAAAAATTATAAATCCTAATTTACTAGCTACTCTAATTTCCTAGTATTTTTTGGTAATTTTCTGCTATTTTTCCTAATTTCTACTACTTAAGCTATTTTACTAATTTTCTAATTAACTAAACTAACAAATTAATTACTACTTTTTTTTGATTTTTTCTAATTTCTTACTTATTCAAACACACAAAAAATATAACTAATTTCAAGCAAAGCAAGTAATTGCACTCAAAAACATATTTATTTTAATTTTGGAATTGTTTGCTCGGTGCAAAAATCACGTGCTCACAGCTGCCCCTCTTTGCTCGGGAACACGAAGAGTTTCAGTGCAAAGACAAGTGAGCGATAATGAGAGATTTTTGCACATCGGCATATTCCGTGAAAGCATTTTTGAAAACCTTTTGACCGCACCCTGCTTTAGAGGTTGCCTACATATCCTGGGCTAAACAGGAATCAGGTCAGTGTAGTTCGGGAAGGTCCGGCAGTTTTAAAAACTACCAGACTCACTGTTGCATTGACACTGTTGAGACCTGCTGACTTACTCCTTATTACACCGGGGGGGAAAATGTAAAATGAAGAAGCTATTCTAAGCTAAGATCCTACAATTACAATTGTTCCTAATCTAGCTTTTGCTCTTCTTCCCTTTCCGGTGATGCAGAATCTTCCTCTTTTTTGTTGATTTTCTTTGATGCTGACTCTCTTTTTTGTTGATTTTCTTATGCTGACTCTCTTTTTGCTGATTTTCTTGTTTTTCTTGTGGACTCTCTTTTTTGTTGATTTTCTTGATCTCGAAATGAACCTGCTCAAAACAAAACAACAAACTACCTCTTTTTTTCTTTTTCTGCCCCAGTGTGGGCTTTTAAATATATAAACCATGATGATGCAGAAAATATTCCCGTATTTGAAGGTGGGCGCCTAACAAAATTTAAACGTGCAATGCGATGCAGAAAATATTCCCGTATTTGAAGGTGGGCGCCTAACAGAAATTTAAACGTGCAATGCGAATGCGGAAAATATTCCCGTATTTGAAGGTGGGCGCCTAACAGAATTTAAACGTGCAATGCGAATGCAGAAAAATATTCCCGTATTTGAAGGTGGGCGCCTAACAGAATTTAAACATGCAATGCGAATGCGGAAAATATTCCCGTATTTGAAGGTGGGCGCCTAACAGAATTTAAACGTGCAATGCGATGCGAAAAAGTATTCCCGTATTTGAAGGTGGGCACCTAACAGAATTGAAACGTGCAATGCAATGCAGAAAAGTATTCCCGTATTTGAAGGTGGGCGCCTAACGGAATTGAAACGCAATGCAATGCAGAAAATATTCCCGTATTAGAAGGTGGGCGCCTAATAGAATTTAAACGTACAATGCGAATGCGAAAATATTCCCGTATTTGAAGGTGGGCGCCTAACGGAAATTAAACGTGCAATGCGAATGCGAGAAAATATTCCCGTATTTGAAGGTGGGCGCCTAACGTAAATTTAAACGTGCAATGCGAATGCGAGAAAATATTCCCGTATTTGAAGGTGGGCGCCTAACGTGCAATGCGAATGCGCAATGCGAATGCGAGAAAATATTCCCGTATTTGAAGGTGGGCGCCTAACGAAATTTAAACGTGCAATGCGAATGCAGAAAATATTCCCGTATTTGAAGGTGGGCGCCTAACGTAAATTTAAACGTGCAATGCGAATGCAGAAAATATTCCCGTATTTGAAGGTGGGCGCCTAACGTGAATTTAAACGTGCAATGCGATGCGAAAAATATTCCCGTATTTGAAGGTGGGCGCCTAACGTAAATTTAAACGTGCGATGCGGATGCGAAAATATTCCCATATTTGAAGGTGGGCGCCTAACGGAAATTTAAACGTGCAATGCGGATGCGAAAAATATTCCCGTATTAGAAGGTGGGCGCCTAACGTGCGATGCAAAATGCAATGCGGATGCGAGAAAATATTCCCGTATTAGAAGGTGGGCGCCTAATAGAAATTTAAACGTGTAATGCAAATGCAGAGAAAATATTCCCGTATTTGAAGGTGGGCGCCTAACGAAATTTAAACGTGCAATGCGATGCAGAGAAAATATTCCCGTATTAGAAGGTGGGCGCCTAACGGAATTTAAACGTGCAATGCGAAATGCAGGCAGCCTGAGGACTGGGGAGTGGCTTTCAAAAGATATTACCTTCCTCTTTTTGGTATTTTCTTTTTACCAACTTATCTCTTGCCTGTGAATTTCTCCACTTATTCGGCGGACTTTCTCTTTTTTGGTATTTTAAATTTTCCACATTGGTCACATTCACTTTAAAGTGATTAGTGACAATTTGTTCCTGCATGAAACAAAATTTATTAGATATAAACTGTTGGCAACTGGCATCTGCCGCCCCCACTTCTTGTTGCTTCCTTTGTTTTTGCTTTTTCATGTCGCATGGCTTTCGACTTCTTGTCCCTTGCAGACTCTTTTTGTATTTTCTCATTTTTTCCATTTTTGTTTGGTTTTCTTTTTCTTTGGCCATATTTGCCAAGCTTCTTTATTCCTTTCCCCAGTCTTCCATTCTTTCTGATCCAGTGTTATGTCAACTTTCGTTATCAGGAGCTGGTAGTTAGCTCTCAAAAGGGTAAACAATGAAATGCAGAAAAATGAAAGAAAGGTAAGGGTATTTTGGAGAGATGACAGAACTTATCTGGGTATTTGCTGGCTGATTCCGCTGACCATGCCATGTATTTAAACTCTGACCCGGTTCGTTCCAATCATTATTCTGACTCTGAATTGCCTTTGACCCAAACCGATACTTTTTTTTTGTTGCCTTTTCCCTTTTTTGATAGTCCTCACGATCGCCTTACGGTGCCTCGAAAGGTTTTCACCAATAAGACTCTCTCATTTATTCTCTCGACCTCAAAATCATCTCACAGTGCCGATTAAGGTTTTCACAAATGAGACTCTCTCATTTTATTTCTCTCAACCTCACAATCGTCTCACAGTGCCGGCTAAGGTTTTCACTGATGAGACTCTCTCATTTTTTTTTATTTTTTCCATTTTTCCTTTTTGTATTTTGTTTTCTGTTCCACGGGTATTGTCCGATACTTCGCTCCTCCTTCGTTGTATTCGTTATCATTTCAGAATCGATCAGAAGGTCTTTCTTTGGACTGTAACGTGGCTTTTGGACGGGTTAAGAAAGAAAGATATAAAGGCTGAAAATTTCAACGAGGGTTAAACATATTTACAACTCTCGGAATTATTAAAACATAACTTCTGCCCCAGTTTCAATATATGGGGAATTTTGGATTTTTTTCTTTATTGTGACTGAACCTCAGAGAGGCTGCCTACGTACCCTTTCGGGATCAAGTCGGACGTAGTTCATCCAACTTCATAAGTTAGATGGATTTCTTTTTGACTTTTTCCCGATTTTTGTCTTTTTCTTTTTTTTTTTCATCATTTTTTTTTCCCTTTTTTTTTCATTTTCATTCATTTTTTCATTTTTCCATCATTTCATTTTTTTTTTATTCTGGCATTTTCAATCTTGTTGCACTAGAGCGATTCCGAGAGAGGGATATGAAAGAATTCATTCATTAAGGCTCAAAGGGGTTATCAATGGATAAAGTGTTTGGATAGAGAATAAAATGCCTTCATCATTTCAATTCCAAAATCACAACAAAATACAAACATACAATTGAAAAGGAATCATACATAGTATCTTTTGACCGCATCTGAATTGATAGCAGTCTCTACGCACTTTCCTTCAATATCTGTTAAATATAATGCTCCATTGGACAACACCCGTGATACCACGAACGGTCCCTGCCAATTCGGCGCAAACTTGCCTTTTGCCTCTGCCCAATGTGGTAAGATACGCCTCAATACCAGTTGTCCGACTTCAAACTTTCGAGGTCGTACCTTCTTATTATATGCTCTGGCCATTCTCCGCTGATACAACTGTCCATGACAGACTGCGGCCAATCTCTTCTCATCAATCAAATTCAACTGTTCTAACCGGGCCTTTACCCATTCATCGTCATCTATCTCGGATTCGGCTATAATTCGCAATGACGGTATTTCTATTTCTGCGGGTATAACGGCCTCTGTTCCATACACCAGGGTATAAGGTGTGGTTCCGATAGAAGTACGTACCGTCGTGCGGTAACCCATGAGAGCGAAGGGTAACTTTCATGCCACAGCCTGGATCCCTCCACCATTTTTCGGAGAATCTTCTTGATGTTTTTATTTGCCGCTTCTACTGCACCATTTGCTTTCGGCCTGTAAGGTATGGAATTGCGGTGCGTGATCTTAAACTTTTTACAAACTTCTGCCATGAGATGACTGTTTAAATTGGCTCCATTGTCTGTGATGATCACCTTGGGGATTCCAAATCGGCATATGATATTCTCGTGCACAAAATCCACCACCGCTTTCTTCGTCACCGCCTTGAATGTCTTAGCTTCGACCCACTTGGTGAAATAATCAATTGCAACTAGAATGAACCTGTGTCCATTAGAAGCGGCTGGATCTATTGGGCCGATGACATCCATGCCCCAAGCAACAAAGGGCCATGGTGCTGACATTGTGTGCAACTCATAAGGCGGGGAGAATGGATTAGATCTCTATGTACCTGCATTGATGGCATTTCTTTACATACCTGATACAATCACGCTCCATCGTGAGCCAGTAGTACCTCGCTCTCAAAATCTTCTTTGCTAAAACATATCCGCTCATGTGGGGTCCGCATACTCCAGCATGTACTTCAATCATAATTTCATCTGCTTGTTGTGCATCTACACACCGCAACAAACCCAAGATCTGGTGTTCTTTTGTATACCACTCCTCCACTGAAGAAAAATCCATTGGCTAGACGCCTGATGGCTCTCTTCTGGTCTCCAGTGGCTTGTTCCGGGTATTTGCCACCTTTCAAGTATTCTCTAATATCATGATACCACGGCTCTCCATCCGACTCTTCTTCCACAGCGAAGCAATAAGCATTCTGATCTCGGACTTGGATCCGGAGCGGATCTATATATGTCTTGTCCGGATGATGCAACATAGAGGACAATGTGGCCAAAGCATCTGCGATCTCATTGTGCATTCTCGGGATATGCTTGAACTCTATAGACCGGAATCTTTGAGACAACTCGTGCAAACAATACCGATATGGTATCAATTTCAAATCTCGTGTCTCCCATTCCCCTTGAATTTGGTGTACCAAAAGATCCGAGTCACCCATGACCAAAATCTCTTGAATACCCATGTCAATCGCCATCCTTAATCCCAAGATGCACGCCTCATATTCGGCCATATTGTTGGTACAGAAAAATCGAAGCTGAGCTGTAACGGGATAGTGTTGACCCGTACTTGAAATGAGTACCGCTCCGATACCAACGCCCCTACTGTTGACGGCTCCGTCAAAGTACATTTTCCATCCTGATCTCTCCTCTTGCTCCGTCTCCTCGACAAGCATTGCCTCTTCATCCGGGAAGTATGTTTTCAATGGTTCATATTCATCATCCACCGGATTCTCGGCTAAGTGGTCCGCAATAGCTTGTGCCTTCATTGCCGTACGAGTTACATAGACAATGTCGAATTCCGTGAGCAGAATCTGCCATTTGGCCAGTCTTCCCGTAGGCATGGGCTTCTGAAATATATACTTCAGAGGATCCAGCCGTGATATCAAGTACGTGGTGTATGCTGACAAATAATGCTTTAGCTTCTGAGCCACCCAAATCAATGCACAACAAGTTCTCTCCAGTTGAGTATACTTCACCTCGTAAGATGTAAACTTTTTGCTGAGGTAGTAGATGGCTTGTTCTTTCTTGCCTGTCTCATCATGTTGACCCAGTACACAACCGAAAGAGTTATCCAGCACGGTCAAATACAAAATCAAAGGTCGCCCTGGTTCTGGAGGAACTAACACCGGAGGATTAGCCAAATATTCTTTGATCTTGCCAAAGGCTTCCTGACACTCGTCGGTCCACTTCACTGCTGCATCTTTCTTTAACAACTTGAAAATCGGCTCGCATGTTGATGTCAACTGAGCAATAAACCGACTAATGTAATTCAACCTTCCTAATAAGCTCATGACCTCCTTCTTGTTCTTCGGCGGAGGTAGACTTTGAATAGCTTTGATCTTTGATGGATCCAGTTCAATACCTCGCCGGCTCACAATAAACCCCAGTAGTTTCCCTGAAGGCACTCCAAAAGCACATTTCGCCGGATTGAGTTTTAGATTGTACCTCCGGAGTCTTTGGAAAAACTTCCTTAAATCTTTCACATGATCAGGTTGTTTTCTGGACTTTATGATGACATCATCCACATATACTTCAATTTCTCGATGCATCATATCATGAAACATTGTGGTCATTGCCCTCATGTAAGTTGCCCCGGCATTCTTCAATCCAAACGGCATTACTCTGTAACAGTACGTTCCCCAAGGTGTAATGAAGGCAGTTTTCTCAGCATCTTCTTCGTCCATCAGGATCTGGTGATAACCCGCATAACAGTCCACAAACGAACCGATTTCATGCTTGGCGCAATTGTCGATCAATATGTGAATGTTTGGCAATGGGAAGTCATCCTTCGGACTAGCTTTGTTGAGGTCTCTATAGTCTACACACACTCCGGTTTTGCCGTCTTTCTTCGGGACCGGCACAACATTTGCCAACCAGGTGGGGTATTTGGTAACTCTTATGACCTTTGCCTCGAACTGCTTATTCACCTCTTCTTTTATCTTCACGCTAATGTCCGTTTTGAATTTTCTCAGCTTTTGTTTTACTGGCCGGCATTCCGAGTAGATAGGCAACTTGTGTACCACTAGATCTGTGCTAAGCCCGGGCATGTCATCATAGGACCAGGCAAAGATGTCCTTGAATTCATGTAACAACCTTATCAATTCATCCCTGAGGGGTGCCTCCAAATGTACACTAATCTTTGTTTCTCGGACATCATCTTCGCTCCCCAAGTTTACAGATTCCGTATCACTCAGATTCGGCTTGGGTTTTTCCTCGTATTGTTTCATGTCCTTACTTATTTCCTCCAGGGCTTCCTCATCCTCACATTCTACTTCACTATCTTCCTCGATTTCTTGTATAATAGTGTGATTGTCAGAACTGGGTCTAGAATCCTTCACGCATGACATGGCATTGGAATCAACACATGCAAAATTGTACAAAAGGAAAAATAAAGAAAAATAAGGCAAAAGTGAAGAAAAAGGAAAAACTGCATTTCATTAATAAAAGAAACGAACAATGTTCGGGATACATGGTGATTTTTTTTTCATGAGGGGAATGGGGAAATTATAAAATAACAACTTTCGGGGAAACAATGATGAAATTTTGAGCTAACTACCAAGACTCCTTCCGGATAAGGAAAGGAGTAGCTTCCCAATTGTTCAATGTGACTCGGGGCCCCACAAATTGCACGTCCATGTTGCTCGTGCCTTCCCCTGCTTCAATCGTATTCACCTCCCAGAACAATTTCTTAAAACCAAGCATTTCTTCATCAAGTTGGGTCTCAATGCACTTTGTTGCAGCAGACGGTTGATGTTTTGTACCAGGCTTGATAAAGATGTCGGATAATTTGGGTATGGGTTTGGGCAAGGTCCAGTTTCTCTTGGCTTTAGAGGCTCTTTGGATATCCGCAAAGGTGGGTTTGAACCCTAAGCCGAATGTACCTTTATTCTCCGGAAGCTGAACTGGTTGAGTGACTCCCTGCAGTGTTTTACCTAATCCTCTCCCCGGTGCAAATCCGTTTCTCAGCATTTCTCTGGCCACCATTATAGCAGTTGGTGCCATCATCGGGGTTGGTAACTTTTCTCCTTCAGCAACTTTGTTCACCTCAACAACATCCGTCACTTGGTAGACCCAAGGACCCCGATCCCCATCAGTACCGTCAAAAGGTGCTACCACATTACAAGCATTTTCCTCTCCGTGTACAACAATCTCTTGCTGCTCCCATTCAAACTTGACCATCTGGTGTAGAGAAGATGGTACCGCTTTGGCTGCATGAATCCAGGGTCGACCTAACAGCAAGTTATATGATACGGCAATATCGAGCACCTGGAACTCCATCGTAAAATCAACGGGACCGATGGTCACTTCAAAAATAATATCCCCCAACGTGTTCTTACCTCCGCCGTCAAACCCTCTCACATTGATACTGTTTCTCCGGATTCTATCCGGGCTAATGTTCAGCTTCCCTAGAGTTGACAGCGGGCAGATGTTCGCGCTCGATCCATTGTCAATCAATACCCTAGTCACGACTGACTCTTCACTCTTTACCGTGAGGTACAATGCTTTATTGTGTTCAGTTCCTTCCACCGGCAACTCCCTATCAGAGAAGGTGATTCTATTGGACTCGAAAATTTTGCTGGTAATCTTCTCCAAATGACACACTGAAATCTTCTCCGGAACATGAGCCTCATTTAGAATCTTCATAAGAGCCTTCCGGTGCTCCTCCGAATGTATCAACAAAGATAACAAAGAAATCTGGGCCGGGGTCTTTCTTAACTGCTCAACCACTGAGTACTCTTGCGACTTCATTTTCTTAAGAAATTCTTCTGCTTCCTCCTCCGACACTGGCTTCTTCAGTTGACTTTCTTTTACCGTTTTCATCTTTCTCAGTTCCTCTGAAGCAAAACACCTTCCGGATCGAGTAAGTCCATGCGTTTCATTAATTTCACCAGAAATCTCTTTTCCCTTGTAAACTACTGTTACCTTATTATAGTTCCAAGGCACAGTCTTTGTATTCACCACTGGCATTTGCACTACTGGTTTTATGATTACTGGCTCTGCACTTGCTCCTTTCACAGTCACGATCGTCTTTGCACCTGGAACTACCACCTTTAAACCTCCCATCACTACTGGCTTTGGTTTCTCAACAATTGCTTCCTCCTTCACAATCTCTTTCTCTAACTTGTCACTCGACTTTATCATCATGACAGCTTGAGATGGTTTTTGATTGCCATCACCCTGTACCAGTTCTATCATATTCGTTTCGTGGTGATTCGGCAATGGATTCTGGGTAATGTTTGGGGCCTCGGGAGCCTGCACTTCAATTCTCCTCTCATCGATAAGATCTTGAATGGCATTTTTTAATTGCCAACACTTCTCAGTATCGTGGCCCAATGTTCCTGAACAATATTCACATCTGACAGAAGAATCAAGATTTTTCGGGGGTGGGTTTGGATTTTTTGGTGCGATTGGTCTCAACATCCCCAATTCTTTCAACCTGTGGAAAAGACTGGTATATGACTCTCCGAGAGGAGTGAATGTCTTTCTTTCTTTGTTTCTCCAATCAGTGTCCGGCCTGGGTCTATTCTGGTTTCGGTAAGGTTTAGGGGTTGGGTATGTGTTTTGGGTATGGTACACATTGTATGGAGCTTGAGCTCTCCACATGTGGGGTGGTGGTGGTGGATAATCTTGGGTTTGAGGGTGATGGTAATGTGGTACAGTCGGTGGGTATGGTGGTGGTGGTGGGTTATATGGGCTCGGTGCATTGTAGGGATTTGGCGGGTAAGATGGTGGTGGTGGATTATATGGGGTTGACGGCCTTGGCGGGTGTTGGCGATAGGGTCTTGGTGGGTTATAATGTGGGTTGCGACTCCAGGACCTACTTTCAATGGTTGCTACTTCTTCTTTCTTCTTCTTTCCCATCACTCCTCCGCTTCCACTCTGTATAGCTTGATTGGTGGCTTTGATAGCCGAAAAACTCATAATTTTGTTTGTCTTCAAACCCTCTTCTACAAAACTTCCCATTTTCACAACTTTGTTGAAACTCTTTCCAATTGCTGACACTAGATGGCCGTAGTATGTTGGATCCAAAGCTTGCAGAAAACAATCCACCATCTCTCCTTCTTTCATCGGTGGATCCACCCTAGCGGCCTGTTCCCTCCATCTAAAACCGTATTCTCTAAAGCTCTCTCCCGGCTTTTTCTCCAGCTTGGTAAGGGATAACCTGTCGGGTATGATCTCCAGATTGTACTGAAAATGACTAGCAAAAGCTTGTGCTAAATCATCCCAAACGAACCATCTTGTATGGTCCTGTCGAGTATACCATTCCAGCGCTGATCCACTCAAACTTTGGCTAAAGTACGCCATCAACAATTCATCTCTACCTCCCGCGCCTCTCATCTTGCTACAATATCCTCTTAGATGAGCTACCGGATCCCCGTGTCCGTTGTACATGTCGAACTTGGGCAACTTAAATCCTGCGGGAAGCTGCACCTCAGGGAACAAACACAGGTCTTTGTAGGCTACGCTTACTTGCCCTCCCAGCCCTTGCATATTGCGGAAAGCGTTCTCAAGACTCTTCACTTTCCGAGCCATCTCTTCCTGCCCGGCACTTGCTTCTATCATCGGAGCGTGAGACTCGTGTTGTCTGAAAGTCGGCTCCGGAGGGTAGTAGTGAGAATCCTGGATGTGAAACATTGGTTCGCTAGAGGATTTATGGATAACAGCGGGCGGAGGTGCCATATATACAGGAGCAACTTGTGGAACCTGAGGTGGTGTTTGCTTGGCTGGAGGTGGTGGTATCTGGGAGGTGGAAGCATAGTAATGAGGGTAATCGGGGTAGGTGGAGGATGAGTTCAGTGTTGGTGGCTCGGGGTTAGGATTGGTTGGAGGGACATATGCAGGGTTAGCAGGATAGGCTGGTAGTGGTTGACCTCTCGACCAAGCCTGGTACATTTCAGCCATCTGCTGTCTTAACTTGTACATTTCTTCTTTCATCCCTGCCACATCCACGATCTCTTCTTCGTGAGCGGGGTCTACAATGGTCGCCTCGATCTCCTGGGATACAGCCTTTGTCATCTTTTTGGATCTGGTGTTGTATGAGTGGGTAGCCAGTATGCCAGTTGCCTAGAAAATCTGGACTCACAAACATCAACACTTGTTAGTTGTTAGCGCATGAATAAGATGTAACGACTTTAAAAACAAACACATTCGCTCGAGTCGTTATGCATCATCCCGACCGCTGCTCACTTCAATCATCTTTTTCTTTTTCCGCTCTTTTGTTTCCTTTCTTTTCTTCTTTTTTTTTCTTTTCTTTTTTGCTTTTTCTCTTTTCTTGCTTTTTCTCTTCTTTTTTTTTTCTTTTTCTTTTCTTGCTTTTTCTTTTCTCTCTTTTTCCTTGCCGTTTTCATAATCACGCTCCTATTTATTTGCCTAGCGGATATAAAGGAAATGACATAAAGCAAAAGAATTGGTAACAACACTATGTTTTCTCATTGATAATTCAAAAACCTTGATTACAAAGTGATGTTTAAGAAAAAGAAAAATAAAATAAAAGACGATGCATGACCTAAGAGTACATTAATGCACCTAGTGCCCGCGAGGCATCGTTCGACCTTGCCGCGGGCCTATATGCTAAACCCCTTTGAAGCCTATCCAGGTCGGCCATGACTTGTTGTACAAAAAACTTCACTGCAGATACAAAAGTCCTCCGAGTCATATCTTCACAAAGCTGAGTCTTTCGGGTGATATACTGGGCGATGCGAACAATCTTTTCTCTGATGACCCCTTTTTCTTGCAATAGACGGTTTATTTGCTGAGCGCGAGCATCCAAGGTGTGTTGGTTGTCCTTTTGCACTTGTTGTAGCTTCAATTCTAATCTAGCCATAGTCGTGTAGCAGTGCTCTCTTTCTTCTTCAAGATCTTTGATAATCTTGTTACTTTGGACTGTGGCTGAGATCATTTTCTTTCTAAGCTGAGCTATTTCAACATCATGCTTGCCTTGTAGCTGCCGGACCAACTTGGCTTTTTCCTCGGCGTTTTTGTCCATTTGCTTCCGAGCCTTGGCTAACTCTTTTTCAGCTACGTCCAAATCGAAGCCATAGTCGTTTACTTTCCGCCGGAGAATCTCAATTAACTTTTCATCTCGGGCTGAACGAGCTGGGGTCTCGGATGCAATTTTCATTTGAGCTATTTGAGCCTTCAACATATCATTTTCTTTTTTCAGTTGTTTCTTTTCCCCTTCATCGGATGCTGCTTGTAAGCCGCTTTCGAAATGAAGATTTCTCAGTTTATCTTCCAACAGACCGATTTTGGCTTTATATTCCTTTTCCTTGGCCGCCCATCTCAGATTTTCCTCGGATTGCTCTATCAGGTCTTGCAATTGAGGTCTCTTTGAAAGACGTTCGTGTTCAACCCCTCGACGGTACCATGTAGAGTACCCAGGTGATATCTCCCCTTTTGCTCTATTCGGCACACAAGTATCAATCTTAAAATTTTGGCACTCGTTCCAGATTTGCCGGATTTTTGCTTCCGGGAATTGCCCGTCTGGACCAATCTCCACAGCTTGCACACTGAGGTCCCCATCTCTCGGAATAATCTGACACCGACCCAACTGTCGCAGGGCTCTGTATGGGGCATAGGGTTGTATACTCTTCAAACCCATGATCAAAAACGGCGATCCCTCCGTTGGCATGTATATCACCTCGTCAAGAGGTAACCAGTCATACGTCCAATCGATTTGACCGTCAATTAGTGATCGAAGATACACAATCCAACCTTGGACTCCTTCTGGCAACTTTACTTCCTTTGTCCTCGCATTGAACTCTTCCAAACATGTCCGATCGGCCGAAGCATAGCTCGAGAATGAACGGTGGTGGCACAGATGCTCAATTAGCCAGATTTGCAAGATCAAGTTACACCCTTTGAAGAAAGTAGCCCCTGCTTTGCACGCAGTCAGAGCACGATAGATATCCGCAATAATCATCGGGACCAGAGTACAGTTTTCTTGTACTATCAGTGTGGTAGCTACTCCGGCAACTTTTATATTGATATGTCCATCTTTCCTCGGGAATACAACAACTCCAAGAAATGCCACCAAAAATGCGAACCTCCGGTGTTCTTCCCATTTTGCCCGGTTGGACTTACAACATAATTTGTTGGTTGGGTCGTTGAAACCCCCAACGTGTCCAAACCTGTTGTAGATGAAGCTTAAAGAACAAAATCCATTGGCCAGATCTTCATTATGAACATTCCGGGCGATTTTCAAAGAGTCGAGGAAACGATGTACCGTCACCATCCTCGGAGATACCGGGTATTTTCCTTTCAGCGGAACCTCGGTCTTCCCAATGTAAAAGGCAATCTCCTCCAAAGTAGGGGTAAGCTCAAAATCTGGGAAATGAAATACGTTGTGTGCCGAATCCCAAAACGAGACCAACGCTCTAATTACATCACCTCGAGGAACTATTTCGAGTAACCCCGTAAGGCCTTTCAAGTACTTTTTGACCCAGTCTTGACCATCGGATCCCATGTCCTGCCACCATAATCTCAGCTCCAAAGGGATTTTATTTAGGGAAAATTGTTCATTCATCATCGTGCTCGTCCCGCACATTTATTAAGGTGATTTTATTTAGAAAAGGAAAAATCTTTTTCAATGCAAGTTTTCAATTTTTGAATGAAAGAAAAATGATTTTCGAAGTGGCCATTTTTGCAAAAACAGCCTTCCGTCGTCCTTTCGGAACATTTGGCTATTTTCAAAAATAGCAATCACCTCGATTATTTGAAAAGAAAATCTTTTTGGTCTTTTTCTAAAAGTGTGGTTGGACCCGTTTAAGGGTTGCCTACGTATCCCACCTAATGGCGAGAATCAAACCTGCGTAGTTCGGTCGGATTATTTGACTCAGTTATTTCAAAAATGTTTCACCTATATTTTTTTCAAATTCTCAAATTCTTCCATGTACCTATTTTCTAAAAACTTTATTTTCCTCTCTCTCTTTTTCAACAATTTTTCAATCTCGGGATTTTCGCCGGTCCGCATAACGGTCAAGGACAATAAAATGCAACACATAGCATGCTCAGTCAATACCGGGTCACCTGTCCTAGACGGACCCAACCCCTGTGTTGAGTCCCCTAAGTCAAATATGATGCAAATAATCGTCCTAAACCTATGTTCAAAATCTTACGGTTTCATGGATTGCTAGACCGTGTACCCGAGCGGACAACTCGAATCGAGGAGGGGGCTACGTACCGGTGACCCGCGGAGTCAATCGGCTTTGTAACTTATCCGGCCTCTGTTTTCTTAATTTAAGGTGACATTTAACAGAAAGGGGAGTCTCAACCAGTAAGCACATCCTCGGGGGAGGAGAGAGAAGGGTTTTCGGCACAATTTTATATACAGTCCACATAATATCAAAGCGATAAAGCACATAGCATGTTATTCAAATCATATAATGAAGTCAAATAAAAACGCGAACGGCAGTTCTAAGAAGCTCGAGTTCTTAAACCCTGAAGTCGAAATTCAGGGTTGGATCCCCAGCAGAGTCGCCAGAGCTGTCACACCTCCCTTTTTACTATCCCCAACATGCGTCAAGTGTATAAATACACTTGTAGGGTATACCCCGACACTCAATTACCCGAGACGGATAAAATAACGTAAGGGAAGGAGTTTTTCCAATTTAAGGACAATCGGTTCGGGATATATTTAGAGATTAATCAGAGTCGCCACTTGGGAATGACAATGGTGTCCCAAGTCACCAGTTAATCCCGAATCCGAGGAATTTTGACTCTTTGAAATGTATGCGAAGCAGAGGTCCGGATAAGGAACTCTGTTAACCCGGGAGAAGGTGTTAGGCACTCCCGGATTCCGTGGTTTTAGCACGGTCGCTCCACCGGCGTTCTTGACTTTCGTTTGACTCAATTATAAGTTTTAAACAACATATTGTGCTTTTACGTTAAATGTCATTTTTTAGGAATTTGCGACATTGCGGAAACACGCCTCGAGTCATACCGCAACCAGTACGCCTATGACTTTTGGTGTATTTCGGCTTTGCCGAGATTTGGATTTGAGTCGCACCAAGTGCACACTCATTCATAGGAAGGTATATTAAAATCGTGCCCTAAAGTAACATCTACCGGCTTTTAAATCTTTTGGGAGAAGCTATGGAATTTACTATTAGCTTTCCCTGGATCTATTTTGTGTTATATCATCACTAAATGGGGGCCCCGGTGTTATTCGGACGAGGCTCGTCCCAATTTAATTTATTAAGTCTCTACCTTAAGAAGTATATACTATATTTTTCTATTTGTGTTCTTCCCTTAATCGTCATCTTTAATTCTACGCATTCCAGGCCTATTGAATTGTTTATTGAGGCCTGGATTTCTTTCTACTTAAATACTATCGCAATAGGCCAGCCCGGGTCTTGAAACCCAAATTGTCTTCAAGTCTTCATTTAATGGATCATTCAGTCGAGTATGACTATTCAGGCCCACGTCACATTTTGGGCCCAAACCAAAGCATAATGATAAAATATAACACAGATTATGTAATAAGATAAATACTCAGATGAAATTGAACTGTTTTTATTCATTACCAAAATCAGTACACAAAGAAAAGCTTAAACAATGGCTATATATTCGTAGCTAAAAACCCAGATTAATTACTAAAATGAACATTTTGGGACACTGTCCTCTTCGCCTAAGGGATTAGGTTAACAGAATATGACTCCATTAATTTATTCAAAGTGTTAAAGGAAAACAGACGATTAGGAGCAGATGCTAAATATGTTGTTGATCTTGTTGTGAGCTATACCCTTCATCACCAGTCCATTCATCCTAATGGTATTACCTCTCATTCAGATTCGAACTTTTGAGACTAGTTAACGGAACAAATTAGCTAGGTGAATTTATTGTTCTAGAGCATGCAGGTGAGTTGATTGAATCTGATTTTTAACGTGATTCCTATTTCACTAAATGATAAGTGATCTAAAATCATGCTATTATTACACTACTGATTTCTTCATGGAGTTCATTATCAGATTATTAATATTGCAGGTATTACTAATTAACTTATGTTTTAAGCATTTTCCTAATTAAACTAAGTGATAAGCTGTCTAAACTACATTGCCACTATACTACTACTATTACATTGTATCTGTTTTTTCCTTGATCTCTGTTACGCCATACTACAAATTAAAAATGAATTACAAATAGACAAATGAATAACTTAAATCTTCATTTCATTCAACGGAATCTCTACAGCTCATACTGGATAGAAGAATACCTGGATCAAATGGAAAAAAGATCCAATGAGTCTAAGGGATGAAGAAGTAAGTAATCAGCAATGGTTCACAAGGCAATGCAACAGTGATGAAAGAGACACAGCAACACAGCAACACAAAAGCACAGCAACAGCAGGAACGAATCAACAATGTAACAGAAGAATCCAATCCAATTTCGAGCAGAAGAACACGGCAAAAACCAAGAGAAACCAGTGAGTTCTACTGAGAAATTCCAGAAAAATCCTGTTATTCTATTGCTCTTTTATATCTCAATGCTTTTGTATGAATTTCAGCTTAAGTGTTTTCAGATTATTCTCCAATGGAACCCCCTTTTCAGCCCCTTTTTAAGAGATATTTATAGCTAACCTTTAGGGCTGAATACTTGGGGAGGAAGTATGGGATTAATCCCACTTCCCCCCTCCTAAAATTATCCATTCTACACTTTAGTCCATATTTCAGTTACCAGAAACCCTTCCAGCATGTGCTGGAAGGTTCTAAAGATTCTCTTTTATGGCCTTTTAATAGTATAACCTTAGGGATTTGAGATTTTTACAGATTTCCCATTTTTAGGAGACCATTATACCCCTAAATCTCTGCAAAATTGCAGAAATCAGGAGCATGAATGTCCCTATTACCCTCCTAAGTTCTTACTAGTTACTATTTTACCTTTTCAATTCCCAATTGTGCCCCTAAGGGCACTGTTGATTTACCAGCTTACCTAGGGCAATTTTCAGCTAGTTTTGCACCTATTTAACTAATGGCCAGCCCTGGCATTAGTATTTAAGGGCTGGCCAGATTTATTTTTAAGAACTATTTCAATTTTAGCCACTTTTAAACTAATTCCAATCAATTAAGACCAAATTATTCCTAATTAAAGCTAATTGCAGGCATAGCCTGTTTTATTGTTATAATTAACCTATTTAAAAGTTAGCCAGTCTCAAGTTGAGACTTAACTTGGACAGCTGGGCCCAAAACCTTTACAGGTTTGGCCACTTTGCTGTTCAGGGCTCAATATAGAGCCTGGGCCAGTCTGCATTTGCAGACATGGCCCCTTTGCACAACCAGCCACTGTTTAACAGTGAGCTGTGTGTTAGGGCCTTATAGAATAGGTCAACCCTTTGCAAGGTTGACCATTCTTAGACCAATTATTTAACTAACAACCTATTTATGTTCATTTTCAGTTTATACCTATTTAAAAACTAACCACTTTCATAAAACCTAATGCTAACAGCTATAACCAATTCACCTAAGGTTCAAACAGTGTTAATCAAACACTTACACTCAACCAGAACCAGTAAACTAAATCAGTTTCAACATGGATTGCATATTAAGACACATAAGATCAAACAAAATGTAATAATCAACAAAAACTCAGAGAAGGCAATTGATATGGTTGAATTTCAGTTGATTAATTCACATTATCTAATTTTATGAGGCAAAGTATGAATTCATGTTAATTAAGACCTAATAACTACCAGTTCAAGTCACATGAAAGTTTGAACAACTCAGAATCACCAAAGGTTCAGGGCACAAACACATATAAGCATAGATTCTTATGAAACAATCAACATGGTTCAACTAACCTAAGCAGGGTAATTAGAATTCATTTTTAAGTGCTACCCTAGCTTGATATATGCATGTTAAGAGTGGGGATGAAGAATAGGAAAGCCATGAAGAAGCAAAGAATAACATTCCTAAATCTAGCACAAGTGCATGACAAATGAGATGAAGATGATGACAAGAAGAACATGGAGAAACAGTGAAAAGAGAAACCTAAGTCTATCATATGAGGGTGACATGAAGAGAAACAAACCCCAAATTGGCATACCCATTCATCAAATAAAACATATGAGAGATGATATGACAAGAATACTGGACTTGCACTAAAAATGAACACAAATAAAACCAACAGAATGTGAGCAAAGAAGTGAACCCCAAATTAAAGACAGGATAAGGGATGAATAAAGATTGCCAAGCTTTTACCAAGACTAGACACAGAAAGGGAAACAGTAGAGATACTGCAAGCCAACAAAAAGTAATCTAATGCAAAGCTGAGTGACAATTAAACATAGTATCAGAATCAAAACATGCAAGCTGACAGAAGGACTACTGAAGATTAACAAGATGAAGTATTCTAATACTAACTAAGGTTATCCAAGTCAAATCTTCAAAAATAGAGAAACAGATCCAAACAAACCAGATAAACCTTAATAATAATGACTAAACGATTAGGCATGTAAGGCATCATGAAGAGAAGAGCAATCATGCTTGTTGAAAACTAACGGATCAATAGCCCCAATACCAATATAGATTCTTAAACTCAGAAGAAACAGAATATATATAGAACCCTAATGATAAACAGTCAAAACAGGATAATAGAAAGACGATTATAAGCCCTAATACTAAACAGGATCTTGAAAGAACAGAAAAACATGCAAGAATACACAAGATGAAAGATATGGAACAAGAGAGGATGAACAGACAAACTGGAACAAGATACGAAAGATGAGCAAGTTAAACCTAAACTAACAGATGAAACATAAGATATGGAGAATCTACAGAATAGAATAGACATAGAGAAACATAAGATGAAAGACAAGAGAACATGAACAAACAGGCAAAGAAATCAAATACATGAACAAACAAGCAAATAAAACGAGTAAAACATGAAGAAACAGAGAAAGTAAATAAAACACAGAGAAAACAAATTAGGGTCGGGGACTTAGCTTGCGGGGCCTGTCCCCCGAGCTTCCTATTCTCCTTTCTTTTCCTTTTCATTCTCTCAGACTCTCCTAGACCCTCAGGCTCCTTTTTATTCATTCTTGTTTTCTTTTTCTTATTCTTTTCCAGATTCTTTTTTTTTCTTTTTCCTTCTCTGTTTTTTCTTTCAGGCCTAAAGACGAGGCCTTTTTGGATTCTGGGTTGCAGGAGGTGTTCAAGGGGATGGTAAAGGTGAGGTCTTGATTGGGTGTTGAATTTGGGGTCGCCGGAGTTAGGGTTCCGACGACCCTTTTTGGGATATTCGAAGCGATTGGGTAATATTCGAGGGTAGCCAATGGTATGGTTGGGTAGCTCTAGTGGAGAGGAAGAGTTTGGCATTAGTTTTAGGTGGATCTGTATACTTTGGTGGTCACCGGCGTAACTCCGGTGACCGGGATTTATGAAGAAGAGGTGCTTTTTCTGGTTTTCTTTGGAATGAAGAAAAAGAGAAGAAGGAGATGAAGAAGGAAGGGATATTGAAAGGCCGGCGACCACCGTGGAGGGTGGTGGCCGCCATGGCCGCCTAGGGTTTCTGGACGAAGAAGATGAGGAGGTGAGGGAGACGAAGAGGCGGCGTCTCTAGGGTTTGAAGGGTGTGTAAAAATGAGCGGCCCGTTTAGACAAGGCCTTTTTATAGGCCAAATATCCGAGATAATCTCGGCCGTTCGTTTGATCAAGATCGACGGCCCTGAATGAGCGTTACTTAAACGCCGTCGTTCGATTGTTAAAGAGGCTAAGGTCTTTGGCCGTTGGATTAAATCACACAGACGGCTCAGATCAAATCTCCCACAATTAATTAAACCAATAATTCCACTAAATATCCCAGCCGTTAGATCAATGAAGTTGGACGGCTGGGATCAAGTCAATTAAAGCCTGGACCGGGTTTCCTTTGGGCCTAGGGACTGGGCTGTCCATTTGGACTCACCTTTGGCCCATATTCATTACACAACCTATTTTTTGTATTTTCTGATTTTAATGATTTTTATGCATTTTCTTTTATACTTTTTTTTTCTTTTCTTTTATGAAAAATTATAAATCCTAATTTACTAGCTACTCTAATTTCCTAGTATTTTTTGGTAATTTTTTGCTATTTTTCCTAATTTCTACTACTTAAGCTATTTTACTAATTTTCTAATTAACTAAACTAACAAATTAATTACTACTTCTTTTTGATTTTTTCTAATTTCTTACTTATTCAAACACACAAAAAATATAACTAATTTCAAGCAAAGCAAGTAATTGCACTCAAAAACATATTTATTTTAATTTTGGAATTATTTGCCTGGTGCAAAAATCATGTGCTCACAGGGCCCCAAGGAAGAAAGGGGCTCACCAAAACGGGCAGTGGAAGGAGAAGGATACTACTGCCGATGAGCTGAAGTGCCTGCTACTGATCCACCTACAATCATAACACGAATGTAGCGTCCCCAACAAAAGGGACGTCAGTACACTTGAATTATACTGGCATGTATGGACAAACTTTGTCCCAAGTAAACTCAAACCATTGAATTACATCAACAATTAATTAAGCCAGCCAACCATGTTTCCACATTTTCCTCATTTCAAATAATTCTCAACACAAAGCACTTTCTACGATCAACCAATTTAACAATAACCAATCAATCACGTAAAACACAAGTAGTCAAACAAAGGGGCAATCAGTGCCCCACAGGTTGCAAACTCTCCTGCTATCTCCTTTCACAATTTTACATCATTGACTTTTGTATAAATTTTTAATAGCAATTTCGATCGCTTTCCATCCTTATTACCCCCGACCACCCTTATTACCTCGGCCACCCTTATCACCCCAACCCACACCTTATTTCTTCATGTTGCGGCGCGCAACCCAATCCCACCGTACAGTTTTAAAACACAACAAGTACAAACAGCAGATAAGACATTTCACACAATTTCAACAAGTTCAAATAAGCAACTTACAGGTTGGTTCATGTTCACAATTACTTCTCAAGCCAATATCACAATCAAGTTACAAATGTTCCAAAAATCAAGAGTTTTCATACCGTATTGTTCAACGACTTACCAATCCTCAAGTGTTTCGATTCTTTTCCACAAAGTACCATATATGCCATTATAGCCATTATTCACAATTCTTTTACCAAATTAAACTCTCATTTTACATCCCTCATAGCTCAACAACAAACTTTGAATATCCAACAACAACATCAAGAATTTCACACAATTTGTCAATTTAACACGAACCAAACAAACTTCACACATATAGGCGATTTCACAAGAATCAAAATTAGCCATACATACCTGGTGATGAGTTTTCTTCCTACTTTATGCTTACCCAAGATATCCTACTCTTGCCAACCTTGTTCTTGAAGACTCTTACTTCTACTCACTTCTTTTTACTAGAAATCAAGTTCAATAATCATGCATGAGTGTAAAAATTCTATTTTCGAAAGCTATTATATGCAAACCTCTCTTTACCCAATTTAAAACTGAAAATCAAAGAAAATAGTTAGGGTTTTTACCTTGAAAAGATTGGGGAAGTTGAATCCTTGCCCTAGGATCCCTTGGAATTAAGTGGTTGGAACACTCTTTGAAGATGAAGAACTTCTCTCTCTAAAACCCCTCTCTTCTCTCTCTAATTTTGGTAAGATGATATGAGAAAAACCATAGGCTCTGATACCAAGTTTGTCACGCCCCAAATCAGGGAACATGACTGGCGCCTGACCGGGTTGCCCCAGTCAAGCGGACCTGGGTGCCTTTCTTTCCCACGCGTTACCCCTGTGTTGATTGTTTATCATTAACCAAATATCTTACTAACCATGAATGATTTCACATTAAACAAATAAAACCATACGAGTGATTCATTAACAAGTTTGCAGTTTTTACAACGCCCGACATAACATAATGTATACATAAGACTGGAGTCCCACAGTTTACATGTCTACAGAGCCTCTAGGATACAAAAAGGGGAATACAATACTTGCCGGTAACAATGCTCCGGCTATACCTTACAAAACCAAAATGAAATCTAAACAAAAGTGGCATGAACCACACTGGGCCCCAAGGAAGAAAGGGGCTCACCAAAATGGGCAGTGGAAGGAGAAGGACACTACTGCCGATGAGCTGAAGTGCCTGCTACTGATCCACCTACAATCATAACACGAATGTAGCGTCCCCGGCAAAAGGGACGTCAGTACACTTGAATTGTACTGGCATGTATGGACAAACTTTGTCCCAAGTAAACTCAAACCATTGAATTACATCAACAATTAATTAAGCCATCCAACAATTGTTTCCACATTTTCCTCATTTCAAATAATTCTCAACACAAAGCACTTTCTACGATCAACCAATTTAACAATAACCAATCAATCACGTAAAACACAAGTAGTCAAACAAAGGGGCAATCAGTGCCCCACAGGTTGCAAACTCTCCTGCTGTCTCCTTTCACAATTTCACATTATTGATTTTTATATCAATTTTCAATAGCGATTTCGATCGCTTTCCATCCTTATTACCCCCGACCACCCTTATTACCTCGGCCACCCTTATCACCCCAACCCACACCTTATTTCTTCATGTTGCAGCGCGCAACCCGATCCCACCGTACAGTTTTAAAACACAACAAGTACAAACAGCAGATAAGGCATTTCACACAATTTCAACAAGTTCAAATAAGCAACTTACAGGCAAGTTCATGTTCACAATTACTTCTCAAGCCAATATCATAATCAAGTTACAAATGTTCCAAAAATCAAGAGTATTCATACCGTATTGTTCAACGACTTACCAATCCTCAAGTGTTTCGTTTCTTTTCCACAAAGTACCATATATGCCATTATAGCCATTATTCACAATTCTTTTACCAAATTAAACTCTCATTTTACATCCCTCATAGCTCAACAACAAACTTTGAATATCCAACAACAACATCAAGAATTTCACACAATTTGTCAATTTAACACGAACCAAACAAACTTCACACATATAGGCGATTTCACAAGAATCAAAATTAGCCATACATACCTGGTAATGAGTTTTCTTCCTACTTTATGCTTACCCAAGATATCCTACTCTTGCCAACCTTGTTCTTGAAGACTCTTACTTCTACTCACTTCTTTTTACTAGAAATCAAGTTCAATTATCATGCATGAGTGTAAAAATTCTATTTTCAAAAGCTATTATATGCAAACCTCTCTTTACCCAATTTAAAACTGAAAATCAAAGAAAATAGTTAGGGTTTTTACCTTGAAAAGATTGGGGAAGTTGAATCCTTGCCCTAGGATCCCTTGGAATTAAGTGGTTGGAACAATCTTTGAAGATGAAGAACTTCTCTCTCTAAAACCCCTCTCTTCTCTCTCTAATTTTGGTAAGATGATATGAGAAAATGAGGGTGAAAGGTGTTATATTAAAGAAGAGATCGGGTAAAAATGCTACAAAAAATTTGGGCCGGGGCGAATCTGCGGTGCACTTTGCGACCGCAGAATCAACATGCGGTCCGCATAGTGATCGCAGAATGGCCTCAAAAATTACTCAAGTTCTGTTACAGAATGCGACCAATATGCGGTCCGCAATCTTGATCTGCGGTCGCAAAGTGCACCGCAGATTCATTATGCGATCGCATATCGACCGCATTTTCAACATGATTTTGGGAGACTTTCTGGAAAGCTTTGCGGCAAGAATGCGGTCCGCATAGCAGATTTGCGGTCGCATTCTTGACCGCAAAATTGACACTTTTCGGAAAAATTAATTCTCCACATTTTTGAAACTTAAATCACTACTAAGGGTCCGAACCGCGGCGAGCTTGTACGCATTCCTAACATATTATTCGGACCATGACACTATAGCTACTAGGTTTTATGCACAAATATTTTACGGGGCCTTACAACCCCTCTCTCAAAAGGGCTACAAGTGTTAATGATCCTTCTACACGACGATTCCACCTTTCTCGACATGTCACCTTTTTCGAACATGTGCCTTACTACGGAGCTCGGGGCTTTGCGATTCCTTGTGATGGTAGGCCATTATGTTCCATTGTCTCCCCTTAGAGGGGAGGGGATGAACTATTGAGGAGTTTAGGTGAGATAGCATCAAAATTCTCCGATTTAATAGAGTGAGCAAGATCCGGGTGACCAGAGTGATCAGCAGCTTGATCAGCTTAAGGGGAAGTTTCGAAGGTTTGTGAAGACGGATTCTCATCACTCAGTTTTTAGAGCTGAGCCAACTGATTCAGTGGTCTCCCTCTCTCCCTATACTTCGAACCAAGACTCTTCTTCGGACTTAGGTTCTCTAGCTTCTATTCTCGGGGTACGTAGATCCACCGGTCTTTGTTTTCCTATTCATAGGTTTGTATCAACTAAGTCTCTGTCTACTTCCCACGAGTCATTCTTGCAATTTCATCCATCTTTTTAAACCTGATACCTTTGTAGAGGCCATATCTCAACCCTGCTGGCAGCTCTATGCAGAAAGAGATCGTAGCACTAGAATGGTTGGATACTTGGGATTGAGTCTCTCATTCTCTAGGGAAATCAATATCTTGTGGAGCTGTTGAGGGGTTGAAGGCTAGATTGGTGGCCAAAGGTTACACACAAGAGTATTGAGTCGAACCCCTTTAGAGATAGGGGAAATATTTTCCCCAGCTTAGCGAATCGTATCCCCGGGGAACAAATTGCATTGCCAACCTCCTGATTGTCTTCTTATCATTTTCCGTTGCATGTTTGGGATAAGTTTGGTGTTCAATATAATCCTTTATGTCAGTAAACCATGGTTTACCTTTGGGTGCTCTTTCAATGGCTAAAAGATCACTATTGAACATGCCGGCGGGAGTCAACTAAAAGATTTCTATTAGGTTGCAATACACCAGGCTACTTCTTTGTTCTATCATGATTGGGTGGACTTTCCTTCAAGAATGTTTATCATGGAGGCCAGTGTTTCCAATGCATCCGCAAACTTATTTTTTCTCTGGGTAGTGGAGAGAAATTGATTTTCTTGAATTGCTCAGTGAGCTTTTCAAGATAAGAATGGTATGTCAAAAGTTTTTCATATTTTTTTTTAATTGTTTGGAAGATGATAAGCGACGAATCCCTAAATACTTTGATTTCTTATATTCCCAGGGTCAAGGCAGCCTTTAATCGATAGATACATGTTTCAACTTCTGTGGTATTCTAAGTTCCTTAAAAGTAACGCTTAATGGCAAAAGGGGTGTGTGATTCATCATGTGCAATCAGAAATGCCCCTACTCCGTACCCATTTTGATTAGTCGTGCCATCAAAGTCAAATTTACATGCCATCCTCTTCTATCAATGATATTTCCTCGTCTGGGAAGCAACCCTTAAACTCATGTTCCTCTTTGATAGGGTGCAAGGTGTTCTGCTATCGCCCTTCCTTTTTGGTTACATACGTGAAGTCGATTTCAGACAGAAGCAGTAACCATCTTGCAGTCCTTCCCGTTACGTTAAGGCGGGTTTCTTGAATAAATACTTTTTGTATAGGTCCATGGAAGCTATTAAATATACTGGGTATGACAGCATGTAATGCCTCAATTTCTGCCTTACCCAAACCAAAGCCAAGCAGGTGTTCTCCAAATTGGTATACCTAGTCTTGTAGTCAGCCATTTTCCTACGTTGGTAGTATATGGCCCTTTACTTCCGTCTGTCTTCATCGTATTAAGCCAATATAGACCCCATAGTGGTTTCAGTGACTGATAGGTATAGTAATAAAGGCTTCTGGGCATTGTAGGCACTAGAATGGAGTCCTTTATTTTGTCGAAAGCTTTCTGGCGGGCATCATCCCATTTTCCTGCTAAATTTTGATTTAGAAATTTGTGTATCGGCTCGTAAGTGGTTATACAAGAGAAAGTCAAAGTCTGATGGGACTATTGATCGCTATAAGGCTCGCATGGTAGCCAAAGGCTACAACCAGCAATAGGGTATAGACTATGATGAGACATTCAGTCCAGTTATAAAGATGGCATCAAGGGCGAATAGGTGTGACTTGCTTGATAAGGTAAAGAGAAGGCGTCCCTCAAATCCCCAACAACAACAACAACAACAACCCAGTATAATCCCACTTAGTGGGGTCTGGGGAGGGTAGTGTGTACGCAGACCTTACCCCTTACCCTAGGGTGGAGAGGCTGTTTCCAAATAGACCCCCGACATCCTTCCCTCCAAGAACTTCCCACCTTGCTCTTGGGAAGACTCGAACTCACAACCTCTCGGTTGGAAGTGGGGGTTGCTTACCATCAGAGCAACCCCTCAAATCCCCATTAACGCAAAACAAGTCGATTCCTAAGTTTTTAAATTACCACAAGCTCTTAGCTACTCAGCTATACTATAGGCTCTAAAGGTATTACTTGACTGAAAGAGTGCTTATATTATGGGGGCTTCCCTTTCCAACATCTGACTTATATACATGTCAACATTGACTTAAGAAGCACGAAAAAAAAGTAGCTACCTCGGGAGAGGGATGAGAGTAGTCTTTTTCCAATAGGCTAGCTGCCTATTGCAGGAGTTCCTGACCTGAAAGGACACCAACAAGATGCTACAGAATGTGAACAAAGTCAAGGAGATGGAATCAACTCAATAGAATTAGGTTTTTTTATGACTGCTGAAGTGACCGAACGAAATGTTGGATTTTTTCAATACCGAATCCCAGATATCCATAGACGACTAATGGTAGGGGCTGCATTATTTGGAAAGAAAGATAGTGGCAAAACGATGTTAATCAATAACTAACGTCTTATGCCGACCCCGTTTGCAGTTGCTACTACACTGTTACATCAGGATAATGTGACCCATACTCGTGGAATAATTTCAGTGCGAATATACTGCCTGCTGATAAATGGAAGACAGTATACCAAGCTTGTCCCAGCAGTCAGGTTTGGTCCTCCGGGCAGCAACCCGGTTGGTACACACCCCAAAGAGGAAATTGAGTTGTGAGGTGAGTAACTATATTCAACAATCATTTGCCAACATCGTTCCTAAGCCCTACTAAGTAAAGGGGGATGTGTTCAGTCCCAAACATCTTCGTCAATACTCCATATGCCCCCCGCCGGGGGGTTAAAGGGGAGGATGTCAAAACCTTACCCATAAAAAAAAGTACATAGACCTGCTCACAAAGAGCTACAAGACAGCCAAAATCATTACTGCTAATAAAATTAAAGTGAACAAAGCCAAACCAATATGATATTCAATAAGCCCACTTTTTGAGAGAAAAAACCTGAATTTGTTGAGGAAGATCAGTTGTAGAGGAAAACCTATAGTCAAACTGAGAATCGCAGCCGAAGTATGCTAATGAGTCTGCCACTTTGTTGTTTTCTCTAAATGTATAGATGATTTTGAAATGGCCAGCCGAGAATTTGGATGAAATGAAGCTCCACCATGAATCTAGGTATGAGTAATTTTAGGGGCTTCTTTATTTTTATTGAAGCAATCAACAATGATTTTGGTGTCAATTGCGAGTTTACGAGCTTGATGAATGTAGAGCGCATCTTGAAGAATAGAATCAGTAAACGTACAAAATGATCTGATGTCAAGAAGCTGAGAACAGTCTTTCAGCTAGTCTGTAATTTGTTGAATAGTAGCAGCTGGTTGAGATATTGGGTTTTCTAATTTACTGCTATTGCCTTCCTTCCAGAGTTCCCAAACTGAAAAAATAGTAAGCATAGACGTCACGTAGCCAACTTGGGATTTCTTGCAAGATATGTTAAACCGCCGGGACTAAATGGAATATGTTTGGAAGGATCATATATTGAAAAGGTGATCAAAATGGTTCCAAACCTCCATATCAAGCTCACTCTTGATGAAGAGGTGATCAACACTTTATTTATCATGCTCCGAACATCACAAGCATTTGCTTGCTAATCTTATACCTTTCGTCTGAATTTATTCCATTAACTGATTCTTAAATCCCCTCATACAAAGTCAAATAAGAGCTTCCACGCAAAAATGCTAATTATTGTAGTAATGGCTTTATCCTAGACAAATTGAGTCCAAGCTTGAATGCCCATTGGATTTCTTATCGATTCCCAACCAGCTCTGGGAATAAATGACTCACTACGATTCTTTTTCCATATCCCCCTATTCTCCTGATGGGATGTGAATATACCACTATTCCAGATATCATAAACCACTTTGTAAGGCAAAAATGCTTCGATATCATTGAAAAAGCAGTTTCCATGTGCGTTAAGCACATCTATGATTTTGCAGAAATAACTAGTAAAGGAGTTGGCCTGGTCAAGAAGAGGGAGTCATACTTTGGACTGCTTTTTTCAAAAGAAACTATCTGAAAGCCCTTATGGTTTGCTGCTTCCAAACCTGGTTGTCAGGACTTAGAGTGAAATGAGTTCTATTTTCAGGCAACCCCACCAATACTTAAGGGCTCAAAATGGTGGATTTGAAATGGAGCTAGCACTGATTTCTGGTTCCACCCCTGGCTCTTTGATAAGAAAAGCTTTTGAAAGCTCTTGAAAATGTCTTGTAGTAGGAGGATCCAAAGCCCCTTCCTGAATAGATAGGCACATAGTATCAAAATATTTCCGGTGAAGCTTTTTTTTGTCTTCATCAACAGCTCACCAAAAGTTAGCTAACATATATTCCAACTGGTCAAGAACTCCCATTGAAATTGGAATGCCCGCAAGAAGGTGTATAGGCATCGAGAAAAGAACGTGTTTTCAAAATAAGCCGCCTTCCACTGGATAACAATGCTTTCATCTCCTACCACTTTATTTTATACTCTATCCAGAAAATGAGATTTTTTTATTTAAATAGTGGTAGTCCAAGATAAAAATATTAGGAATCAAAGCAAGGAAAGTAGCATTGATGGAACGGGGGATCACACCTTCAACGAAGAAATAAGGTAACCAGCTGGAAGTTTTTGAAATCCCAACAATATTTTCTATATAAAAAGAATCCAGAAAGCTATCAAGCTTTAAAGGATAGGGGAGACCTTTGTTTGGGTTAGTGCACACCGACATGCTCAATATTACCTTTTGAACTTCTTCCGTATTAGGAGGGCTCGTAAGCATCTTATTATCTTCCTCCATGACTATAGAGGGGATCGTCTCAAGTATCTCATCTGCAAGCATCAAACCTTGAGAAGAAAGTAATGTATGAAATAAATTGAGAGCTTCCTGCCATATAGAGACAAGTTCTGAATTTGGTTCAAGTGCTTATTCTCTATTTTTCTTCGTAAAGCAAAAGTTTTTCAAGGTTACTCTTGGCAGAATCTAACGGAATTTTCTTATCAGTAGACCAACTCTGTTCAAGAGCGAATTGGCCTTCTTCGTTTTTGGCATTTCAATATTCTGAAATATTTCGCCAATTCAGTGCTTTATTTGTCGAGTCAATCTTCCTGGAGAAGACTTGAAAAGGATTTCCCGAGCATGGTTGAGATCAAGTTGAAAATCAGAATGCCGAATCCATATTCTTTGGAAACGTAAGACCCCAGTCCAGCGAGTATTATAATCTTCTAAGAAGATTACTAGAGGAGAGTGATCAGACGATACTCTAGGCAAATGGTCAACTCTAGTGGAAGCAAAACAACTTTTGTATAGAAGTGGGCAGTCCCCAATCAAAAGGATTCTATCTAGTCTGGTCTAGATAAAATGTTGACCGGTTTGATTATTGCTCCAAGTCAATTTGCTGTCATTGAAAGCCCAATCAAATAATCACAACGAGAAAATCATATCTTCAAAGCTCATCACTTCAATAAAGGCATTGAAGTTAGGAGGCCGACCCCAAGTTTTTTCTAATGGATCCGCAATTACATTAAAGTTACCCCTACTATCCACACGAATTTAATGCAAGTCGATAGGTCTTTCAATCATCGAGTACACTGTCGACTTCCCACATTTATCATAACAACATCACCGATCTTTGGCGCTTATGGGGGGCCCTATCATACACATGCACCACCAGAGTCTTCATAAGAACTCTGGGGCGAGGGCCAAGGTGAACCCGGATTAAAGATGAGAAGCGGTCAAATCAGTAGCAAAGGCACCAGGATGGACGGTTGGTTGAACCGGGCGATAGCTTCACGATCGATAGCTCATTGAGGTATGCTACCCGCCCTACTTCTAATGATTGATAGAAAAGGTGGGAGAGGGGCTGAGGGACGGCAAAGGTACAAAAACAAAAACTACATGACATACGTACGTTAAATGGTAGGCCTATTACGAATAATCATTAAGGCGGTCTCCAATCTCGCTTGGCTCGAGGCGATCACTTGAACATGGCGGGATTGATCAATCTACATCAAAAATTCTGGCTTCCGTTCCCAGGAGCGCATCTACAAAATAAAGAGAGCATGCACTAAAATCCTACTATACCATGGCCTTTAGCTTTCACTGAAAAGAAGAGATTACTTCCAGCTAGCTTTTTTCCCTAACCCTAACCAATGAATGATAGGCCGGCTTAGGATAATTGAAAACGAATTCACTTTCAGTGGAGAGAAACTAATTTTCTTGAATTCCTCTGCGACCTTTTCAAGATAAGCATGGTATGTCAAAAGTTTTTCATATTTTGTTTTTAATTTCTTTTGAGTTTGGCAGATGATAAGCGTGGAATCCCTAAATACTTTGATTTCTTATATTCCCAGGGTCAAGGCAATCTTTAATATGTGGATACATTCTTCATCTTCTGTGGTATTCTTAGTTCCTTAAAAGTTCCACTTAATGGCAATGGGGGTATGCGATTCATCAGGTGCAATCAGCAATGCCCCTACTCCGTACCCATTTTGATTAGTCGTGCCATAAAAGACAAATATCCATGCCCTCCTCTTCTGTGACAGCTATTTCCTCATATGGGAAGCAATCCTTAAACTCATGTTCCTCCTTCATAGGGTGCAAGGTGTTCTGCTATTGCCCTTTCTTTTTGGTTATATACGTGATGTCGAATTCAGACAGAAGCAGTGACCATCTTGCGGTAATTCCCATTACGTTAAGGCAGGTTTCTCGATCAAATACTTTTTTTGTAGGTCTATGGAAGCTATTAAATGTACTAGGTAAGACAGCATGTAGTTCCTCAATTTCCGCCTTACCCAAACCAAAGCCAAGCATGTTTTCTCCAAATTGGTATACCTGGTCTTGTAGTCAGTCATTTTCTTATGTTGGTAGTATATTGCCCTTTACTTCCGTCTGTCTTCATCGTATTAAGCCAACATAGACCCCATAGTGGTTTCAGTGATTGATAGGTTTAGTAATAAAGGCTTTCTGGCATTGTAGGCACTAGAATGGAGTCCTTTATTTTGTCAAAAGCTTTCTGGCGGGCTTTATCCCATTTTCCTGCTAAATTTTGATTTAGAAAATTGTGTATCAGCTCGCAAGTGGTTATACAAGAGAAAGTCAAAGTCTAATGGGACTATTGATCGGTACAAGGCTCGCGTGGTAGCCAAAGGCTACAACCAGCAATAGGGTATAGACTATGATGAGACATTCAGTCCAATTATCAAGATGGCATCAAGGGCGATTAGGTGTGACTTGCTTGATAAGGGAAAGAGAAGACGTCCCTCAAAGCCCTATTAACGCAAAACAAGTCGATTCCTACGTTTTTAAATTACCAGAAGCTCTTAGCTACTCAGCTATACTATAGGCTCTAAAGGCATTACTTGACTGAAACACTGCTTATATTGTGGGGGCTTCTCTTTTTAACATCTAACTTATATAAAGGTCAACATCGACTTAAGAAGCACGAAAAAAAAGTAGCTACCTCGGGAGAGGGATGAGAGTAGTCTTTTTTCAATAGGCTAGCAGGTTATTGCAGGAGTTCCTGACCTGAAAGGACACCACCAAGCGTCTACTGAATGTGAACAAAGTCAAGGAGATGGAATCAACTCAATAGAATTAGGTTTTTTTATAACTGCTGAATTGACCGAACGAAATGTTGGATTGATTCAATATCGAATCCCAGATCTCCATAGAAGACTAATGGTAGGGGCTGCACTTTTCGGAAAGAAAGATAGTGGCAAAAAGATGTTAATCAAGAACCGACGCCTCATGCCGACTCCGTCTGCAGTTGCTACTACACTGTTACATCCGGATAAAGTGACCCGTACTGGTGGAATAATTGCAATGCGACTATACTGTCTGCTGATAATGGGAAGATAATATACAAAGCTCGTCCCAACAGTTAGGTTTGGTCCTCCATCCAGCAACTCGGCCGGTATACACCTCACAGAGGAAATTGCGCTGTGACGTGAGTAACTATATTCAACAATCATTTGCCAATATCGTTCCTAAGCCCTACTAAATAAAGGGGGATATGTTCAGTCCCAAACATCTTCGTTAATACTCCATCTGCCCCCGCCAGGGGGTTAAGGTGGAGGATGTCAAAACCTTACCCATAAAAAAAAGTACATAGACCTGCTCACAAAGAGTTACAAGACATCCAAAAACATTACTTCTAATTAAATGAAAGTGAACAAAGCCAAACCAATATGATATTAAATAAGCCCACTTTTTTGAGAGAAAAAACCTGAATTTGTTGAGGAAGATCAGTTGTGGAGGAAAACCTATAGTCAAACTGAGAATCACAGACAAAGTTTGCTAAAAAGTCTGCCACTTTGTTGTTTTCTCTAAATGTATAGATGATTTAGAAATGGCCAGCCAAGAATTTGGATGAAATGATCCACCGTGAGTCTAGGTAAGGGTAATTTTAGGGGCTTCTTTATTTTCATTGAAGCAATCAGCAATGATTTTGGAGGCAATTGTGAGTTTACGAGCTTTATGAATGTAGAGCGTATCCATAAGAATAGAATCTATAAACATCCAAGATGATCTGATGTCAAGAAGCTGAGAACAGTCTATCAGCCAGTCCGCAATTTGTTGTATAATAGCAGCCGGTTGAGATATTGGGTTTTCTAATTTACTGTTATTACCTTCCTTCCAGAGTTCCCAAACTGAAAAAATAGTAAGCATAGACGTGATGTAGCCAACTTGGGATTTCCTGCGAGATCTGTTAAACAACCAGGACTGAATGGAATCCGTTTGGAAGGATCTTATATTGAAAAGGCGATCAAAATTGTTCCAAACCTCCATAGCAAGCTCACTCTAGATGAAGAGGTCATCAATACTTTATTTATCATGCTCCGAACAAACAAGCATTTGCTTGCTAATCTTATACCTTTCGTCTAAATTTATTCCCTTAACTGATTCTGAAATCCCCGCATACAAAGACAAATAAGAGCTTCCACGCAAATATGCTAATTCTTGTAGGAATGGCTTTATCCCAGACAAATTGAGTCCAAACTTGAATGCCCGTCCGATTTCTTATCGATTCCAAACCAGCTTTGAGAATAAATGACTCACTACGATTCTTTTTCCATATCCCCCTGTCCTCCTGATGAGATGTGAATATACCACTATTCCTAATATCATAAACCACTCTGTGAGGCAAAAATGCTTCGATATCATTGAAAAAGTAGTTTCCATGTGCGTCAAGAACATCTATGATTTTGCAGAAATAACTAGTAAAGGTGTTGGCCTAGTCAATAAGAAGGAGTCATACTTTGGACTGCTTTCTTCAAAAGAAACTATCTGAAAGCCCTTATGGTTTGCTGCTTCCAAACCTTGTTGTCAAGACTTAGAGTGAAATCAGTTCTATATTCAGGCAACACCACCAATACTTAAGGGCTCAAAATGGTGGATTGGAAATGGAGCTAGCACTGATTTCTGGTTCCACCCCAGACTCTATGATGTTGTTCTCATTGAAAGTACCCCCTTCTTATTGACCAGGTAAACTTCATATGAAAAGCTTTTAAATGCTCTTCAAAATGTCTTGTAGTAGGAGGACCCAAAGCCCCCCTGAATAGGTAGGCACATAGTATCAAAAAATATCTAGTGAAGCTTTCTTTTGTCTTCATCACCGCCTCACCAAAAGTTACCTAACATTTTTTCCAATTGTTCAAGAACTCCCTTAGAAACTGGAATCCCTGCAAGAAGGTGTATAGGCATCGAGAAAAGAACAAGTTTGCAAAATAAGCCGCCCTCCACTGGATAATAATGCTTTCATCTCCTACCACTTTATTTTATACTCTATCCAGAAGATGAGAAATATTTTTTTTAGATTTAAATAGAAGTAGACCTAGAGAAAAATATTAGGAATCTAAACAAGGAGAGTAGAATTGATGGAACGGGGAATCACACCTTCAGCGAAGAAATAAGGTGACCTGCTGGATGTTTTTGAAATCCCAACAATATTTTGTATATAAAAGAATCCGGAAAGCCATTAGGCTTTGAATGATAGGGGAGACCTTTTTTTGGGTTAGTGCATGCCGACATGCTCAAAATTACCTTTTGAACTTCTTCCATATTAGGAGGGCTTGTAAGCATCTTATTATCTTCCTCTGTGACTAGAGAGGGGATGGTCTCAAGGATCTCATCTTCAAGCACCGAACCTTAAGAAGAAAGTAATGTATGAAATAAATTGAGAGCTTCCTGCCATACAGAGACACGTTTTGAATTTGGTTCAAGGTGCTTATTCTCTATCTTTCTTCGTAAAGCAGACGTTTTTAAAGGTTACTCTTGGCCGAATCTAACAGAATTTTCTTATCAGCAGACCAACTCTGTTCAAGAGCAAATTGGCCTTCTTCATTTTTGGCATTTCTATATTCTGAAATAGTTCGCCAATTCAGTGCTTTATTTGTCGAGTCAATCATCCTGGAGAATACTTGAAAAGGATTTCTCGAGCATGGTTGAGATCAATGTGAAAATCAGAATGCCGAATCCACATTCTTTGGAAACGAAAGACTCTAGGCCTGTGAGTATTATAATCTTCTAAGAAGATTACTAGAGGAGAGTGATCAGAGGGTACTCTAGGCAAATGGTCAACTATGGTGTAAGCAAAACGACTTTAATATAGAAGCGGGCGGTCCCCATTCAAAAGGATTCTATCTAGTCTGGCCCAGATACAATGTTGACCGGTTTGATTATTGCTCAAAGTCAATTTGCTGTCATTGAAAGCCAAATAAAATAATCCAAACAAGAAAATCATATCTTCAAAGCTCATTACTTCAATAAAGGCATTGAAGTCAGGAGGCCAACCACCAAGTTTTTTCTAATGGATCCGCAATTACATTAAATTTCCCCCCTACTAGCCACGGGAAGTTAATGCAAGTCGATAGGTCCTTCAATCATAGAGTACACTATCGACTTACCACACTTATCATGACAACATCACTTACCTTTGGCACTTATGAGGGGCCCTATCATACACATGCACCACCAGAGTCTTCATAAGAACTCTGGGGCGAGGGCCAAGGTGAACCCGGATTAACGATGAGAAGCGGTCAAATTAGTAGCAAAGGCACCAGGACGGACGGTTGGTTGAACCGGGCGATAGCTTCGTGTTCGATAGCTCAGTGAGGTACGTGATTCACGTCCAAGCAATGGTCGTAGTTAATATAAATTTGTCTAATAAGTCCAAGATCGATCCCACAGAGAATTAACCTATCAATCACAACTTTCACAACCCAAGAGTACTTCCGAATCAAGTTCCCAAAATTTAAAATATCTTTGTATATGATTTTCGAACTACTACTTGCAAGAATTAAGAATGCTTAAAAGAAAGAATTGAATGTTGAATAAAAATAATATGGAGAAGGACTAAGGTATTGATTTCCCCTATTGATGGAATCCCTTCTTGTTATGCTCATAGAAATTGTTAATATATTCTATCAATCATTAACGCTATTTGTATCGTAACCCTCTCCCGAGCAATTACAATAATTTACTAGTGCACTCTCCCGAGCTACCCTATCTAGCCTTAATTTGAATAGTTCACTTAAGATCACACCCAAGACTTCGTTTTTCCTAACCCCATCTTTATGCCTAAAGTTATAGATTCCTCCAATAACCTAGGTGTGGTATTGTTCAACAATATACCTAAATATGCACTCTTTTCCAAGTTATGCACGCTAAATAGGCACAGCTAATTGGGGATCCTAAAAATTAACTACAACAAGAATGAAGTTGAACAAATAGAAATCTAAGTCACAATTTGTAATCACATAAACGATAAGTTCATCACCCAATAGGTTCCATCAAAACCTTAGAAAAGGATTTAGCTACTCATGCTCAAAGAAACAAGAATAATAATTTAAATCATAAAGAAATACTTGATATAAAATAAAAAGAAGGAGTTGAGAGGATTCTCTCTTACTAAATATCTTGCAAAAGTATTGAAATAAAGACAACATGCCTCTATGGGGCAAACTAGGAGTTTATATAGAGGTTTTAGGGCTTATAAAACTAAATTCGAATCCAATTAGGAGAACTGGGCGCCGTCTTCCGCGGTTCGTTCGCATCCGCGAGCCAACTGCGAACAGTCAAACTTCAGAATGCCTCTTTTTTCGCGGTTCATCCGCGACCGCGAATGAACCACGGATGAACAGTGCTGCGTATTTTTGACTGCTTCTTCCAGCTCTTTTCACCATAGATCTTCTCTTGGACTTTTCATCAACATATGACTTCAAAATACTCTTCTTAGCATCCATTGCATCACATGTACCTATAAGACACTAACAAACACTAATCAAAGCATTTTGTCCTCATAAACAACATAAATACCATAACAAAGTGTGATTATTTAGGGCATAATTATAGTCAAATTCACCTATTATCAATACCCCACACTTAAACCTTTGCTCGTCCTCAAGCAACTTTAATCACACTTTAGGCCAATTAACAAAAATTTGTCTCCCCCAAAATATGTCACAAAAGCTATTATACATGAACAACCTAAGATATGCACAATCTTTACCTAACCGCAAACTCTCATGCCCGCACATAATTACTTACTCTACTTATTAGCAAAAACTTGCAAATTTACCTTCTTCCTCTTGAATTACATGCCCTCACAAAATTTATTCACAGAAATTCCCACACATTAACAATTCAAATACATGGAACTTATAGATATCAGAAAAATTCACTAACTCTCAACAAAGAACATTTATATGAATACAGACACACCATAGACTTGCCCATAGTGTAATACTCCACTAATCGAGTTATTCAATCATAGATCAAGAGGTCTTTAAGGGTTGTAATGTAGGCTATGGGACGGGTAGGATACTTTTGGTTATAGTGACTAGCCTCCCTAAGCACTTTTCTTTTGTTTTTCACAACTTCCCTTTTTAGTTTACTTCCTTATGTCTCCCATAAACATTCCTTCACCTTTGTTCACTTTTAACCCCCACTCTTCATTTATTGATGTAACTGGCCTTTCTAATTTTTTTACATATTCATCAATATAGCTCTTTGTTTCATTGCTTTGCAACATTATTTTGGACCAGTCCACTATTTTCTATCATTAATTCTTGATTTTCCCTTTTTAAATTTCCCTTCACCCCACACTTAAACTTTTGCATATTCATTACAATACAAGTGCTTCTAGGAGGTAAAGTAGAACATTATACATATTTGATGAACATTCAAGGGTTATCAAAGAATAGGCTTAATTTCAAAGGGGTTAACTAAGATATAATGTACGTGTGAATTCATGTCTATTGGTATGTGGGGTTACACAAAGAAATGCCTCTATCCTTTCTACAACCAAACAACTTCTATTTCGCTTTGCAAACACACATGGCAGGTTCTAGGCATCATGTACAACATACAATGTAAGTAAAAACCTCCCACACACATGGCATGCAACTCATTTGGAATCCAGTTTATCTACAAAGTCCTATCGATGTTCAAGCAAGCATTATTGTGCAATTTAAGGCATATTGAGATTCTACAGTCAAGCTTAGAAGACACATTCTCAAGTTCAATTTATGCTTTTGCTAATGTGCATATTCGGGGTTACATATTGCCATTTTACCTCTAATCCTAAGAAAAGAAAGAAAGAAGAAAAAAAAATCTACCTAACCCTGTTCAAATAAAAACCCTTGGAAAAGAACCATGGTCAAAAGAAAAACCAAGGGGAGATGATACATTACCTATAAAAAGAAAATAAAAGAAAGAAAAATTCCTACGCGGACTACTTCCCTCAAGAGTACTTGTCCTAAATAGTCCGTCATCAGGAAGAGTCCTCTACTCATATTTTTTGGATTTTTAAAATTTTATGATTTTTGTTTTGTGTTTTTATTATTTTATATTACTACTACAACTAATATATACATCATGTACAAGATAAGTCATCCACCCCACACTTAAAGATATGTCATGTCCCCATGACATAAATAAAAATTAAAGCACAAAAGGGGCAAGAAAACTTACCTGAGACTCACTCGGAGTCGGAGACGGTGGATGGGTCGACATGACATGCTCGTCCAAGTGCTTTGAACCATGCCATAAACCTGTTTTCTGACCGGGCTTGCCTTGTAGACATGGCGTCTAGCCGTGTGTGCAAGCCATCAATGGAGGTGCGCAGATGAGCAACCTCCTCCTCCATGGACCTAAGCATAGGTCGTGTAGACTCGGACCTAGACATACTTGCTCCACGAGGAGCAGGCCTGGAGGGTCTGGCTGATTCCGTGGAGTGCCTGGCCCGGGCAACCGGTACAGGATCGTCCTCGTCATCCAAGTCAATTGGGGTTGTGCCTCGTCCAACTCGGATTGTAGCAAGTCTAAATGGAGCTTTTGGTAGTAGCTCACCATCAGCATCAGTTACTGGGGTCTGATGAAGGAGACACAGCGTAGTGACAAGAGATGGGTAATAAAAACCCTTGGCAGTGAGGGATCCCCTCAATACCATCTCATCACAAACTACACGGGCGATATCAACATCCCGACGTGTTACAAAACACCAAGTCAAAACTGCCCTATTAAAGTTAACATCTGTGGTGTTGCTCGAGGGCAAGATACGATTGCAAATTATGGAGAACCAATATTTGGCTATGTGTGTAAAGCAGTTATAGTGCAGAGTCTTATTTCTAATCCACACCTGGATGTCGTCTACACATAAGGCCTCTATTAGCATGTCCCATGTGACACCGGGCCTATCATGGTAATAGTCGACATCACTAGTGTGCATGGGCAGTCTAAGTATCTGTCTAATAGTATGAATATGGGCATCAACAGTCTTACCTGTGACGAATACTTGTCTGACCATAGCATAAGGAGCATTGGCGTAGAATTCTCGGACAAGCATATTGTTCACCTTAGGAGGTGAGTCAAAGAGGAACTCCATCTCGCGCCTCCGAATCTCATCATATATTTCCGGCTTCTCCGAGCGGATAGCTATCCGGTCAACTTCTACCTCTTGGAGCCACTTCTTGGTTGCTTTAGTGGGAAATCCATTCTCTGCTTCTTCACAAGCAAACCTAGATGAGCTAGCACCATGTCGAGCTCTCTATGGGGCCATGATCCTGCACAAATAAGATAGCCAAAAATTTTGTAAACCGTTAGTCACCGGAAGGCTACTCAGACTTCGCCCTCCGTGAGATATCACAATTGACCATTTTTTTCTCGTGCAATTACCTCATACTCCTATATTTAGATTCTTTATCTAACTATTTTACACATGCCTATTCAAGCACCCCACACTTAGTTATTTGAACACTTCTAACATTACCCAATTGACTTAATCCATTCCCAATAAAATACACCATTACCAATTCATGATTTGGGCATTATTTCTCCTAAAACTACATTAATAAATTATGAAAATTAATAATTTGCCCAACTTGGCTAACCAACCAACATACATGGTGTAAATACTATTTCGGTCTCCAAACCATAAAATTAGCATCATAAACATAATTGAAGACCCAACAACTCATTCTTTACCAAACTTCCATCATATAACAAGGTTCTTTAGAAGAAATTCATGGAAACATGTAATGTGCAAAAAGAAACCAAGTCATATTCAAGATTTATCCTAAACTAAAAATATCTAATTAATTCTACAAAATAAATAATCAAGAACTAAAAATAAAAACTAAATAAAAGAGAAAAAAGTAGAGAAAGTTACAAATGATAACAATGGAGGAGCAAGGAGGAAGAAGGGGATCATTTGGAGAAGTGGGGGTTCGGATTTTTTTTAGAGAGAAGGGAGAGGATTTGAAGTTAGAGAGAGAGATTTGGAGACTGGGGGCGGCTAGGAGGGATATGGGAAAGAGGGGATGGGTTTTTAGGGTTTAAAGAAAGGGGGGGGGGGGAAGAAAAATAAAAAAATGTTATTTTTAGCCGACAGCGGAACTGGCCGCGACTGTTCACGGTTCGTTCACGACCGCGGATGGACCGCGAACAGTCGAGATTTAGAGAGGACAATTTTTCACGGTTGGTTCGCGGCCGCGAATGGACCGCGAATAGAGAAAGTTCAGAGAGGTCATTTTTCCGTGGTTCATCCGCGGTCACGGATGGACCGCGGACAGTGCCCCTCTCTGAATTTTTTTCTCAATTGTTCAGCAAAAATTTTGTTTTTTCTTATTTTATTTTATTAAATACTACTAAGATAAAAATACTTACAACATGTTCGTGGGTTGCCTCCCACGTAGCGCCTGATTTAACGTCGTGGTACGACTCAACTTAGCGCATTTTAAGGCTCGCTAGACCTTTGAGGTTCATCCAACCGCAATTCTACCTTGTCCTACATGTCATCCAGGCCTATGTAAGGTTTCAACCGCTGTACATTTACCTTGAATGTACGTGATCCATCCATAGTTTGAATTTCCACAGCTCCTAACTCAAATGCCTCAATTACCTTGAAGGGTCCTGACAACCTTGATTTCAGTTTACCTGGGAACAATCGTAATCTTGAATTGTATAGTAGTACTTTGTCCCCGTTTTTGAAGTTCCGCTCAATGATATTTTGATCATGAATCCGCTTCATTCTCTCTTTATACAATCTAGTACTTTCAAACGCCAGATACCGAAATTCTTCTAATTAATGCAACCTAGTTAGCCTTGCTTTACCTGCTTCATCCAAGTTGAGATTCAATTGTTTCAGTGCCCACCATGCTTTGTGCTCTAATTCAACCGGTAGGTGACAAGCTTTCCCAAACACCAATTTGTATGGAGACATGCCAATGGGTGTCTTGAATGCTGTTCTATAAGCATATAGTGCGTCATCAAGCTTTCTGGACTAGTCAGTTCTTGTGGCATTCACTGTTTTAGTCAGTACACTTTTTATCTCCCTGCTGGAGACCTCAACTTGCCCGCTAGTATGCAGGTGATATGGAGTGGCCACACGGTATTTAACATCATACTTGGCCAATAATTTCTCAAAAGCTCGGTTGCAAAAGTGTGTGCCCCCATCACTGATGATAGCCCTTGGAGTCCCGAACAGGGTGAAAATATTCTTATTCAATAATCCCACTACCACCTTAGAATCATTGGAGGGTAATGCTGCAGCTTCCACCCATTTGGACACGTAGTCAACTACAACAAGTATGTACTTATTGCCGTATGAGCTAATAAAGGGCCCCATGAAATCTATTCCCCAGACATCGAACACTTCAACTTGCTGGATTGGGTTCATTGGCATTTCATGACGCCGGGAGATGTTCCCGGTGCGTTGACATTCGTTGCAACCTTTCACCCACAAGTGTGCATCTTTAAACACCGTTGGCCAATAGAAACCGGCCTCAAGTATTTTGGCGGTTGTACGTACTCCTCCAAAGTGACCACCATATGCTGAAGCGTGACATGATTGCAAAATAGAAAATTGTTCTATCTCGGGGACGCATCTCCGGATCATGTTATCAAGACATATCCTAAACAAATATGGTTCATCCCAATAATGAAACTGACTTTCACGAAAAATCTTTTCCTCTGGATAGATGAGAGGTCATGAGGAACAATACCACTGGCTAGGTAATTAGCATAGTCAGCATACCATGGTGTTTCAAGGAGAGCGGTGGTGAGCAGCTGCTCGTCTAAAAAGGTTTCTAGAATTTCCCCACTCTCTTTGACAAGTTCAGCTCCTTCAAGTCTTGACAAGTGGTCGGCGACTTGATTTTCGGTACCTTTTCTATCCCTAATTTCGAGGTCGAACTCTTGGAGAAGCAACACCCAACGAATTAGGTGTGGCTTAGAGTCCTTTTTATCAATTAAATATCTTTAAGCTGTATGGTCTGTCTATACGATTACCTTTGATCCTATGAGATAGGACCGGAATTTGTGGAATGCGAACATGACCGCAAGCATCTCCTTTTCTGTCACTCTGTAGTTTAGCTGTGCTCTACTCATAGTTCTACTTGCATATCATATTGGATGCATCAGCTTGTCTTTCCTTTGGCCCAGCACTGCCCCCACTGCATAGTCACTTGCATCACACATTAGCTCAAAAGGTTGCTCCCAATCGGGGGCAATGATGATGGGTGCTGTGACCAACCTCTTCTTTAGTTCCTCAAAAGCAATCCTGAATTCATCAGAAAAAACAAAAGGGTGATCTATTTTAAGTAACTTACAAAGAGGTTTTGATATTTTGGAGAATTCTTTGATGAACCTCCGGTAAAAACCGTCGTGTCCAAGAAAGCTTCTTATGGCCTTGACGGATGTTGGTGGAGGCAACTTTGCAATGACATCAACTTTAGTAAGGTCTACCTCAATGCCTTTACTTGAAACCTGGTGCCCCAATACTATACCTTCTTGTACCATAAAATGGCACTTATCCGAGTTTAGCACTAAGTTTGTTTCCATGCACCGTTTTAGCACTCTAGTCAGATTGGCAAGGCATTCATCGAATGAATTCCCTACCACCGAGAAATCATCCATGAACACCTCCATAATGTCTTCCACCATGTCGGTGAAAATAGCCATCATGCACATTTGGAATGTGGTAGGCGCATTGCATAGTCCGAATGGCATCCTCCTGAAGGCAAAGATGCCATATGGGCATGTGAAAGAGGTCTTCTCTCTATCTTCAGGCACTATGGAGATTTGATTGTACCCTGAGTATCCATCCAGAAATCAAAAATGGGACCTCCCTGCCAACCTGTCAAGCGTTTGATCAATGAAGGGAAGTGGGAAGTGATCTTTGCGGGTGGCTAAATTCAACTTCCTGTAGTCCATGCATATTCTCCATCCGGTGACGGTTCTTGTTGAAATCAATTCATTGTTCTTATTTTTAACTACCGTCATGCTTCCTTTCTTTGGCACACATTGGACCGAGCTAACCCAACTACTGTCTGAGATTGGGAAGACGATTCCCGCATCTAGACACTTTATTAATTCCTTCTTCACCACTACCTTCATGTTGGGGTTCAGCCTTCTTTGATGTTCCCTGGAAGGCTTGTGTCCATCTTCTAGGAGAATTTTATGCATACAAGGCTGGGCTGATCCCCTTTATGTCTGCCATGGTCCACCCAATGGCAGTCTTGCATTCCTTGAGTACCTGTATAAGCTTTTGGGCCTGCACATCTAACAAACTAGATGAGATAATAACAGGTAACGTGGAGTTAGGACCTAGAAATTCATACCTAAGATATGATGGTAGTGGTTTAACCTCGAGCTTTAGTGGCTCTTCTATGGATGGCTTTGCTGGCGGGCTCTCTCTTTTCTCTAAGTGTAGAGGTTCGAACTCAAGCTCTCTCTGCCAAAATCCCTTGCCTTCCAAAGATACTACCCATTCCGCTAAACTTTCACCATTTACCTCTTCCATGTTCATCAGGCATGCTTGAAGTGGTTCTTCAATGGTCAACTCTGCATCGTTGGTCTCCACTATCATATCAACCGCATCAATGAGAGAGCAATTTGCGAACTCACTAGGGCGCCTCATAGATTTTTGCACATTGAAAATGATCTCCTCATCATTCAACCTCATCTTGAGTTCCCTAGTTTCACAATCAATTATGGCTCTCCTGGTGGCTAGGAATTGTCTTACTAGGATTATGGGAATTTCTTCGTCGACCTTGCAATCAAGAATAACAAAATCGGCGGGAAACACGAACTTCACAACCTGGATAAGCACATCGTCTATAATACCAAATAGACGTTTAACCGTCTTGTCAGCAAGCTGTAAAAGCATAGAGGTGGGTCTGGCTCTCCCAATACCTAACCTTTTATAAATAAGTAAGGGCATGAGATTAATACTTGCCCCCAAATCACATAAAGCCTTAGTAAAGGCATAATTCCCTATAGTGCATGGGATGGTGAAACTACCTAGATCAGATAGCTTCTTAGCAATGTGTCTAGAGACCACTGCACTACAAGTCTGGGTAAGTGTTACTGTGGCCAATTCTTGGAAATCAAATTTCCGCGACATCAAATCCTTCATCATCTTAGCATAACCAGGTATTTCTTTTAAAGCTTCAATTAAATGAATGTTTACCTGGATTTGCTTGAGCATCTCGAATAAATTTTTGTATTGCTCCTCTTTCTGGTGTTTGGCCAACCTTTGGGGGAATGGTGGTGGAGGCCTCTTCTTCCCAGTGACTTGGGACTTTTCGTTTTCTATCACTTTCCCATCAATCTACTGCTCTACCTGTTCAGCTACTTTCTCTGTTCCTTGTTTTGCTTCTTTATTTTCAGCAACTGGCTGGATTGTGACTTCTGTCAAACCTGTGGACTCGTCCGGTTCAATGGGCAATGGAGTGGATGTCTCAGCCTGTCTGTCGATTTTCTCACTTTCATTCTCAGCCATCAAGATCTCTACCGCTTCTCAGAGTCACTGCCATCATCTGCTTTGGGACTTGATCCTTTGGGTTTGTTTGTGTATCTGCAGGCAATGTCCCTTGAGGACGATTGTTGAGAGACATAGCAATATGACCCACCTGTACATCAATATTCTTGATGGAGGCATCATGTGCATCTATCCTCTCATTTGTTTTAGCATTTGACCCAATTACTTGCTGCATCATAGCTTCTAACCTTGCAAACCCATCGTCATGTCTACCCCCATGTAGTGGTGGAGGTGGATGATATCCCTGCTGCTGATTTCTGAAGTTCTGAGGTCTAGGATATGGAACCATGTTGTGTGGTGGCCTCATACCTGCTGCATTAAATTGTGGCTGGGGAGGTCTGTACTTCATTGGAGCCTGTTGGCCCCAGTTTTGATTACCTTGTCGCTGCCCTCCATAGTTAGCCACATAGTTCATATCCTCGTGCTGATGATGATGTTCTTGGTCTGCAACCCATGTATTACCTATGGGTTGGCTAATGCATGATGTGCATAAACTACCATTGGTAGTATCAACAATGTGAACCTGCTGCTTGACTCCTGATTTTTCCACCTTCTTTGTTAGGATGCTCATTTGTGTCAATAGAGTTGCCATGTTCTCCTCCAGAGTGTTGGATGGATCCAGGGGTACCTGGTGTGATAGGAGCATTCCTGGACGTCTACCCAGAATTTTGGGCCATCTTGTCAAGCAAATTTTGGCCGTCTCTCCAAGTCTTGCTCAGAAAAGCCCCACCTGCTGAACCATCTACAATGTTCGTCATGCTGTCTGAAAGCCCCATGTAGAATCTTTGGCCAAACATCTACTCTGGAATCCCATGGTGAGGACACATAACAAGCATACCCTTGAATCTGCCCCAAGTTTCATGTAATGTTTCCAGTGGTTTCTGCTTGAAACTCACAATCTCATCAATTTGTTGAGCTGTTTTGTTTGGATTTGTGTGACTAACTCATCCCAAGTTGCAATGGAGTTTATTGGCAGTGTGTTTACCCATATCTGTGCTGCTCCTGTAACTGAGAACGAAAAGAGTAATAATCTGATAGCTTCCGGAGTTACATTCGGTTGCCTTTGTGTCTTGCATATTGATAGAAAGTTCTTGAGGTGCTGTTGTGGATCTTCAACCTGAGACCCAGAGAATAATCCCTTGTTTTGCAACAAGTGAAGCATGTTGTTAGTAATCTGGAAAGACTCAGCTTGAATTGCTGGCACAACTATGGCAGTTGCCAAATTATCCGCTGTGGGTTGTGCCCAGTCAAACAGTGCACCTTCATGTGCCTCCTGCGCCTCTTGCATATTTAACCCTGCTTGCTGGTTTTGTTGGTTTTCGTCACCCATATCGAAGTCTAGTTTGATTGGTTGTTGAGATTGTTGAATTTGTTTGATGGCTTTGTTACATGCCCGGAAAGTTTGCTCGGGGTCTAAGAGTCCTTTAATTAGTTCTCCAGTCCTTGTAGATTTTCTATGCATGCACCTGAATACCCAAATCAACAACCGTCAAAATATTCAATGTAGAGTGAAGAAAGAACCTGAATACACAAGAATCTTGCAGTTCTGTCAATGGCAATTGATAATTCCATTAATTCCCCGGCAAAGGCGCCAAAATTGATTCACGTCCAAGCAACGGTCGTAGTCAATATAACTTGGTCTAATAAGTCCACGATCGATCCCACGGAGAATTAACCTATCAATCACAACTTTCACAACCCAAGAGTACTTCCTAATCAAGTTCCCAAAATTTAGAATATCTTTGTTTATGATTTTCGAACTACTACTTGCACAAATTAAGAATGCTTAAAAGAAAGAATTGAATGTTGAATACAAATAATATGGAGAAGGACTAAGGTATTGATTTCCCCTATTGTTGGAATCCCTTATCGTTATGCTCATACAAATTGTTAATATATTCTATCAATCGTGAACGCTATTTGTATCGTAACCCTCTCCCGAGCAATTACAATGATTTACTAGTGCACTCTCCCGAGCTACCCTAGCTAGCCTTAATTTGAATAGTTCACTTAAGATTGCACCCAAGACTTCGTTATTCATAACCCCGTCTTTACGTCTAAAGTTATAGATTCATCCAACAACCTAGGTGTGGTGTTGTTCAACAATATACCTAAATATGCACTCTTTTCCAAGTTATGCACACTAAATAGGCACAGCTAATTGTGGATCCTACCAATTAACTACAACAAGAATGAAGTTGAACAAATAGAAATCTAAGTCACAATTTGTAACCACATAAATGATAAGTACATCACCCAATAGGTTCCATCAAAACCTTAGAAAAGGATTTAGCTATTCATGCTCAAAGAAACAAGAATAATAATTGAAATCATAAAGAAATACTTGATATAAAATAAAAAGAAGGAGTTGAGAGGATTCTCTCTTACTAAATATCTTGCAAAAGTATTGAAATAAAGACAACATGCCTCTATGGGGCAAACTAGGAGTTTATATAGGGGTTTTAGGGCTTAAAAAACTAAATTCGAATCCAATTAGGAGAACTGGGCGCCGGCTTCCGCGGTTCATTCGTGGCCGCGAGCCAATCGCGAATAGTCAAACATCAGAATGCCTCTTTTTTCGCGGTTCATCCGCGACAGCGAATGAACCGCGGATGAACAAGGCTGCGTATTTTTGACTGCTTCTTCCAGCTCTTTTCACCTTAGATCTTCTCTTGGCCTTTTCATCAACATATGACTTCAAAATACTCTTCTTAGCATCCATTGCATCACATGTACCTATAACACACAAACAATCACTAATCAAAGCGTTTTGTCCTCATAAACAACAAAAATACCATAACAAAGTGTGATTATTTAGGGCATAATTATAGTCAAATTCACCTATTATCAGTACGCCACCCGCCCTACTTCTAATGATAGATAGAAAAGGTGGGAGAGGGGCTGAGGGACGGCAAATGTACAAAAACAAAAACTACATGACATACGTACGTTAAATGGTAGGCCCATTACAAACAATCATTAAGGCGGTCTCCAATCTCGCTCGGCTCGGGGCGATCACTTGAACAGGGCGGGATTTATCGATCAACATAAAAAATTCTGACTTCCTTCCCAAGAGCACGTCTACAGAATAAAGAGAGCACACACCACACTCCTACTATACCAGGGCCTTTAGCTTTCACTGAGAAGAAGAGATTACTTCCAGCTAGATTTTTTCCCTAACCCTTACCAATGAATGATAGGCCGACTTAGGATAATTGAAATCGAATTCACTTTCAGAAATCGGAGGCAGGTCAGGTGCTGGCGGGCACGCCCCCAGCTTCTTAAGTTTGGGAATTGTGCCGGACCAATGCCACGAGCTTTCAGAATCAAATGGAATCTTCGTAAAGTCGATCATTACGAGTGTTACGATTCATTCGATTGGCAGGTCCAATCGATTCATAGCCTCTCGACCATAACACATATCCATGCAAGGATTGGTGATTGAGGATCCATACAGAGTCTTATGAAATATCTTAGAGATAAAGGAACAGATGTTTTCTTCAGGAAATATGAATACTTTATGGTAGGGACAAGAAATTTTTTGGCATTGAATCGGGTCAAGAAGAACAAGTTGTTCCAGCTCTAGGGAAAAGATTCATCTTCCAATTTTCCCTTTCTTCCAATATTTTTTGTTTTAGCTTCCATCATTCCTTTTATTGAGCATAATGATGCGAATCCGGCTTGTTGTATTTAGTATACAGCGTCAAGCAGTTCCACTTTCCCCTACCGATGATGTGCCGAGAAGTGCATTGTTTGAACTGGGTTGGAACTTAAGACCATAAGCTCTACATTTAGGGGTTTCCGCTATAGCCGAACACAAGGGAAAGATAATTCTTTTTACCGGAAAAGATCGTTTAATCAGGTAATGGATACACTATAAGAATTCCTTTGGATATGTATTATGTATAAGCCTTCTAACAAACAGAAAGACTTGTATGCATCAGGTTCATAGGGGTAAATACATTCAAAAGGGGAAAATTTTAGCGGCTCATATTTCAAATAAAGATCGCCACGTGGAAAACACCTTTTTTGGGGGGGTTGTCCCCTCTGGTTTGTGAGAGCAATGGGAGACTTGCTCCATTGAACCCCTTCCCCCTCCCAGTGACTTTCGTCCCCAGTATTCTCTATGGGCAAAGGCGCTCAGGTGCGCTTAAAGTGTTATTGCCTATATATTATATCGCCACCCCACCTGCTTTAGTCTCAAATAAGGCACAAATTGAGGTGAACAGACTGGACCGAACCTCCCTACGTCAAGGGCTTTTGGCTCTTTACAAGAGAGCACCAGGTCGTAACACCGAAAGACTGCGCCGTTATTAGTTATTATAAAAATGATATAATTTCTTTGTATGCTTAGTCACCAGTGGCACAGCCTACAGGCTATGTAGAGCCTTAATGGGAGTATTGTTTTCCTCCACGATAGTGTAATACCAACACCAGTAAGAGAGAATGGACTTCATCCATTCGGACAAAACCCATACCCCCCTTAACGAGTCGTACTTTGACCATGCTTCTAAAAGCTTCAAGATCACCGAGTTTCTTAGGAATCGAGGGGTTAAGAGCCTAATCAGGTCCCCTCATAATACCTTGTTCATAAGAGGTTAAGTGTTTACTAGTGGTTGTGCTTAAGCAGATCCAAAAGGGGAGAGGACACACACAGTTCGGTGTGTGAAAGACGAGGAAATGCTGATTCTAGTGTCTCCTAGGAGGCGCCGTGCGTCGAGTATACACCCGGTACCCAGCTTCCCGTAAACGATACGACAATGGATGATCCTTAGACATAATAGCCCTCATTACAGGAACAAGGGATATGGAACTAACTAAGGATCTTAACATGCGACCCTATTAAAGAGATCATTAAGGATGCATCGACTCTCTAGGATTTCACGTCATAGCATATATATACCCGGACTGAGAATATCCAAGGAAGACACAAGTGGTCTCCTTGGGGACAATTTTACCTTTAACTGCGCAGGAATATGAACAAAACACGTGCATCCAAACACTCGCGAATGCCTATTATAGTACTGCCCCAATAAGAAGTTTGTGAGGTGCCGCTGTAGCTTGGATTATCCTAGAATAAGAGGAGCCGTCTTAGGAAATGACTTCAAAGAAAGATGCTACCGCTGCGAGGTGAGGGAGCAACTTGTCTGGTCTTGCAGTGCACTCATTCCCATTACGAGAATGAAATTATGCCCCAGCTTGACTCGAGACCAAGACTCCTTACAACTCGTACCAATAGCGGCACTGAGTGGCCGTAGATTGATTGAAAAGGCAGGCCCAACCGACCCTCTCCCCCTTAACCGCCTATCTACTCGTGTTCGTAGCTCGATCGGAGGTCAAGACTGTGGTCCGGTGGTAAAATAGAAGTCGTCCATATCAAGTGATACGTGGATTGCTCAGTAGTTCTTCGCCACTACCCTAGCTGGCGGAAATAGCTTAATGTAGAGCATAACCTTGCCAAGACTGAGGTTGAGGGTTCAAGTCCCTCCTTCCGCTCCTGGCTTCCTCATTTAGTGGTAACAAGCTCCATGCATAAGCCACTTTAGAGATAGGGGCAAGCAGCAAGCAGCCCCTTGTATAGGGTGGAAAACCTATCTGACTAATAAGAGGAAAGGGGCAAGCCAAAACTTACTCCTAACAAGTTTATGGCTTTTCATCAGCCGTTGCGCGCTAGCACGCTAGCCTTTTCCCAACCTATTAAAGGGGTTGCTAGTTGTAGCGCGCAGTGTAACAGTGAATAGGAAAAGCGTATTGAGATTACTAATGAGGATGGAGGTTGAGGGTAGAACATGTTCGGTGCTTCGCCCTTGTCTCCTTTGCCGTAGACTGAAAATGATGGGAATCCTATCCATAAAGAAGAGGCATAAGCATCACCTCTCGATTCAATCCATCTTCCCTAGCCTCCCCAACACACTCTTGATACGAAAGCTCCCACCATAGAGAAGAGATCGAAATTCTGGGTCCCCTCGATCAACCTCCCTTGAACCTGAACTGGTCGAGAGAGATGAACCCGCACCACATTTTTTCTAATTGAAACCCCCAACTAGGGATGGAATTCTAGAACCTAAACAACTCAGTTGAGAGTTCCGTGACTGGTTCAAGGGAAGGTCAACCAATAATTGATAGGCCATTCCATCCCTATCCGTCTGTTGATCCCTCATTCCACTAATATGTTGTTACTTAGCCCAGATGTTCGTCAACGATGAAAGCTGCTGAACTTCCGACTCGAGTGGAGAAATAGAGCTAGTCCCCCGGAGGGTATTTAGGGGCTAGGGAAGACGGGTGGATTGTAGAGCTAGGGTAGGGGCAAATTGAAGGCCTGTCGAGATTGGGCATGGACGAGCCTCGACTGAGCCAGCATTGATTAAAAAGAAAAACTTCCCCCATCGCATTATTATCCGGTGTAGGATTCAAGATCAGGCCCAAGAGTCGAGTCAAATCGACCTTCCTTCTCATCTCAGGGTGAGGCAAGGAATTGTTTCAAATGTTTGTTGGTCAATTTCGCGGCTGCTCAAGAAGTTTGACTAGTTGCTCCTACGATTCAGAGTGGATTCTGGGGGAAGGGCAGAGCCTCACCTTGCCGTAGGAAGGTGTTCGTTGTTGGGATGGTTTCAAACTGGACTGAAGGGAGGGGGGAAAAAAAGTCCTCTATTCCTCGTCCTATCGAACCAGACACTGAATACCTGGGGATTCATCACTGGCTAGGACTTTCGAATCAAAGCATGGGCATCTACTATTAAAAGGGAGCAATAGATGGTCGATTGAAGAGCCAGGTCAGTAAACTTCTATTGGGACTTCTATTGATTATTAATTTGACTATAGGGACTCCTAGCAGCAAACTAGTCTAAAAAAGGGGGGCCCCATAGAGAGACAGGAGATGCAGTAGCCGCCAGCCGGATCGACCAATAAATGATAGGCCAAAGGGATGGGCTCATTCGACTAATCAGTGATCCTGGGCCTACCTAACACAGATGTCCCAGAAATAGGAGATTTGTTGATCGGAAAGCTCAGGCAAGAGTAGGACATTCCATACGAATCTTTCTGATCTGCTAGCTGGTAGTCCTCTCCTCAAAGTCAAGTGGCTTTCAGCTCCTCTCAAATCCCAAATTTTCATCGACAGGTAGGTAGAATTATAAGGTTCCTTATTCCAGTTGTAAAGTGGAAGAAGAGGGCGAATGGGCACAGCCCTACTAGCAGCCCGCGTTTTCGACCCGAAAGGAAAGGAAAATGAAAGAAGAATCTGTGTGCACTATCTATGGAGTGGAGTGACTATCCTTAATCTCCTCTTCCCTATCTCCCCCTTTTTTGCCTTCTGCTATTACCGGCTGGCAAGGCTTGGCCCAACATTGGATTTGTTTGAAACTACCAAGGTGGCATTCATTTAAACAAATCATTTATGCCTATGCCAGCCCAAACTAATTTTCTTTTTTGGAAAGGAAGGAATGCAGGGAAGAAGTCTTTCCTTTCCAGTGGTTCTTGAAAGCTATCAATCCCCGTTTCTCCCTCTCGCATTGGTTCTGCATCAGATAATGAGCCCACGTGAAAACTTTCTCTTTTATTGGTGACCGATAGGTAGGCTATTAGATTTAGCGAGAGCCGAAACAGGTGAGGCGAGAAGATGTTGATCGAAAGCTCCACTGTTCTGAATAGTGAGAAAGATTTTTTGAAATTCGATCAAATCTATCGAGAATCTCATCATCTGTTAGGTGGGAAAACCGACCGACCGAGTTGGGCTGGGCGTCCATGTCACAGAACCTTTTCCTAGCCAAGAATCCCATTATTGATCGAATCGGGGCGGATCCAATTCATTGGCAAAAGAAAAATCTATCGTTTTAACACTCAGAAAAAGACATAGAAAAGAGGAAGACTCACTAAGACAAAAGAGCTATAGGTAAGCAAGCAAGAAGGATAGGTTCAAAAAGGCGAGGCAAGGGGCTCTCCATCTCTAGGAAGATTGTGTCCCGGATTTGGTAATTTAAGCCTTGCTTCTTCTGGTCGGCTCATATTAGCCTGTGCTTTATTACAGGTAGGCATTCCCCCCTTCCTTTAGTGTTTTCAAAGGTACTTTTCCCTTAAGTCGCGGTCATGTTCTGCCCCCTCCCCCAGTATTGTTACCGCTTGCATGTTTTCCCCGAATTTCATCAGTTCCAGGCTCAAGTGCCTGTTCATCCATCTTCATTCCAAACAAAGGTGAACATCTCCATTGAGTGACTGTTACTATTATGGTTTACAATGAATTGTTCTTAACCAACCTTTTATTCATTAATTAATATTAATTAATTCATTATTATATTATGTCTTTCTTTCTGAAGGGCTTGCGGTTTATTACACCAAAGGCTTTCAGTGAACTGTTGAAGCTATCGAGAGAGTACCAAATGCTGACGGTGACGAAGGTTACCGAACTTTGGTAGACGCGGAGCCAACGAGTTCAGTCGAAGAGCGTAACGAGTCTAAGGTTACGGAAGCCTTCGCCAACTTTGATAGGCATAGCATTGCAAGCAAATAGATCAGAGAGCTTACCTTTTCTTTCTATTAGAGTCGCGAGCTTGTTGTAATCGGTCCTAAGGGGAGAACCTTGCTGCTTACTTGCTATATACCCGCGTTCTTGCACGACTCGTTCTTCGAGCCCTGCTTCTCCCTTCCCCCTCTCCCTGTTCCTACCGTCCAAAACAGGCCTATGGAGTATAGCCAAGTGGTATGGCATCGGTTTTTGGTACTGGCAAGCAAAGGTTTGAATCCTTTTACTCCAGATTATGAAAACCCGATCGGATCTGTCAAGATTGAGCTGCCAACTACAAGGGAAGCAACTGGGCTAGACTGCTGATCATTTGGAGTAGCCTGACCCTGGGAAAGAGATTGTAATCGTCGCCGAGAATAAACATGATGTGCCGGGTGACAGGAATCCTCTAAGGTCAGCTGAACAGGCTGACAATCGGTAGAAAATACTGAGCAAAGCTGCAGGCGTGAAGAATGAGGCTAATCCATAACAACAACTGCAGAAGAATGAGGTTCGAGTTGATGAACAAGAGAAGGCCGCAATACATCTCCATCATCATTCTCCCCCAGGGCTGATTAATTAGGTTAAGGAAAATATGAGGCGACCCTATTAAAGAGATCATTAAGGATGCATCGACTCTCTAGGATTTCACGTCATAGCATATATATACCCGGACTGAGAATATCCAAGGAAGACACAAGTGGTCTCCTTGGGGAAAATTTTGCCTTTAACTGCGCAGGAATATGAACAAAACACGTGCATCCAAACACTCGCGAATGCCTATTATAGTACTGCCCCAATAAGAAGTTTGTGAGGTGCCGCTGTAGCTTGGATTATCCTAGAATAAGAGGAGCCGTCTTAGGAAATGACTTCAAAGAAAGATGCTACCGCTGCGAGGTGAGGGAGCAACTTGTCTGGTCTTGCAGTGCACTCATTCCCACTACGAGAATGAAATTATGCCCCAGCTTGACTCGAGACCAAGACTCCTTACAACTCGTACCAATAGCGGCACTGAGTGGCCGTAGATTGATTGAAAAGGCAGGCCCAACCGACCCTCTCCCCCTTAACCGCCTATCTACTCGTGTTCGTAGCTCGATCGGAGGTCAAGACTGTTGTCCGGTGGTAAAATAGAAGTCGTCCATATCAAGTGATACGTGGATTGCTCAGTAGTGCTTCGCCACTACCCTAGCTGGCGGAAATAGCTTAATGTAGAGCATAACCTTGCCAAGACTGAGGTTGAGGGTTCAAGTCCCTCCTTCCGCTCCCGGCTTCCTCATTTAGTGGTAACAAGTTCCATGCATAAGCCACTTTAGAGATAGGGGCAAGCAGCAAGCAGCCCCTTGTATAGGGTGGAAAACCTATCTGACTAATAAGAGGAAAGGGGCAAGCCAAAACTTACTCCTAACAAGTTTATGGCTTTTCATCAGCCGTTGCGCGCTAGCGCGCTAGCCTTTTCCCAACCTATTAAAGGGGTTGCTAGTTGTAGCGCGCAGTGTAACAGTGAATAGGAAAAGCAAATTGAGATTACTAATGAGGATGGAGGTTGATGGTAGAACATGTTCGGTGCTTCGCCCTTGTCTCCTTTGCCGTAGACTGAAAATGATGGGAATCCTATCCATAAAGAAGAGGCATAAGCATCACCTCTCGATTCAATCCATCTTCCCTAGCCTCCCTAACACACTCTTGATACGAAAGCTCCCACCATAGAGAAGAAATCGAAATTCTGGGTCCCCTCGATCAACCTCCCTTGAACCTGAACTGGTCGAGAGAGATGAACCCGCACCACATTTTTTCTAATTGAAACCCCCAACTAGAGATGGAATTCTAGAACCTAAACAACTCAGTTGAGAGTTCCGTGACTGGTTCAAGGGAAGGTCAACCAATAATTGATAGGCCATTCCATCCCTATCCGTCTGTTGATCCCTCATTCCACTAATACGTTGTTACTGATTCATTCAAGGCATAGACTCTCCATTTCTTTATCTTATTAGCGCAGGTGTTCGTCAACGATGAAAGCTGCTGAACTTCCGACTCGAGTGGAGAAATAGAGCTAGTCCCCCGGAGGGTATTTAGGGGCTGGGGAAGACGGGTGGATTGTAGAGCTAACAAATTGAAGGCCTGTCGAGATTGGGCATGGACGAGCCTCGATTGAGCCACCATTGATTAAAAAGAAAAACTTCCCCCATCGCATTATTATCCGGTGTAGGATTCAAGATCAGGTCCAAGAGTCGAGTCAAATCGACCTTCCTTCTCATCTCAGGGTGAGGCAAGGAATTGTTTCAAATGTTTGTTGGTCAATTTCGCGGCTGCTCAAGAAGTTTGACTAGTTGCTCCTACGATTCAGAGTGGATTCTGGGGGAAGGGCAGAGCCTCACCTTGCCGTAGGAAGGTGTTCGTTGTTGGGATGGTTTCAAACTGGACTGAAGGGAGGGGGAAAAAAAGTCCTCTATTCCTCGTCCTATCGAACCAGACACTGAATACCTGGGGATTCATCACTGGCTAGGACTTTCGAATCAAAGCATGGGCATCTGCTATTAAGAGGGAGCAATAGATGGTCGATTGAAGAGCCAGGTCAGTAAACTTCTATTGGGACTTCTATTGATTATTAATTTGACTATAGGGACTCCTAGCAGCAAACTAGTCTAAAAAAAGGGGGGCCCCATAGAGAGACAGGAGATGCAGGAGCCGCCAGCCGGATCGACCAATAAATGATAGGCCAGAGAGATGGGCTCATTCGACTAATCAGTGATCCTGGGCCTACCTAACACAGATGTCCCAGAAATAGGAGATTTGTTGATCGGAAAGCTCAGGCAAGAGTAGGACATTCCATACAAATCTTTCTGGTCTGCTAGCTGGTAGTCCTCTCCTCAGAGTCAAGTGGCTTTCAGCTCCTCTCAAATCCCAAATTTTCATCGACAGGTAGGTAGAATTATAAGGTTCCTTATTCCAGTTGTAAAGTGGAAGAAGAGGGCGAATGGGCACAGCCCTACTAGCAGCCCGCGTTTTCGACCCGAAAGGAAAGGAAAATGAAAGAAGAATCTGTGTGCACTATCTATGGAGTGGAGTGACTATCCTTAATCTCCTCTTCCCTATCTCCCCCTTTTTTGCCTTCTGCTATTACCGGCTGGCAAGGCTTGGCCCAACATTGGATTTGTTTGAAACTACCAATGTGGCATTGATTTAAACAAATCATTTATGCCTATGCCAGCCCAAACTAATTTTCTTTTTTGGAAAGAAAGGAATGCAGGGAAGAAGTCTTTCCTTTCCAGTGGTTCTTGAAAGCTATCAATCCCCGTTTCTCCCTCTCGCATCGGTTCTACATCAGATAATGAGCCCACGTGAAAACTTTCTCTTTTATTGGTGACCGATAGGTAGGCTATTAGATTTAGCGAGAGCCGAAACAGGTGAGGCGAGAAGATGTTGATCGAAAGCTCCACTGTTCTGAATAGTGAGAAAGATTTTTTGAAATTCGATCAAATCTATCGAGAATCTCATCATCTGTTAGGTGGGAAAACCGACCGACCGAGTTGGGCTGGGCGTCCATGTCACAGAACCTTTCTCTAGCCAAGAATCCCATTATTGATCGAATCGGGGCGGATCCAATTCATTGGCAAAAGAAAAATCTATCGTTTTAACACTCAGAAAAAGACATAGAAAAGAGGAAGAGTCACTAAGACAAAAGAGCTATAGGTAAGCAAGCAAGAAGGATAGGTTCAAAAAGGCGAGGCAAGGGGCTCTCTATCTCTAGGAAGATTGTGTCCCGGATTTGGTAATTTAAGCCTTGCTTCTTCTGGTCGGCTCATATTAGCCTGTGCTTTATTACAGGTAGGCATTCCCCCCTTCCTTTAGTGTTTTCAAAGGTACTTTTCCCTTAAGTCGCGGTCATGTTCTGCCCCCTCCCCTAGTATTGTTACCGCTTGCATGTTTTCCCCGAATTTCATCAGTTCCAGGCTCAAGTGCCTGTTCATCCATCTTCATTCCAAACAAAGGTGCACATCTCCATTGAGTGACTGTTACTATTATGGTTTACAATGAATTGTTCTTAACCAACCTTTTATTCATTAATTAATATTAATTAATTCATTATTATATTATGTCTTTCTTTCTCAAGGGCTTGCGGTTTATTACACCAAAGGCTTTCAGTGAACTATTGAAGCTATCGAGAGAGTACCAAATGCTGACGGTGACGAAGGTTACCGAACTTTGGTAGACGCGGAGCCAACGAGTTCAGTCGAAGAGCGTAACGAGTCTAAGGTTACGGAAGCCTTCGCCAACTTTGATAGGCATAGCATTGCAAGCAAATAGATCAGAGAGCTTACCCTTTCTTTCTATTAGAGTCGCGAGCTTGTTGTAATCGGTCCTAAGGGGAGAACCTTGCTGCTTACTTGCTATATACCCGCGTTCTTGCACGACTCGTTCTTCGAGCCCTGCTTCTCCCTTCCCCCTCTCCCTGTTCCTACCGTCCAAAACAGGCCTATGGAGTATAGCCAAGTGGTATGGCATCGGTTTTTGGTACTGGCAAGCAAAGGTTTGAATCCTTTTACTCCAGATTATGAAAACCCGATCGGATCTGTCAAGATTGAGCTGCCAACTACAAGGGAAGCAACTGGGCTAGACTGCTGATCGTTTGGAGTAGCCTGACCCTGGGAAAGAGATTGTAATCGTCGCCGAGAATAAACATGATGTGCCGGGTGACAGGAATCCTCTAAGGTCAGCTGAACAGGCTGACAATCGGTAGAAAATACTGAACAAAGCTGCAGGCGTGAAGAATGAGGCTAATCCATAACAACAACTGCAGAAGAATGAGGTTCGAGTTGATGAACAAGAGAAGGCCGCAATACATCTCCATCATCATTCTCCCCCAGGGCTGATTAATTAGGTTAAGGAAAATATGAGGCGACCCTATTAAAGAGATCATTAAGGATGCATCGACTCTCTAGGATTTCACGTCATAGCATATATATACCCGGACTGAGAATATCCAAGGAAGACACAAGTGGTCTCCTTGGGGACAATTTTGCCTTTAACTGCGCAGGAATATGAACAAAACGCGTGCATCCAAACACTCGCGAATGCCTATTATAGTACTGCCCCAATAAGAAGTTTGTGAGGTGCCGCTGTAGCTTGGATTATCCTAGAATAAGAGGAGCCGTCTTAGGAAATGACTTCAAAGAAAGATGCTACCGCTACGAGGTGAGGGAGCAACTTGTCTGGTCTTGCAGTGTACTCATTCCCATTACGAGAATGAAATTATGCCCCAGCTTGACTCGAGACCAAGACTCCTTACAACTCGTACCAATAGCGGCACTGAGTGGCCGTAGATTGATTGAAAAGGCAGGCCCAACCGACCCTCTCCCCCTTAACCGCCTATCTACTCATGTTCGTAGCTCGATCGGAGGTCAAGACTGTGGTCCGGTGGTAAAATAGAAGTCGTCCATATCAAGTGATACGTGGATTGCTCAGTAGTGCTTTGCCACTACCCTAGCTAGCGGAAATAGCTTAATGTAGAGCATAACCTTGCCAAGACTGAGGTTGAGGGTTCAAGTCCCTCCTTCCGCTCCCGGCTTCCTTATTTAGTGGTAACAAGTTCCATGCATAAGCCACTTTAGAGATAGGGGCAAGCAGCAAGCAGCCCCTTGTATAGGGTGGAAAACCTATCTGACTAATAAGAGGAAAGGGGCAAGCCAAAACTTACTCCTAACAAGTTTATGGCTTTTCATCAGCCGTTGCGCGCTAGCGCGCTAGCCTTTTCCCAACCTATTAAAGGGGTTGCTAGTTGTAGCGCGCAGTGTAACAGTGAATAGGAAAAGCGAATTGAGATTACTAATGAGGATGGAGGTTGAGGGTAGAACATGTTCGGTGCTTCGCCCTTGTCTCCTTTGCCGTAGACTGAAAATGATGGGAATCCTATCCATAAAGAAGAGGCATAAGCATCACCTCTCGATTCAATCCATCTTCCCTAGCCTCCCCAACACACTCTTGATACGAAAGCTCCCACCATAGAGAAGAGATCGAAATTCTGGGTCCCCTCGATCAACCTCCCTTGAACCTGAACTGGTCGAGAGAGATGAACCCGCACCACATTTTTTCTAATTGAAACCCCCAACTAGAGATGGAATTCTAGAACCTAAACAACTCAGTTGAGAGTTCCATGACTGGTTCAAGGGAAGGTCAACCAATAATTGATAGGCCATTCCATCCCTATCCGTCTGTTGATCCCTCATTCCACTAATATGTTGTTACTGATTCATTCAAGGCATAGACTCTCCATTTCTTTATCTTATTAGCGCAGGTGTTCGTCAACGATGAAAGCTTCTGAACTTCCGACTCGAGTGGAGAAATAGAGCTAGTCCCCCGGAGGGTATTTAGGGGCTGGGGAAGACGGGTGGATTGTAGAGCTAGGGTAGGGGCAAATTGAAGGCCTGTCGAGATTGGGCATGGACGAGCCTCGACTGAGCCAGCATTGATTAAAAAGAAAAACTTCCCCCATCGCATTATTATCCGGTGTAGGATTCAAGATCAGGTCCAAGAGTCGAGTCAAATCGACCTTCCTTCTCATCTCAGGGTGAGGCAAGGAATTGTTTCAAATGTTTGTTGGTCAATTTCGCGGCTGCTCAAGAAGTTTGACTAGTTGCTCCTACGATTCAGAGTGGATTCTGGGGGAAGGGCAGAGCCTCACCTTGCCGTAGGAAGGTGTTCGTTGTTGGGATGGTTTCAAACTGGACTGAAGGGAGGGGGAAAAAAAGTCCTCTATTCCTCGTCCTATCGAACCAGACACTGAATACCTGGGGATTCATCACTGGCTAGGACTTTCGAATCAAAGCATGGGCATCTGCTATTAAGAGGGAGCAATAGATGGTCGATTGAAGAGCCAGGTCAGTAAACTTCTATTGGGACTTCTATTGATTATTAATTTGACTATAGGGACTCCTAGCAGCAAACTAGTCTAAAAAAAGGGGGGCCCCATAGAGAGACAGGAGATGCAGGAGCCGCCAGCCGGATCGACCAATAAATGATAGGCCAGAGAGATGGGCTCATTCGACTAATCAGTGATCCTGGGCCTACCTAACACAGATGTCCCAGAAATAGGAGATTTGTTGATCGGAAAGCTCAGGCAAGAGTAGGACATTCCATACAAATCTTTCTGGTCTGCTAGCTGGTAGTCCTCTCCTCAGAGTCAAGTGGCTTTCAGCTCCTCTCAAATCCCAAATTTTCATCGACAGGTAGGTAGAATTATAAGGTTCCTTATTCCAGTTGTAAAGTGGAAGAAGAGGGCGAATGGGCACAGCCCTACTAGCAGCCCGCGTTTTCGACCCGAAAGGAAAGGAAAATGAAAGAAGAATCTGTGTGCACTATCTATGGAGTGGAGTGACTATCCTTAATCTCCTCTTCCCTATCTCCCCCTTTTTTGCCTTCTGCTATTACCGGCTGGCAAGGCTTGGCCCAACATTGGATTTGTTTGAAACTACCAAGGTGGCATTGATTTAAACAAATCATTTATGCCTATGCCAGCCCAAACTAATTTTCTTTTTTGGAAAGAAAGGAATGCAGGGAAGAAGTCTTTCCTTTCCAGTGGTTCTTGAAAGCTATCAATCCCCGTTTCTCCCTCTCGCATCGGTTCTACATCAGATAATGAGCCCACGTGAAAACTTTCTCTTTTATTGGTGACCGATAGGTAGGCTATTAGATTTAGCGAGAGCCGAAACAGGTGAGGCGAGAAGATGTTGATCGAAAGCTCCACTGTTCTGAATAGTGAGAAAGATTTTTTGAAATTCGATCAAATCTATCGAGAATCTCATCATCTGTTAGGTGGGAAAACCGACCGACCGAGTTGGGCTGGGCGTCCATGTCACAGAACCTTTCTCTAGCCAAGAATCCCATTATTGATCGAATCGGGGCGGATCCAATTCATTGGCAAAAGAAAAATCTATCGTTTTAACACTCAGAAAAAGACATAGAAAAGAGGAAGAGTCACTAAGACAAAAGAGCTATAGGTAAGCAAGCAAGAAGGATAGGTTCAAAAAGGCGAGGCAAGGGGCTCTCCATCTCTAGGAAGATTGTGTCCCGGATTTGGTAATTTAAGCCTTGCTTCTTCTGGTCGGCTCATATTAGCCTGTGCTTTATTACAGGTAGGCATTCCCCCCTTCCTTTAGTGTTTTCAAAGGTACTTTTCCCTTAAGTCGCGGTCATGTTTTGCCCCCTCCCCCAGTATTGTTACCGCTTGCATGTTTTCCCCGAATTTCATCAGTTCCAGGCTTAAGTGCCTGTTCATCCATCTTCACTCCAAACAAAGGTGAACATCTCCATTGAGTGACTGTTACTATTATGGTTTACAATGAATTGTTCTTAACCAACCTTCTATTCATTAATTAATATTAATTAATTCATTATTGTATTATGTCTTTCTTTCTGAAGGGCTTGCGGTTTATTACACCAAAGGCTTTCAGTGAACTATTGAAGCTATCGAGAGAGTACCAAATGCTGACGGTGACGAAGGTTACCGAACTTTGGTAGACGCGGAGCCAACGAGTTCAGTCGAAGAGCGTAACGAGTCTAAGGTTACGGAAGCCTTCGCCAACTTTGATAGGCATAGCATTGCAAGCAAATAGATCAGAGAGCTTACCCTTTTTTTCTATTAGAGTCGCGAGCTTGTTGTAATCGGTCCTAAGGGGAGAACCTTGCTGCTTACTTGCTATATACCCGCGTTCTTGCACGACTCGTTCTTCGAGCCCTGCTTCTCCCTTCCCCCTCTCCCTGTTCCTACCGTCCAAAACAGGCCTATGGAGTATAGCCAAGTGGTATGGCATAGGTTTTTGGTACTGGCAAGCAAAGGTTTGAATCCTTTTACTCCATATTATGAAAACCCGATCGGATCTGTCAAGATTGAGCTGACAACTACAAGGGAAGCAACTGGGCTAGACTGCTGATCGTTTGGAGTAGCCTGACCCTGGGAAAGAGATTGTAATCGTCGCCGAGAATAAACATGATGTGCCGGGTGAAAGGAATCCTCTAAGGTCAGCTGAACAGGCTGACAATCGGTAGAAAATACTGAGCAAAGCTGCAGGCGTGAAGAATGAGGCTAATCCATAATAACAACTGCAGAAGAATGAGGTTCGAGTTGATGACCAAGAGAAGGCCGCAATACATCTCCATCATCATTCTCCCCCAGGGCTGATTAATTAGGTTAAGGAAAATATGAGGCGACCCTATTAAAGAGATCATTAAGGATGCATCGACTCTCTAGGATTTCACGTCCTAGCATATATATACCCGGACTGAGAATATCCAAGGAAGACACAAGTGGTCTCCTTGGGGACAATTTTGCCTTTAACTGCGCAGGAATATGAACAAAACACGTGCATCCAAACACTCGCGAATGCCTATTATAGTACTGCCCCAATAAGAAGTTTGTGAGGTGCCGCTGTAGCTTGGATTATCCTAGAATAAGAGGAGCCGTCTTAGGAAATGACTTCAAACAAAGATGCTACCGCTGCGAGGTGAGGGAGCAACTTGTCTGGTCTTGCAGTGCACTCATTCCCATTACGAGAATGAAATTATGCCCCAGCTTGACTCGAGACCAAGACTCCTTACAACTCGTACCAATAGCGGCACTGAGTGGCCGTAGATTGATTGAAAAGGCAGGCCCAACCGACCCTCTCCCCCTTAACCGCCTATCTACTCGTGTTCTTAGCTCGATCGGAGGTCAAGACTATGGTCCGGTGGTAAAATAGAAGTCGTCCATATCAAGTGATACGTGGATTGCTCAGTAGTGCTTCGCCACTACCCTAGCTGGCGGAAATAGCTTAATGTAGAGCATAACCTTGCCAAGACTGAGGTTGAGGGTTCAAGTCCCTCCTTCCGCTCCCGGCTTCCTCATTTATTGGTAACAAGTTCCATGCATAAGCCACTTTAGAGATAGGGGCAAGCAGCAAGCAGCCCCTTGTATAGGGTGGAAAACCTATCTGACTAATAAGAGGAAAGGGGCAAGCCAAAACTTACTCCTAACAAGTTTATGGCTTTTCATCAGCCGTTGCGCGCTAGCGCGCTAGCCTTTTCCCAACCTATTAAAGGGGTTGCTAGTTGTAGCGCGCAGTGTAACAGTGAATAGGAAAAGCGAATTGAGATTACTAATGAGGATGGAGGTTGAGGGTAGAACATGTTCGGTGCTTCGCCCTTGTCTCCTTTGTCGTAGACTGAAAATGATGGGAATCCTATCCAAAAAGAAGAGGCATAAGCATCACCTCTCGATTCAATCCATCTTCCCTAGCCTCCCCAAGACACTCTTGATACGAAAGCTCCCACCATACAGAAGAGATCGAAATTCTGGGTCCCCTCGGTCAACCTCCCTTGAACCTGAACTGGTCGAGAGAGATGAACCCGCACCACATTTTTTCTAATTGAAACCCCCAACTAGAGATGGAATTCTAGAACCTAAACAACTCAGTTGAGAGTTCCGTGACTGGTTCAAGGGAAGGTCAACCAATAATTGATAGGCCATTCCATCCCTATCCGTCTGTTGATCCCTCATTCCACTAATATGTTGTTACTGATTCATTCAAGGCATAGACTCTCCATTTCTTTGTCTTATTAGCGCAGGTGTTCGTCAACGATGAAAGCTGCTGAACTTCCGACTCGAGTGGAGAAATAGAGCTAGTCCCCCGGAGGGTATTTAGGGGCAGGGGAAGACGGGTGGATTGTAGAGCTAGGGTAGGGGCAAATTGAAGGCCTGTCGAGATTAGGCATGGACGAGCCTCGACTGAGCCAGCATTGATTAAAAAGAAAAACTTCCCCCATCGCATTATTATCCGGTGTAGGATTCAAGATCAGGTCCAAGAGTCGAGTCAAATCGACCTTCCTTCTCATCTCAGGGTGAGGCAAGGAATTGTTTCAAATGTTTGTTGGTCAATTTCGCGGCTGCTCAAGAAGTTTGACTAGTTGCTCCTACGATTCAGAGTGGATTCTGGGGGAAGGGCAGAGCCTCACCTTGCCGTAGGAAGGTGTTCGTTGTTTGGATGGTTTCAAACTGGACTAAAGGGTGGGGGAAAAAAAAGTCCTCTATTCCTCATCCTATCGAACCAGACACTGAATAGCTGGGGATTCATCACTGGCTAGGACTTTCGAATCAAAGCATGGGCATCTGCTATTAAGAGGGAGCAATAGATGGTCGATTGAAGAGCCAGGTCAGTAAACTTCTATTGGGACTTCTATTGATTATTAATTTGACTATAGGGACTCCTAGCAGCAAACTAGTCTAAAAAAGGGGGGCCCCATAGAGAGACAGGAGATGCAGGAGCCGCCAGCCGGATCGACCAATAAATGATAGGCCAGAGAGATGGGCTCATTCGACTAATTAGTGATCTTGGGCCTACCTAACACAGATGTCCCAGAAATAGGAGATTTGTTGATCGGAAAGCTCAGGCAAGAGTAGGACATTCTATACAAATCTTTCTGATCTGCTAGCTGGTAGTCCTCTCCTCAGAGTCAAGTGGCTTTCAGCTCCTCTCAAATCCCAAATTTTCATCGACAGGTAGGTAGAATTATAAGGTTCCTTATTCCAGTTGTAAAGTGGAAGAAGAGGGCGAATGGGCACAGCCCTACTAGCAGCCCGCGTTTTCGACCCGAAAGGAAAGGAAAATGAAAGAAGAATCTGTGTGCACTATCTATGGAGTGGAGTGACTATCCTTAATCTCCTCTTCCCTATCTCCCCCTTTTTTGCCTTCTGCTATTACCGGCTGGCAAGGCTTGGCCCAACATTGGATTTGTTTGAAACTACCAAGGTGGCACTCATTTAAACAAATCATTTATGCCTATGCCAGCCCAAACTAATTTTCTTTTTTGGAAAGGAAGGAATGAAGGGAAGAAGTCTTTCCTTTCCAGTGGTTCTTGAAAGCTATCAATCCCCGTTTCTCCCTCTCGCATCGGTTCTGCATCAGATAATGAGCCCTCGTGAAAACTTTCTCTTTTATTGGTGACCGATAGGTAGGCTATTAGATTTAGCGAGAGCCGAAACAGGTGAGGCGAGAAGATGTTGATCGAAAGCTCCACTGTTCTGAATAGTGAGAAAGATTTTTTGAAATTCGATCAAATCTATCGAGAATCTCATCATCTGTTAGGTGGGAAAACCGACCGACCGAGTTGGGCTAGGCGTCCATGTCACAGAACCTTTCTCTAGCCAAGAATCCCATTATTGATCGAATCGGGGCGGATCCAATTCATTGGCAAAAGAAAAATCTATCATTTTAACACTCAGAAAAAGACATAGAAAAGAGGAAGACTCACTAAGACAAAAGAGCTATAGGTAAGCAAGCAAGAAGGATAGGTTCAAAAAGTCGAGGCAAGGGGCTCTCCATCTCTAGGAAGATTGTGTCCCGGATTTGGTAATTTAAGCCTTGCTTCTTCTGGTCGGCTCATATTAGCCTATGCTTTATTACAGGTAGGCATTCCCCCCTTCCTTTAGTGTTTTCAAAGGTACTTTTCCCTTAAGTCGCGGTCATGTTTTGCCCCCTCCCCCAGTATTGTTACCGCTTGCATGTTTTCCCCGAATTTCATCAGTTCCAGGCTCAAGTGCCTGTTCATCCATCTTTTTTCCAAACAAAGGTGAACATCTCCATTGAGTGACTGTTACTATTATGGTTTACAATGAATTGTTCTTAACCAACCTTTTATTTATTAATTAATATTAATTAATTCATTATTATATTATGTCTTTCTTTCTGAAGGGCTTGCGGTTTATTACACCAAAGGCTTTCAGTGAACTATTGAAGCTATCGAGAGAGTACCAAATGCTGACGGTGACGAAGGTTACCGAACTTTGGTAGACGCGGAGCCAACGAGTTCAGTCGAAGAGCGTAACGAGTCTAAGGTTACGGAAGCCTTCGCCAACTTTGATAGGCATAGCATTGCAAGCAAATAGATCAGAGAGCTTACCCTTTCTTTCTATTAGAGTCGCGAGCTTGTTGTAATCGGTCCTAAGGGGAGAACCTTGCTGCTTACTTGCTATATACCCGCGTTCTTGCACGACGCGTTCTTCGAGCCCTGCTTCTCCCTTCCCCCTCTCCCTGTTCCTACCGTCCAAAACAGGCCTATGGAGTATAGCCAAGTGGTATGTCATCGGTTTTTGGTACTGGCAAGCAAAGGTTTGAATCCTTTTACTCCAGATTATGAAAACCCGATCGGATCTGTCAAGATTGAGCTGACAACTACAAGGGAAGCAACTGACTACAGTCCCCGAGCCCGCAAGCCATAAAAAAGTTTGACTTGAACCTACCTTTGATAAGAGAAGAAAGAGAAGGGAAAGACATATGGCATAAAGAAATCCTTCCAACCGCGGAATTGAACACAAGACTAACTTCGGCCAGGTTCTTTTATCAATCTCCTGGCCCTTGCTTAACTCCTTGTTCCGTAAACCGGTCATTGGTAGATCTGATCAGATCCCGGACATGCGAGATCCCAGCCCATGAGGAATGCATATTTCCCTGGCGCTTCATGGGACGGATGTTCGCAGTCCTCCTCCATCTAATCTAACCCTACCTCTTTCGACCAGGCCTGGTTCCCTGGCGCTTCGAGTGACTTTTTTCTTTGCTCTTCGACAGCCCTAACATGTCGCTTGAAGCTATACCCTTTGCTTTTCCCCATGCTATCTTCCTCCAGTTGCCCCCACCTAATAGCCAATAGGCCGAAAAAGGTTGCAGTCAATTGCCCTTCCCGTTATCATCAGACAAAAGACTACCATACATGCCTTTTGCCGGCAAGCTACCCTCGCCTACCTCATCTATAGGCATTTTTATCCGCCCGTGCGCGATATCAAATCGACTACTCTACTACCATTATTCCGAAGGTTTTTTTATTTAAAAGGACGAAGAATAAATAGCTTATTCATAATATTATAGGCTCCGCACTGCTTCATTGAATTGCTCTGTCATAAAGAAAGGGAAGGAAATCTTTTTTTTATCAATCACCTGAACCTGCCTTTCTTTTTTTGCTAGGAGGGGTGGCCCAATCACTAATAGATCTCTCCACGGGAGCCTCATTCTGTCTAGAGGAAATAGCTTCGGTGGATCCGGTTTATTAAGTCATTGTGTCTGTCGATATCCACCTGCTCGGAGTGCGGGTAATAGCTCACCTGTTTGGATCTCTCCACGGGAGCCTCATTTGACGCTTCTTCTCACTGAGCAGCCCCTCGACTTCCACTTCAGGTTCGGAGAGCTCTAGCAGGGGGACTTGAGTCTCAACAGAACCTTCCCTTTTCTTCTCTCTCATTTCCCACGTCTCCCGAGCCTCAATCAAATTTTCTCCATATTGCTCAGTTGGGGAGCGGAGGTACCCTCGAACGGTGTATGGGCTGTGATATTTGTTGTAGTGAGGGTAGAACTCGGAAGGTTGGCCAAGGTTGTATCCTTCTGAGCAGACGAGGTCAGCTCGGTGACCGAGGGCTTGCGTGGAGGAGGCATTGCGACCACAAGCTTGGACGTCACTTCAACATTTCTTTGCTTTTTGAGGCTCGAGTGAAGGCATATATGTCGAATGGATTCACAGTAAACAAAGGCGATTGAAAAAAACATAAATAAAATAAAGGGGGCTTACTCGTGACGATGTCGGGCAGAGTGTCATAGAAAGATGTTTGGGGTAGTGGCTGTAAGTTCAAAGTCTTTTGAACTTACCTTCTCTAGATGGAAGGGGTGACGGGGATAAGTGATATGCAAAAAGCGATATCCGTTACACGTCCGCTTCCAGGACGTCACGCCCACGCATCTCCTGACTATAATGGTTGGGCTTGGCTCTGCTTGCTAGTTGTGCTGCGTGAGCCTCCAGATGCATCCAAGCAAGCGAAGGATTTCGGGGTAATCGTCGCGCATCCTTCCCATGCTCCGTGACAATAGCGGTACCTCGAAATAAAGGGGCCAGTCTTCGTCATGCCGTGGTATGCCTATCTGGAAGCCATGAATATTTAGGGAAGCCTTTTTCTTAAAAGAATTTCTGCGAACGGTGAGAAAGCGGACGAATTTAGGGCTCAAATGAACACCTTTCTGTTTCATATTAAGTCCTCAGAGGTGCAACCCACTTGGTGTAGGATCAGCTCGACATGTCACTCAATGGTTTTTTGCGGAGTATCCCTTATTTTAGTGAACCCTATGAGTTGTCGGCGGCTTGACTATCTTTATTCCAAAGGTTTACCGAGGTGAAGCTTTTGACAGGTATTCTTTTATTTATTTGTAGGTTTCTCTACTTTAGGTTCTTCCGAGGGCCTTTCTTTGAGGTAAATTTCTATAGTTTGATGGTTACTTATGTTCTCATCTCCCCTTACCCGGTAGCTAGGAAAGATTTCTAAATATATTTCCTTCCTTCCGTTCAGGGGTACTCTAAAGGCTTTGCAACCTTCAGAGTTGGTTGACAGTCATCTACTCAGTCCGTCTCACTCTTTGATAGACATCTTTCTGTTCTCGGTTTCATCCGACGAACAACTTTAGGTCTTTATTCTGTGTCCTATCATTCCTTGCAGATTCCCAGTTTCTGAAGGAGTGGCGGCCTGTGACTCCGGCTCTGGGAGAACTTTACCTATAGCTAACCTAGAGAGCTTTACTTTAAGATAGCTCGGGTAGGCACTCTTCTTCGAAAAGAGGAGTTGTTTGCCTTACCACACCAACCACCTTAGCGCTAGAAGTTCTAGCAATAGGCAGCTAGGCAAAGGAATATTATATAGCAATTTCATATTCATTAGATAAGAGATTGTTGATCTGTTCTTAGTGAGGACAACCGGATTGGGACAATCAGGTCGGTTGAGGGCAGTAGCACACCAATAGGTGGATTGCCATTCTTGTACTGTTTGGGTAAAGGACAGTAGCGCTTTTTCCCCCTCACCAGTACTTATTATAAGGGGTGGGACAACTTGTTAAAACCGAATATCCAACAGCCGCTCTCTTTAATGGCTATCTGCTTTCGAGTGAACTGAACTCTTGGACTGGCTGAAAGTGAAAGGGGAAACTGTACAAGGTATTTTTCACTCGTTTACGGGACCAGTGTTAAATGAAAGGATTGTTGCACTCTCTTGCTTGAATAAATCGACATTTGTGGATGCTTGTTCATTCGGGATTCTTCTATCTATATTTAGAACTACAGGATCAACTACTCCAGCTTTTAGCCTTTGGAACCTGTGGAACCCTAAAGTCACTCGCCCGTTCAAACTCTTCTGTCCATCCCATCTAAAACCCTTGAATCAGGGAATTCGGGGACAGAGACCTAACCCATGCTTAATTTAAACAACTAATATATGGTCTAAGACCATCTATTCTTTTCCACATCCTCATTCCTCCTTCTTTCCAGATACTAAAGCTTCTAATGCTACGGAACCAGTTTTCCCAATAAATCAATTAAAATTAATGTGTAGGAACCTGCCCTCATCAAACTGAATGTCCACCCTTCCCGCATTTGAAGACAGACTAATGTTTAAGACCTCCTGCTTTCATGGAGATCCTTTCTTCTCTGACCTCCAGAGATTACTCATATATGGATGAATAACCGTGAAGTTCGATAATCATTTGAGGGAGGGGAGTCGACTGATTGACAAGGAACTGACAAAAGGGGAAAAGAGGAGTGAAACCATTCGATGGAGTTGGAAAGGACTTCACTAATCATAATAAGGTTGGTCTCACCTTCGTTCGGGGACTCGAACGAGGTATTTTTTGCTTGCCCTATTGAGAGTCTCTTCCATTCTCTCTTCACCAAACAGATAGACAAATACGCAATCCGATAGATAGATTGTGGCTTCCTCACTATCAGCAAGCTCCCACAGGTGCTGAACTGCTTCCGACTTCTTCATTCAGTTTGTAGCCATACCGTATAGAGTAAAAATTCCTTTTAATGGGAGTAGCTATACTTAAGCAAGCACTCCATCGAAATGATCCTTTGAC
>JASVEL010000780.1:0-200000 GCA_032618575.1 Nicotiana noctiflora | reverse complement strand
TTAAAGCACTGGAAGAGAATCGCTATCCTCTTTCTAAAAGGACGGGGATTTTGGTCTAGTGCTTCTGTCCGATTTGCTGAGGCTAGCTTGACTTCACTCACTTTAGAGAGAGAAAAAAAGAATAAAAAAGGAGCATAGCAGCTAGAAAGAGAAAGAAATCCCCTCTTCCGCTTAAGGCACCAAAGTCCTTGAGCTAATATCAATAGCTGTAGATTCAAGGGAAATTCTTTCTAGAGCAGTAAGAGCCTATTCTGTCTTGCTTTCTGAATCAATTCCGCTGCTAGGGTGAGCTAACTCCAAAAACCCCGTCGACAATTCGGATATCAGGCTGCAACTCGCCTACATGAAGCTTGAATCTCTAGTAATCATCGGTCAGCCATAGGGTGGTGAATTCCTTCCAGGGCCTTGTACACACCGCCCCTCTCCTTTTCTAGTTGCCCAGATTGAATTCCTCTGGGAACAACTAAACTATTAGCTAAAGGTCTAGTGGAAACTGCTTAGTCGAGGGAAACTCCCCTTTTTGTCTCGCACCTCCGATCCTAAGCTAAATAACAGCTCTATTTGTTCCTACGCCCCCTACCGAACTTGAGGATGAAACTTCAGATTCATTCTTCTCAAAACAAATGTAGTACCGATGATAGTAAGAAATCCGGACAAAACTTTCCCATTATGGGGAAGAAGAAGGTACCGGATTAAGTAGGCAATCTTAAGACAATTATTTTTCTTCATTAGCTCTTTTAGCCCCGAGTCGATCGAGGGCATTTCACTCCTAGCCCAGTAAGGAAGGGCTTGTTTGCAACTAGCAGTAACTGGCAACGGTCTTTGACACATTATTAGCTGAAGAGACCTAAGGCTGGTCTCTTTCATCTCGTACCATGCGTGTAGAAAGTTCCTTGCCTTTTTAAACCGGGTATGAATTCCTATATCCATTTACCTCGACCAGGATCAACTCCTTCCATGCCCCAGGAAAAAGATAAAAGTAAAGCAGTCATCAAGCCAGAGCTAGTTTCATAGCTACCGATTCGCACTCGCGGGTCAAAGAAGACCAATAAAATTTCGATTCAGCATAAGCAAGGGATGAGAGAGGTATTATGAGGGCTCTTTCCCACTTAATAGATTCATTCCTTCATTACGACGGTTGTGGGTACCTGTCGTTCAGAGATGCTATCAGAGTAGGAAAGTTAGCCAAATTCTCCTATCTAGTTCAAATAAAGGACCCCTTATCGCTCCACGGCATCTGGTTAGGACACAAAGCTTATTCTATTCCAAAAATAGCGGATTCTATAACAATATTCTGCCTTTTTGAAGACAGAGCACTCGTGGCACACACTTGGACTTTTGCCTTAGAAAGAGTTCAACCCACTTGAAAGAGGAAAGGGGAGTAGGCATAGTACCTGAAAGTACGGAATCGGGGTTCATCCCTCAATCAAGCGCTACTTGAAAGTCAGGATAGATTCCACTCTAGTTAGTACGTACCTTTTTGTTTAAGCAAGAATTCTTAATCATTCGTATCCCATACCCATGGGCTACTTCACTAAAGAAGATGGTCGCATTAAACAAGCTGCTTTGATAGAAGCAGTGTTTAAGAAAGATAGATGAAAGTGCTAGCATAAGGAAGAGATTCTATGGATGGAAAGAGGCCCTTCCTTGCTTTCAAGGTTTCGGCATTCAAAGTCAAACGATTCTTTGTTTATGTTTAATAATAAAGTAAAGGAAATTGGCCCGGTCTTCTCTCTTTTCTCTATTGAACTATGGAAAGCACTTTGTAGTAGCGATACGGATTCACCACAACTTATGACTTCGCCAATGGGGCAAACGAAGGCTAACCCGTTTTGGTTGTTATGACTGGCAAGAATCAGTATGTTCTTTCAGTACGATTTGGTCCTTCTTACAAAGACTATCCTTTGTATAAGTTATGATCCATCCAAGGAATGAGATTACCGAGCGTCAAATCACATGGACTACAAGGAAAAGATAGAATCTTGCCCGACAACAGCAGCTGATTCAATAGCAGATGGTCTTTGAAAGAACCTTTCATTCGATGCTTCTAATGCAACTCCCAGACAACCTAGGAAGTATGAGCGAAGATAGGGTTATCTCTTGTGGCAAGCATTATCCGGGAATGATTATCCATGAACTGGAAGATGGTTGGCGTGACATGCCTAAATCCCCCACAATCAATCCACAGAGGGCTTCAGGGGACTGGAGCAACCTTTGAAGGCTCTTGGCCTTGTTCACCCTTTCAGCTAAGTATCCCACTTTTTCCTTGAGGGGAGCCCATATTTGAAATATGTGGGCCTTCATCGCCTTAAGTCAATCTATCCAAAGAGCCTACCCTATAATAGATTCAGCTAAAGCTGCGATTGGAAGATTTCTTTCTCAATCATGAATCTGAGCTTACTACTTGAATCACGAAACGCACTTTTTCTCACTATCTATTCAATTCCAACTTCATGATCACTTATGAAATCAAACTAATAAGGCCAAAAATAGAGCATGAAGTCCAGTGGCATGAGAATCAAGCAAAGTAAAGACATAAGCATATCCAAAGAAAAGAAGCAAGATGACTACTTCCACTCCTCTCCTTAGACCGATAGTACTACAAGACAAAAATAAGGCGATTATTACCTAATATAATATTGTGAATTATTATTATAATACCTCACAAACAAGGTAGATGAATTGCCAATACCATCTCGACCTTACCCTTACACTCAGCTTAGAGCATTCAATCTCGCTTTCACCGCTCAGAAAGATAGAAAGCAATAGGAGAATGAAATCGTGCGCCTAGAAAGAAAAGTAGGGGAAATAGCCCTTTCATGACTAAAGGAAAGGGTAATGGTTATACACCTCTTACCACATTCACTACTTCCAAAGAAAGAACTCAAAGACTGGACTATGGAGGGACTTAGAAAAACCTACTAGCAACCTCTCTGCTTCCTATACTTAGAAAATGATCCCAATGAAGCCAATGGTGAGACAAAAGGAACCCCAGGATTGATTATTCCCGTAGGCCTATTCTCTCTACTTCAACTAAGAAATTCAAATCAGCACTTGAAGCAGGTGTCTAGCTAAGGCTAGTGCGCTAGAATTCAAATGTCTTGTTCTATTCTAAGGCTCGGACGTGGAGCTAGCTCTATCAATCGAGAAGCAGCGGTTGCTTACCCACGGACATGTAAGCCTTCTAGGCAAGTGCATAAATAGAGAGGGGAGGTTTCTTCCAGAAAGATAAAGTTATCACACAAAGGCGAAATGACTAAGATCTTGCTTAACCAGAAGATAGAATCCTATTGTTGAATTGTGCAGGCAGAAGGAAAGACATTCAGGGATGAAAGAATGGAACTCGCTCTAAAGGACCCCAACTGAATAGGAATCTTATGCCTAGGGGGAGTCAACTGGTGCCTTCTTAAAGCACCTGCCGGGCTTTCTTCCTTTGCCTTCCGTAACTCTTTTGAGAAGAAAGGGGATCCTGCGCAAAGAAAGCCTCTAATAAGAGGATGCCGACATCTAACTCTAAAAGATTTGCTATCGAATACTTTCAGAAAAGGCTGCATTCCATAAGCATAAAAAGATTGCAGAGAGAAAAGGCTAGAACTTATGCTTTAACTTGATTGATAGCTCTTTTCTCTTATATCTATTCCAAGTTGATAGAATGTGATAGTAGTCCGACACCGTTCGCCATTCCCACCCAGGAATCACTTCACTCCATCTCCTCGTCAGTCTTCTTGCATCTTTTCCTGAATTTAAAATCGACTAAGCGTTGCGCCAAGCCTACTTGTGAAGAGAAGAGTCGTTGGGCTATTGCAGAGTGAAGGAAGGTGTCTTGTCTTGGCCTAGGCCTACTTGTGTCAACAACCATAAATTGTGTAATATCGTATATAACGGGATTATTGTATATATTGTTTTTTAAAGTATATGTACTTTATTTAGTATTTAATCAGAAGGTTTCTCTTTTTCCTTAGGGAAAAGGATATCCCTTTGCCATTTCCATGCGCTAGCTATCCACTCATCTTTTCACTTTTTATCATCATCATTTCAATTTCTTTTCTATTCTAATTCGAATTCCAGCTTTGGAATCTCTCTTCCTTCTTTGGCACTCTTTTCTTTATTGATCTTCTAATAGACTTCTCTCTTTAGATAGATTTTGCTTTTCATAATTCTTCCTTATGATTTTTATTTTTCTCTAAAGCAGCATTCTCCCTTCTATCTATCTTTAATTGAATTATGGAACTTTCTCCCCGAGATGCGGAACTAACAAGTCTATTAGAAAGTTGAATTAGCAACTTTTACACCAACTTTCAAGTGGATGAAGTCGGTCGAGTGGTCTCAGTTGGAGATGGAATTGCACGTATTTATGGATTGAACGAGATTCGAGCTGGGGAAATGGTTGAATTTGATAGCGGTGTGAAAGGAATAGCCTTGAATCTTGAGAATGAGAATGGAGTGATTGTTGTCTTTGGTAGTGATACTGCTATTAATGAAGGAGATCTTGTCAAGCGCACTGGATCTATTGTGGATGTTCCTGCGAGAAAGGCTATGCTAGGGTGTGTGGTCGATTGCTTGGGAGTACCTATTGATGGAAGGGGGGCTCTAAGCGATCACGAGCGAAGAAATATCGAAGTGAAAGCCTCTGGTAATATTGAACGTAAATCTGTGCACGAGCCTATGCAAACAAGGTTAAAGCGGTACGTAGCCTGGTTCCTATAGGTAATGTTCAACAAGAACATATAATCGGGGACCGACAAATTGGAAAAACTTCTATTGCTATCGATACCATATTATACGAAAAGCAACTGAACTCAAGGGTCACCTATGAGAGTGAGACACTGTATTGTGTCTATGTAGCGATTGGACAGAAACACTCAACTGTGGCACAATTAGTTCAAATTCTTTCAGAAGCGAATGCTTTGGAATATTCTATTCTTGTAGTAGCCATCGCTTCAGATCCTGCACCTCTATAATTTTTGGCCTCATGGGGGAATATTCCGCGATAATGGAATGCACGCATTAATAATCTATGATGATCTTAGTAAACATGCGGTAGCATATCGACAAATGTCATTATTGTTACGCCGACCACAGGTCAGGAGGCTTTCCCACGGGATGTTTTTTATTTACATTCCTTTCTCTTAGAAAGAACGGCTAAACGATCGGACCAGACAGGCGCAGGTCGCTTGACCGCCTTACCCGTAATTGAAACACAAGCTGGAGACGTATCGGCCTATATTCCCACCAATGTGATCCCCATTACTGATGGACAAATCTGTTTGGAAACAGAGCTCTTTTATCGCGGAATTATACCTGCGACTAACGTCAGCTTATCTGTTAGTCGTGTCGAGTCTGTCGCTTAGTTGAAAACTATGAAACAAGTCTGCGGTAGTTCAAGACTGGAATTAGCACAATATCGCTAAGTGGCTGCCCTTGCTCAATATGGCTCAGACCTTGATGTTGCGACTCATGCATAACTCAATAGAGGTGCAAGGTTGACAGAAGTACCGAAACAACCATAATATGCACCACTGCCAATTGAAAAACAAATTTATTCAATAGGGAAAGACTCACTTTTGAATATTTTGTTGAAGCAAGTAGCAAATTTCTTTTTTCCCCAGTTTAGGAAGTATAATATTCCTAGGATTGCTTGTGGTAGGCAAGGCCCAACCATCCGAAGCAGCTGGCCCTAAGGATTTTTGGTTAGGTGAACCCTACGAAAGGGACCTCCGGAGCATGGAAAAACGTATAAACCAGATTTCCATGGAAACCGAAGTCGTGGCTGCTAAAGCAGTCCAAAAGGGCAATGAGCTCCAAGTGGGGTTGACAGGCACCCTGGGGGAACAACAAAAGAATGTCCGATTAATCTTGGAAACACACTTGGATGAGATGGATATGGATTGTCGCCTACGGACAATCAGATTCTGGGACAAAGAAAAGAACGGAGGAGACTCATAAAGTGATTTTTAGGTCAAGATCTTCGAAGGGCTAAATGCCCTATGGGACAAATGAAAATAAAAAAAGTATCCGATTGCTACTAACGGATATTTTCGTAAACCACTTGTCTAGGTCAGGCAAGTATTATGGTTGAAGCGGATCCAATACCAAGACACATAGAACTCTCTCTTTTATATGCTACTTAATAAATGAAAAAGCGAGTTTTTGTGGTGTCTGAATTCGAGGATTCCCAAATGATCGGGAGGGTTTCCTTTACCTTCCACAACGATCTACCCCTAGCCGAACGGAACGGCATTACGCAGTCTTCCCTTTTTTGCTTTCATCCTCCTTTGTCCCTGTTGTTCTTGAAATCTTGACTACTTGCTCTCTTTCTTTTCTTAATAAACGCGGTGGCGCTCTAGATTGAATCTGTCTTGGCATTATTGGGCTTGATGCGAAGATGGATTGGAAGCTATCTTGTAGGAGGTAAGATGATGGCTAGAAGACTTTCTATAGCTAAATAGTGGATTTATATACCTCCACAAACCATATACGGCGATCAGCTCAAGTGAAAGAGAGGGCGTAGTGGGCATATAATTCTTCTATTTAATTTCTTGCCTCTTGCATTGCGTGATAACAAATTTAATTTATTGATTTCGGGCCTAACTCGCACTAATTTCTAGAGCTAGCTTTCACACTCCTTCTCTATATAAGATCCATAGCTTAAACAAGACAGCAACACTGGGATACTAAGAAGTAAAGCGCATCCACAATTGCCGCAGAAAGAACAGGAGCCGATACCGCATGTGCCGCAGGACAGGCAGGAATGGGATATATATATATATATTTGAAACAACAATAGCAAGGAGATTCGCCAACAGGAGAGGGCCCATTCTTTCAGATGAAAGAAGAGCCGATGGAAGATGAGAGCTAATTTAAAACAACAATAGCAAGGAGATTCGCCAAGAGGTGAGGGCCCATTCTTCCAGATGAAAGAAGAGCCGATGGAAGAAAAGAGCTGAGAAGGACGGGAATCCTTAAGCAAGGGCGGGGGCAAGGAATCCAGAGCGAAGGACAAGAGTTATGAGAAATGTTTTTACTATTAATGTCTTCAAGTGCAAAAGAAATAGCTTGTGTAAGAGCTACAATTCTTTCAGCGGGAGCAGTGGCATTGAAAACGTCCTTAGGTCTTTGATTCATTCCTTGGTAGCTACCATAACCCGAGGATCAAGCTTACGAGAATGCTCCAATTGAAGTAGTTGATTGATCACCAATTTAAAATCTCCATAAGAGTTGCAACTCTTTCAAATCCACAACCATCTTAAGTCAAGTATGAGGGCTTGGTACTCTGCGAGATTATTGGAACAAGGTTTCGACAAGGTGAAAAAGTGCGGTAGCACTTCTCCTTCAGAAGGAAGAAAGTGGACTCCAGCTCTATCTTGATGAGCAGCACCATCAAAGTACATCTTCCATGGTGGAAGAATTTCGACCACAAGCGCATCTTCATCAAGTCATCAAACAATTCCCATTCAGCAGGTATTGGGTCAAAGAAGTAGGAAATTCTTTTCTTTCTTCTTTTGCTTTTTTGCGGGGGACTTATTAAAGGAAGGTTTCAACCTGGCAGAATCTAAGGTACCCCGCTCATTAGTCACTTCCCTTGCATGGTCAACTCTTGCCGGGTTAATGTATTTAAATTAATCCTATATTCATCCTTACGCGTAGAGATACCTATTTATAGTGGTTTGTTCCTGCATCAATAGTAGCTTGAAGCTATAGTTTAAGAGAAGTGACAAGATCATCAAAAAGGGGAGGCACTCAAGCTTGACTATACGATTGGTAGGAAAGATTTTAGACTTGAGCATACGCCTTCTTCCTCTATGAATAGGCCAACGTGACACGCAATGGATCGGTTAGAAAGGAGAACAAATTGATCACATGTCCCCTTCTCAACAACCTTTCCCGCATCAGTAGAAGAGTGGATTTCCTATCCTTGGTCAACCTAAGGATTTTCTTCTCTCTATATTTAGTTACCACCGACCCGAGCCTATGCGAAGAAAGCCTACGCCCTAGACTCGCTCCAGGCCAAAGTTATGAAAAGGCGAATGGTCGTATATCGTAAAATAATATAAAAAGGTCCAAGATAGAAAGCCTAGCCCTAGCTTAACCTTATGATCCTAGTTAGCTCGTCTATGTCTTGAGGCCAATAACCAGTGACTCTTTGGTTAACCTCATGTAGAATATCTTGTGTAGTCGGGTAGGATAACTAGAATATATCTTTCATTTAGTGTGTAACCAATTTATATATGTTAAGCTCCCTTTTTTTTCTCTCCTTTGCTTTTTTTTTTGCCCTTCTTTAAAGTAAAGCTGCTTCTTAGAGTTAGTTTTTGAAATTGTAATCTGTCTCTGTCTGGCTCCTCGCTTTTAATACAATTAAGACCTTTTTTTGGTCGAGCTACTTCGTTCCTGGTCTTCCTATTCCCTTCGCTTTCCCAGCCGCTACCTCTAAGGCCCAAGTACTTTTTTTGTTTGATCAAATGCTTGATTTAGATTTGAAATTCCTCTTTACCAAGGGAAGAGAGCGTGGATCAGGTGTCCTCTTGGATGTTCCAAACAACCATCTTGGACTTCCAGCATTTGATTCAGACAGAAAGTTTGGGACTTAAAGTGTGCCCTCATGAGGCAGGGAAAAACATCAAAATGTGTCTTTTACGTAACTTGGATAGATAAGTGGCAAATCCTGCACCAATCATTGATGAGTTGTCTTGCTCAAAAGCTATAACCTGCCCCCCGGACTCGGTATCCATTCTGCCTGATGTTTTACTCCTCCGAAAGACTATTGAAACAAGTCCCTGATTCAAGACTTCTCTTAAGGGAAAACTTTAAAAACTTATTTCGAGCAGGGTCCTCTGCTGGCATATTCATTATTTTTCTTTATTATATTATGTATGGCGTTTCCAAGTTGATGTTTTTTTAGCACAGGTGCCTCCATCCCAAAAAAAGATGTATATTCCAGGCATTTTGTCGTGGGTGCTACTAGAAACAATTGTTATCCAACCGATGGATTCCTCGGTTTTTGGATTTTCCTTTCTTTATGTAAAAAAGAGTTGGATCAAAGGCCTTGTATCTGTACCCTTCCATAGAGGAGGGGCCTTCAAGCGTACAAAGTGTTAAGAAAGATTGGATGTTGCTTAGTCGATACTAACGCACGGAGCTCGCCGCTGTAGCGTTAAATGTGCTTCTATTTAGCAAATAGAGTTTGACTGAGATAAAACATAATCAAAATGAGTTCTGGCCCGCAACGAAACTAAAATGAAATTAGTTTGAGGCAGATTCAGTGGGGCACCCCCCTTATAGCAGGTATGCACCCAACCTTTCTTCTATTATATCTTCAACTTCTTTCTAATAGCTGCTTGCTTGGCTTCAAAGCCTTAGCATCCCTTCGCATCCTCCACATAATGATTGGTCACTTTCTTTTTTTTGGATTAGTCTCTTAACTCAAATTCTCTCTAAAACGGTACAACGGACGGCATAGCATTGCCTATGCGCTAATTAGCTTCCGATGTATTCCCTGGCATTGATTTGATTAAAGGAAAGGTAAAGCCTTCATTTCAAGCTTTGAAGCTAAGTTCGCTATTCGGTCAATGATATGCTTTAGGCCTTACCTTACTCTTTAGGGGTTTACTCTTCTACTTAAGTTCATAGCTAGGCTGATGCCTTTGCCGAGTCTTAAACTCTGACTCCTAAACGCAAAACTGGCCGAAAATGCCCATTTTGAGATCGCTCAGGCAGATGTTCCCGCTGATCTTTACTTTAGAAATTGTCAGCTTCTGTCTTTCCATACAGAGTCTGGCAGTTTTCTTGTCTGTTTTGTCTTTATGTGGCCGGTTTTTATTTCCCTTTTGCTGATCGAAAGATCTTTTTTGAGGCGCTATCGCTATAAATGTTACAACCTAGGCATTCAAAAGGAGGGTTATTACATAAAAAAATTACATAAGTGATTAGTGCGATGCCCCCTTGCTTGGGAAAGAGTTGACTTCTTCCTGTGCAGGATAAACACTTACTCTTCCGATTAATTAAGATATAGGGAAAGGCCAACGTGTCAAAGTAAACTCAGGTTCAACAATCCACGTAACTAGTTTAAATACCATAAGCTAGGTCATTGAAGGTAGATTAGATTCGACAATCTTAAGTAGTGGATTCGGCCCTTAGCCGAGATACGATATTGTAAGCTAATCACTAGCTTTTGCTAGAATAATATCATAAATTCGGAGAGGAAGAAGAATGCCATCATAGAGGGATCGGCGTGTAAACTTGAAGGGCTAGGGAACTCCTTTAGCTCAATATTGAAAGTTAGGGTTGATCGGAGGAGGCCTTACCTCTCAGATGACCCGAGCAAGTCATTAAGATATTGGATGGATCCTCCTAACTGTAGTTACTTAAGGTCGAGTAGTAGACGGGTGAGGCCCACACTTCTAATAGGCTTTCACTTGAGCTTTTCGCAGTAAAGCAAGTCTACAAGCCACTACAGTGAGGTTATACGTCAGATTTCTTTCTCGTACTGAGATATTAGAATGCTATACACATCCCCCTCTGCAAGGTTACTTAGCAATCAGCCAGCGTAATAACTTCAATCGATAGAAAAAATTATCAAGACCTAAAACAAAGAATACCATCTCCCGGAGAGTCTTTTTATTTTGCATATCTCCAGTTTAGAATTCTCCTCACGCTTTTTCCATCACGATTTTCTCTTCGAGAACACTCGCCTTGTCGATCCTTCCGCTCGTTCCTTTTATCTTGGACATTGATATGTTTATGCAAAGCATTCTTTTCTACCCTATGTAGGCGACACAAGCTACGGACTGTAGACTTAAGATCTAAGGATATTTCTTTGACGGGTGATCGGGTCTTAGAGTCCTTAGAAAAGTGTAAGCACCCGTATACAATTTCTATTTTGCTTTCTATATATAGATATGGCTTTCTCTTGATGGAATATACCAAGCTAAATCTTCTTTTTAGAACCACAACTCAGTGAAGTAGGCGACAACTGCTATTAGGGTCTGTCTTAAGGCATTGGCTCTCTAAAAAAGGATTTCCTATCGTTGCATTGGTTCCTTTTTCTATAAACCATATTGACTACAAATTGAACTAAAGAAAGAATGTTGACAGTTCGACAATGTGAAGACTGCAATCTCGACTTAGAATAATCAAACGCCCATCACGAGTCACATGGGCAACCCCACCAGGTAGAATAGCTGTGATATCCCCATCAAGAACCAACTCTAAGAGGATACTATTCATTTTTTCTTTACACTGCTACTCGCTTTGGAGAATAAACAATGGAAATAATACGTGACAGTCAGCCAAGTAACGATAATAAGAAAGACTAGGGTATAGCTGTTTAAATCCCCGGTCGAAATCATCCAACATAAAATTGTATAAGACCTTAGTGATTAACCCAGCGTGTGGGATCCCTATTTCCATAATAGAACAATTAATTCCATTTTGGTCATAAACTGATATCTTTAAAAAGGATGAAACTAAGGATATTACAAAGCTATCACGCACCAAGGGTCCCAGTTTTTCGTAAAATTCTTTTATGAGGAATAGTACCTTGTGAGGGTTCTAGATTCAAGATGAAAATAGTTCTAATCTTCCCCACTCCACCTAATTTGGCAAAGAACTCATGGCGATCTCTGGGAAAACCACACGACTGCTCCTGAAAGATAGATGAACGCATAAAACAACTATTCAGCATATGCGCCAGAGCGATTAAAATGAGAGCGTCCCTTTCACCGGGACAAATAACCCATTTATGATCAGGGTCCCCCTGACTGACATAATATTTCAACATAAAAAAAATCACCTCGTCTTTTGGAATACTTAATAACTTAAGTGGGGACAATGCATACTTATCTTCTGAGATAAGAATGATTATATCACATAAGCTTAAAGGGGGCAACGAAAATAGATCACCAAGTTTAGCATAGACATATAATATTGACCGGGCAAGTTGCTGTGGGGAGAATGAATAAGGTGGATTTTTCCGTGGGTCCTCGCCATCTGAATCAATTCTGAATGAACAGTATCTCTATCTAGGTTTGTTATTATTACAGTGTTATCTGCACCCTGCCAGTAAGTAGAGATATGGAGAGAGGGGACAACTTTGTCGCGGACCTTTCTTTGGTTTTTCTATGAACTCCACTGGTCGTTCATGGATTATAGGGGCTTTCCATTATATATAAATAAACTTTCGTATCCTACTCTACAAATCCCATTTTCCAGCAGCATATAGAAACCTATGATTCAAATTTTCATATGCTGCTGGTTTGGTGGGTTTAGTGATCATAGCTCACCTGATCAATCAACCGAGTAGTAAGCCTCCTTGGGAGAATTATCAATATCTCTTCCTATCAAAATGAGATTAGGGGCGCCCTTATTAAAGAGCCATCCTGTCTTTCAATAGAAACTATAGGCAATTACCTTAGTCATTCTCTTATATAGTGTAGTCCACATAGCAATGGGCGTCCGTCTAGTGAGGTTTTGCTTTTTTGGGAATCATTGCTAGGAATAAGGATTGAATTTCACCTGGTTTGCTCCTGTTTGACTTCAATTACCATATGGAAATGGAGATCGTCCAACATTATGTTTAAGCACTGCCCTCGAATTAATCAACCAACTAGAAGTTAAAGTTCAGTTGGAATCCATATACTCTAGTAGTTTTTTACTATGAATATCCCCCTATTATTGATAGAGAACTTACCATCCCGCCCTTTATAGTCGCGACTGTTGTCACGGAAGAAGAGTTTATTTTCTGTCAAAAAAGCATGCTTAACACAGCCTATAGCATAAAGGCATTCGAGCCGCGTCTAAACTAAATGTTGGGCAATGGCCCGTACTCTCTCTTCTGTGGATACGATATCCCTTCCGGCTATGGTATGGGGAAGGGGAGGAGAGATCTACTCGTTGATTTTATATTAGATGAGCGGCCATACTATGATCGTTCGGGAGACATGGGCCCATGCGCTACACACAAGAATGAATTGTTATGCGGTCGGTAAACTATTTCCTTTCTGCGGGCAGCCTATCAAATCAGATCACATATTTTGAATATGTCGTTACATCATGTACATGTATTCGGTTTTCTACTTATTTTTTTTATGTTCTTGCTCGTGCCCGGATAGAGAATGGGCACGACTCCCCTTCTCCCTGTTCTACCATGCAAATAGACCGGCCGTAATATGTTCCGGGGTTGGGTCGGATAGGACCAGATCCAATCGGATCTGATCGTAGCTTCGAGTTCAGGAGTCGTACTGCGGCCGGACCGGAAATGAGGAGGACAGCGAACCTCTTGCCAAGAGTCCAAGGTCTCTTTCTAACACTCAGCCACTTATTAGAAGGAAGTGCAGCTTGATTGTCGGGGGGAATCAACGAGAATGAAAAAATAAGGTAGATTATTCTATTTCTTCCTTTCATAAGGATTGGCTTTTTGTTCAAGGGTATGTTAAAAACCATCGCCTTTTCTTTGTTTGTATTATCGAGACAACCGAAGTGCCAGCCATATGTACCTCGGGAAACCCGGCCCATTCAAATCAAAATAGAACGAGCACCTACGACTAAGGGGAATGGAATGTCGACCACAAGGTGAGAGAATCTTATAATACGAGGGCTAGTGACTGGTCAAGTCATTAAACTTACTCATTTTGATCAACATGGCTGCAAGTGGACTGGGTTTATGGGTTTAAACTGACTACGACCAAAGTCCTGGCAACTTCAACCAAAAAAGGGCGACACCCTATTCAAACCAAAAGAAGTACCTCACCTTACTTATGAAGAATTTGTTGGAGCTGGGCTCCGAACTATGAGAGTTTGCTTTTTATCTTTCTCATAGTGGTTTGATCAAATAGGGGATCAGACCACTACTAGTGTTTTAACTAGTCATTAATGGTCGGCTTAATTAGTACCCTTTCGGTATGTGGTGCGAACACTTTCATTTTTAGCCTCTCATCTTCTCTAGAGAAGCAAAACTCGAACGGATAGAACAGATGGTCCAACTACATAACTTTTTCTTTTTCATTACTTCCATGGTCATGCCTCGTGGCACGGCAGCACCCGTACTAATGGTTCATTAGTAGAGATGTTCCCACATGTGCCCTTTTTTTCAATGGTACTATAATTCCTATTCCTATCCCTTCATTCCCTCTTTTGGTCTACCTACATTCCAAGAAATTCATACACTCCGCGGATGGAGCAAAAAGTGGAGTCTTGGTCAGAGCAAGCCGCTCTATTCTATTACCAGACATAATTGGGAGACGCTCATCCGAAACTAGAGCTAGAAATGCTTTATTTCGTTTCGTTCCCGTTCTTTATTTCCTTCTTCTCAAATCCAAGGGGGACTTCTCATATTTAGAATCTTTCTGTGGTGTGATACATTTATTACTCTTTCGTACTTTCTTCTTTTTACCACTCCATAGGTAAGCGAAGCCTTAGCAGGCGCGGAGAAGGAAAGACCAAACACTTCGGCCTAACGGGAATGAGCAACGATGAAATGAGAAGAAGAGGTGCCTTGGCCACCCCCATATAGAAAGAAGGGTCGAAGGTTTTGGGCCTGTAGCTTTCCCCGACCCCCTTCATCGGGTGGTGCTTTTGTGGAGGGTGCACCACCTGAAATCGGGCTTGAAGCTCTCACCTTACCAACAAGCCGAGAGCTGATGGCTGTTGATCACCACTACTATCAAAAAGCTCCTATGATGATGAATATTACACATGGAGGAGTGTGCATCTTTATGTTAGGTGTTCTTCTATTGTGCAACCCGGTGGCTTATATACGACCTGTGGCCCACGCCTCCTATTTGTTCAGGGCGGGCGGCGTGGACTCTGATTCGATCCGGGTATTCAATCCTGCCGCTGAGATGCTCAGTTGACTCCTTAACCTTGATAGGAAGATGGCTTATTCAATAATTCGTGCATAAGGGTAAGGAACTTTGGATGAACTAATGCGAATGGGTGTAAGCCTCGCTGCGTGGAAACACCCAGTGCTGAATACACTGAGAGACATGAAAGCGCAGGTAATGTCATTTGGCGAAGTGGCGTTAAGCATCCCTAGCGGTACGAAAAGAAGGGCCGTGATGATATCATCTACGTCTGTACTGCTCTTCGTGGAGTACATCTCGCATCCAACCAGGTCTTTGACCAGGGAAATGGAGAATTCCCACTACCGCTGGCAGGACAGCCGGGCTATGAGCACGGTGGGAACGGGCTTCCCAAGAAGCCAGCCCAGGCCGAGGTCAGCATAGAATGAAGGGGACGACCCTAATCTTATGTTGCCTTTGCCAACTTATTTGGTTGTGGGCGGAGAAAAACAGACATGGGGATTTTTATTGGGGCGCAACGTAACTAAGAGAGCCATTCCATTTAGGGCGAGACAAAATGGGCGGGCACGGGCGGTCTGGTGTCCGAGCCGATTGGTTAGACGACGACTACTTCACTTATTATTTTAGTATTAGCCGCCTATCCCAGAATGGAATGGGATGGAATAGAAAGAACGCGAAGCGCTAGCACTATAGGGTCAGTTTTTTGGGGGGATAGGCTTGTAAAGAAGCAAACTTATCCCCGCCCCGACCGACAACTGCTAGGTTTCCCCTTCTTTTCTAAACTTCCCCCGGTCTTCGGCCCGAGCTGTATGAGGCAAAAACTCGTCCCACACACGGTTCGGAGGCCGAGCCCCACCCCAGCAGTAAAGGTGTGACTTAGGTCAACTAACACAAAAAAGATACAGTTCACTCAATGATTGCCTTTGGGTTCCGAACTCCATATACGGAAGGAGCGTTGTAGTTTTCGAGGTCTTGATCATTTACATGGACTAATATTTCATTCCATTTGTAAGAATTTGATGATCTATAAACTGTCCCAAATAAGCGATCGGCTCATGTTTGAGCATGATGAATCACTTTGTGCCGACCTGTTGCCTATCCACTTTCCGGCCTCATATGAGAATGGAAAACTAGAGCATTTTTTCCATCGGTGGATGAAGAATCCCAAGCATAATAATTTCTGGTTGACCATGTTCCCAGAAAAAAGATACTTTCGAGAAAGGACGAGCACGAATGAAGTGGCTATACATACAAATCTATTTACGGATCTATATGCTTTAATTGGAACTGGAAGTTCCAGAATAGGTGGCTGGTATACCACAATAATAAAACTTCCTTTTATTTTTTTTATTTGGATCGGATTTATGTTGGCTTCGTTGGGAGGCTCGCGTAGTTTGTTATGTTAGCTCCAAAAGGATAAGTTGCGTTGGAACTGATAAAGCTTTGTGGAGTTCATAATTGCATAAAAGGAATCAAAGTAGATGGCTGCGGAGTGTTGATGCACTTCTTCGACGGTCCCCGTACGCCCGGCCTGCCGGCCCGCTCTGAAGAATTCATGATTTATATATGTTTCAGACTGGTGAGAGGGAGTGCGGAATAAGGATTGATTTCATTGTATCCATCGTAGCCCACCCCATCTACCTATTGTAGGAGGTCAATTGTTGCTCCCTCTCTCGAGATTGCAATCCATATCGAGTAGTGAAGGAATGAGTAATGGGTCGGGGAATCGGGCATCGGCCCTCTTGGATTCGGTAGGAGCAGGAGTAGGTAAGTTAGTATCTATCCGATGAAGAAAAGAGAATTTAGTTGATAGAGACGTTAGATCTGGAGGAAGCATCTGGTCACATATCACAAAACCTTCACGGGAAAGGAACATACTCACTCGCCCTACTTCTAAAGATAGATAGAAAAGGTTTGGGGTTCCCACCTGCTGAGGTTGCATAGTGATAGGTGAGAGAAATAGCAACAAAAGCAAGGGAAGATCCTGCAGTAGTATATTCGGTAGTTTGCGGTGGAATAGATTCAAGCATCCGGGCCAGTAGATCCATAGCAAAGAGGCGTTGACTTAGTTGCTTTTGTAGTTTATTTTAATTACGATGTTGATCAGACGCAACTTACCGGTGATAGTTGCATCACCAGGAGCTTTCAAGGGAGGGGGCCAGGATCTCTAGTTCTGTTCTGGAATCAAAACAAAAAATCTAACTAAATAGGCAGCGAGTCGTTCAGATGAGGCCCGAAGACCAGGAAGAATAAATAAGCAAAAGGAGGGGCTTCTTCCTTCAATAGAGGTAATTCTTATTCTTCTCCTTCCTGGTACTCTTGAACAAGGCAAGGCTTTTCCCTATTCCCTATCAAAAGCACGTTCAGTAGAAAAATGAATTTGTCTCAAATCAAAAGAAGAAGACTCCGCACCTTCAACTAATTCAAGCAATTCAGTCAGTAGGAAAGTCATATCACTGAACATTGGATTATATACAACCTCGTGAACATTACAACCAATCAATCGAGAGTCTTCTATACATTTAGAAACTTTCTATTTATTCCCGAATGCACAAGAAAAGGTAGAACCTTTGGGAGGTACTTTCGTTTTACTTTACTATAGCAGTTTTAGATCTGCCGATCGCTCTCTTGATAGGGCTCGTCTAGCTCCCTCTCCTTGATTTCTTCTTTTTGTTTTTAGCCGGATTTGGCCTTTTCGCCACCCCTTTGATCAAATAGAGCTTCCTATCCTACGTTTTTCTTTTTTTTTTCCCACGATAGCGATATTCCTTTGCTACTTCTTTCTTCGGCTAATGAAAAAAATCCTTCTTTTTACCTTGCCTGGCGCCATCCATCTGCAAATAGTAAATGCACTGCTGAGCTCAGATGTCCGCTTGTCTGGCATGTTGGCAGCAATCACTTCCTCTCCTCTTTGTGTGGAAAAGCTTTTGAAAGCCTATTAGTTAGTATTAGGAAAAAACCTAGTTAAGGGGTATGTAGTTGTCGCAATCGCTCATTGGTCTTCACCTCACGTGCTTTCTTCAATGAGTCCAAGTCTGCCTTCGCGGATAAGAAATCAAGGAAATATCAGTAGATCAGCTAGCTCGCGCTCTAGTCTTTCATTGATCTTTTCTACCCCTTGCTCTATGAGGATGTGCGCCTATCCAGAACGTGCAAAGTAAAATAGCGGTAGATCAACTGGGCATAGATCGCCACATAGGCTGGTGGCAGAGTGGGGGGCAGAATCACACAGTAAGAAAGCTTCATGTCAATCCAAAATTGTTAGAAAGAGAATTAGATCTAATCTCGTCAAGTGGCCTTATACAATTTCTGAAGTTAGATTGAAGATTGAGAAAGCCAACCAGTAGTGCCTTCAGCGAATGTGTTCACGAGGACGGTCCCCAGTCACTAAGAAGCTTGATCACTTTGTTGAATAAAGCAAGTTGACGGGATGATCTAATCTGTGTGAAGTGTCGCTACTTGGCCCAGCGTTATCGAGAAAAGGTTTTGTTTCCTTAGTCCTTCTTGTGCACTTTTTTTAGTCTGCTTAGTCTATCTTAGTGGGCTTGGTTGGCAGGGTTAGGGTCTTTCACATTCTTATCTAAAAAAGAGTAAGACGGCGGTTCCCTCAATTTTGGTATCACCTTCATCATCCCTCAGACAGTTTGATGACCTTTTGGACCATTCGTTATGAGCGAACTCCAGAATCATCAGACCGTCTGTAATGGCTCGTCCCTAGTGCCTTTGAACGAACTGAAAGGCCTCTCTTCAACTTCATCTGAGGTTTGAACTGCCAACCAACTCTTTTGATTGCGAGTCATCAAAAGAATGAATGACCACTAGAGGGGGAAAGCAATAGAATTTGGTTCCCTATGACGTGTTCTGTCTTCGCGCTTTCTAAAAACTACCCTAGCCTTCCACGCAAGTTGTAGTTTCCGCTGGAATCTTTTCAAACCTTAGTCAGGGCTACTTGAAGATCCTTTCATCTCTTCTTTCTTTGTGTTGAGAGAGAGTCGCCAAAAGGCTCATTCAAGGAGAGAAAGAGAACCTGGCTTGCTTAGCAACCAAAGCTAGCTTACTAAGGAAAAACCTGTTAATGGGAGACCCTTCTTTGCCAGGTTGGGTAATTCTCTTTTATCCCTTGCCTTAATTTTATGCTCGGGCACTCTCCGTTCTTAAGTAAGGGTTCCCCTCTCTCAAAAAAAAAATATGTTAATCGTTACCGATACCAGGCAGAGTTGCTCTGTCACACCCCAAATCGGGGAACATGACCGGCGCCCGACCGGGTTGCCCCAGTCAAGCGGACCTGGGTTCCTTTCATTCTCACGCGTTACCCCTGTGTTGATTGTTTCTCATTAACCAAATATCTTACTAACCATGAATGATTTCACATTAAACAAATAAAACCATACGAGTGATTCATTAACAAGTTTGCAGTTTTTACAGCGCCCGACATAACATAATATATACATAAGACTAGAGTCCCACAGTTTACATGTCTATAGAGCCTCTAGGATACAAAAAGGGGAATACAATACTTGCCGGTAACAAGGCTCCGGCTATACCTTACAAACCAAAATGAAATCTAAACAAAAGTGCAGTGAACCACACAGGGCCCCGAGGAAGAAAGGGGCTCACCAAAACGGGCAGTGGAAGATGAAGAATACTACTGCCGACGAGCTGAGGTAGAAGTGCCTGCTACTGATCCACCTACAATCATAACACGAATGTAGCGCCCCCGACAAAAAGGGACGTTAGTACACTTGAATTGTACTGGTATGTATGGACAAACTTTGTCCCAAGTAAACTCAAGCCGTTAAACAAGGATCATGATAACAAGACGGACAATAGATTACATCAAGAAATCAATTAAGCTAAATATCCATGGTTCCCACTTTTTACTCATTTCAGATAAGCCTCAACACAAGCACGTATAAGGTCAACAAATAGAACAACAAGCAATCAACCACATAAATTACAAGTAGTCAAACATAGGGGCAATGAGTACCCCCCCCCCCCAGGTTGCAAACTCTCCTGCTGTCTCCTTTCACAATTTCATATGAATAATTTTTTTGTATCAATTTTTAATAGCGATTTCGATCGCTTTCCATCCTTATTACCCCTGACCACCCTTATTACCTCGGCCACCCTTATCACCCCAACCCACACCTTATTTCTTCATGTTGCGGCACGCAACCCGATCCCACCGTACAGTTTTCAAACACAACAATCACAAACAGCAAATAAGGTATTACACCAAATTACAACAACTTCAAATAAGCAACTTACAAGTTGGTTCATGTTCACAATTACTTCTCAAGCCAATATCACAACCAAGTTACAATGTTTCTATAATCAAGAATATTCATACTGTATTGTTCAACAACTTACCAATCCTCAAGTGTTTCGTTTCTTTTCCATAAGGTGCCATATAGGCCATCATAACCATTATTCACAATTCTTTACCCAATTCAACTCTCATTTATCTTTCGGTTCATATTCCATACCACATCACTCATATTTCAACAACAACTTTGAATATCCAACAACAACATCAAGAATTTCACACAATTTGTCAAATTAACACTAACCAAACAAATTTCACACATCTAGGCGATTTCACAAGAATCAAAATTAGCCATACATACCTGCTATCGAGTTTTCTTCCTTTAACTTCCTACTTTATGCTTACCCAAGGTATCCTAATCTTGCCAAAATTAGCCATACTTCTACTCACTTCTTTTTACTAGAAATCAAGTTCAATAATCATGCATGAGTGTAAAAATTCTATTTTCAAAAGCTATTATATGCAACCTCTCTTTACCCAATTTAAAACTGAAAATCAAAGAAAATAGTTAGGGTTTTTACCTTGAATGATTTGGGGAAGTTGAATCCTTGCCCTAGAATCCTTTGGAACAATCTTTGAAGATGAAAGACTCCTCTCTCTAAAACCCCTCTCTCCTCTCTCTAATTTTGGTAAGATGATATGATAAAATGAAGGGGAAAGGTGTTATATTAAAGAAGAGGTCGGGTCAAAATTTTACAAAAATCTGGGCCGGGTCAATTTTGCGGTCGCATCTGCGATCCCAAAATCAACATGCGGTCCGCATAGTGACCGCATAATTGCCTCAAGATTCACACATGTACTGTTATGGAATGCGGCCAAAATGCGATCCGCATTCTTGATCTGCGGTCGCAAAGTGCACCGCAGATTCATTATGCGATCGCATATCGACCGCATTTTCAACAATATTTGGGGAAACCTTTTGGTAAGCTCTGCGGCAAGAATGCGGTCCACATAGCAGATCTGCGGTCGCATTCTTGACCGCAAAGTTGACACATTCCTAACACATTATTCGGACCATGACACTATAGCTACTAGGTTTTATGCACAAAAATTTTACGGGGCCTTACATGCTTTTCCTTGCTCCAGAGGAGATTGGTATTGGTAGAGTCGCATTCAACCCCGTCTTTTTGCCCTTTGTCTTGTAATCACATCGGCGATAAGGTGGTCTATCACCTCGATTGGGGAGAAAAGTTTTTTTGTTATCGGAAGATCCCTCTCCGCTTTATTAAACTTTTCTCTTAGGCGAGACCTCACTCAATCCCTTTTTAAACATTCGCAAAGCTCTTCTTTCCTTTGAGTGAGTTTGTTTTGAATGAAAGCAGGTTTCATCCTGACTTTCATCGGGGATAGGTACGGGGTCTGGGTCGGTCGATATGATGAACGGGAAATCAAAAAATCTTGCTTCATTAAAGTCCCTCATGGAAGAAGAATTGGCTGATGTAGAAGGCTTATTTGTTATCGTATCCACCACATACTATACATACTTAGACAAGCTGACTCCAACGCCTATTGTATTAGTCATACTAAAGCTAAAGTGATCCCAATAGTCAATCCGCTACGCCCCAATGATGTTAATGAACAATCACCTTGCCTTACTAATATATGCATTTTTTTGCATTGTCTTCCTCCAACAGGAAGGAGAGCAGCTGATTCTAGGGATGCCCATTTGTCCACATCAAAAGGAAAGGAATCAGTCCGACAGCAAGAGAGGAATTCCTCTAAGTCGTATCATTAATGTTAATAGAATTTATCGATGGATCTCCACACTATCCCGGTCTCACGATGTGGATTCGAACTACTGCTTCTCCTTATTGTCATGAGTGGGTCTGTCGTCCTCCTCATTATAGTACTCCTAGAATCCAGAGCATTTTGTCAAAATACATCTTGTCTTTTCACCTTTGTAGTCCTATGCATAGTCAGTACTATAGCCCCAATGATGGCTACTAATAAAATAAGACTAGAAACCAAAAACCAGACGAAATAGTATGTATAAAGTAAATTGCCCAATGTTTCCAAATTAGTCCAACTTCGTACCTTTCCGGCATAAACTGTATATCTCAGAGAGGTCGTATTTCTTTGTGTTGGTAGTAATGGAATGCTTTCATTATCTAAAATAAAGAACATCTCCCACCAAAAGATCAATCCAATAATACCACTAACTAGTAAATAGCGCAACATTTCTTCGTGAATCTCCGCTATTTGAATATGGAACATCATAACAACGAATAGGAATGAAACGGCTATAGCTTTTATATAAAATACTGGGAAGATCATAGCGAAGAAGTCGAGACCTAACAAAAGAAGTAAAATTGAAGTGTTGCGAATCACTGGGATGAGAAACAAAATGGAATGTACCAGATTTTTAGCACGTACAACCATCAAACCAGAGACCAAAGCAGGGCTCAACAAAATAGAAAGTATCATAGTACGTCGTCCTTCCCTGAAATGGAACTTTCTTGCTGGAGCAAGAACTAGCATGAAAGTCGATCTATTACAACCGACGCAGTTGTTCCTATTTCATTTTCTTCTTCCAAGCCCTTTTTAGAAAGCACTCACTGAGTTCCTTATGGAATCTCAAATCTCTCTCCACGCCAAGAATTATTTATGTGTCCAGGTCGATTAGAGGTTCGACTTCTTTCTCCCCCACCTTTTAGCCTTCTAGACCCCTGATAAAAAATAAATAAAGCTAAAATCATAAAGAAAGAAGAGAAATTGGGCCATCTTTCCCGTTAGAGGCCGCCTTCTCTCGGGCCAGCAATCTTCTACTTCTAGTCGACTTCTATATGACGGGCTTCCCTCTTTCCTTGGCTCTGCTCGCTCTTCTACGCTCCGACCCAACAAGTAATAATTGAAAAATGATGTTTCCTTGCCTGCATTAAGATTTATAAGTTGTCGTAAAAAAAAGGCAATCAATCAGAATCAAGAAAAGATATGGAAATAGTGAATCAAGATGGGGGGATGCAGAGCAATAGGAGGAATTACTATATAAATAAGAGTTGTAATGTGTAGGACTCTTGTTTGAGTAGGAATATTTCAGTTTTTCTCGTTCCTTCACTTCAATAAGAATAGGGATTTGAAATGATACAAATTCCTCTTCATTCTGTTGTGCTCATTGAAAGAACTGCCTAAGCATACTTTTTCAGATCCAAACTTCTTTGTTCTTTCTAAGTCTTCTTCTTGCATAGAAGAACACAACTATTGCAAAAACCGGTATTTTAGTAGTAGGCGGCATACCCTCTTAGTTTTAAGTAGGCGGAACCATTCTGTTTTGGTTCTTCTCCACGGGTGATCCAGGAATTTTCCTATTATTTTTCAACTGAGATTTCGATATAGAAGGATCTCTTTATTTCTTCACCGCGGGTTCTCGCATCATTTTCCTGAAAAGATATTATATCACCGTGGGAGAATTTAAAATGAGTAATGTTAACCATTCCATTATTCACACAAACCCTTCGATGACTTATCGGCTGCCTTGCTTGAGGAATAGTTTCACCAAAATGGAGAAACACCGGGATAATGTCCGATCTTGTTTCTGGATTGAGCAGAAAAGGGATATATGAAGTTCGTTCTCTTCCTCTGTGCATCTCTGTGATGGGTAAATCTCCATATAAAAGGACAACTTTCGTGTAGTTTGTGATCGGATGTAACTATTAAGATTTTCTCTAGAATAAATCTTTCTCTTAACAGATCTCTTCTTGTTCGTCAATCTTCGGAGAATACGGCGTTGTATTATTGTAAGTTTTCTGTTCCAAACATTTCATGAAAATAGATGACAAGTTTTAAATCTTAATGCAAGACAAGGCACATCTCGTTGAATTAGTCTTTTTCGCCACATCGCGTATAACGGGAAATGAACCCCCTCCGCTGCTGGCGGACAGATGTATAATGTACTACTTCGATCCAGCAACTTGTTAGGAGTAGGTTTTGGCTTGCCCCTTTCTTCTTATTAGTCAGATAGGTTTTCCACCCTTTCCCCTTTTAATATAATAATAAGGTAAGCTTCCAAAGCTCCTTTCTTCAGCTGGTGCGCAGGAGCACACTTTCGTATTCCCCTTTACAAGGGGCTTTCATGAATAGGGATTTCCCGCCAGCAGTCTTCTCTTCCTATCACTTCACTTCATTCTAGAAATCTGATCTCACCGGGTCGGGCAAAGAGGAAGGAAGAGATTGGTGGTCCAGGAACAACAACAAGAGAGGGCTCGTAGCCCCCCTCTGACTCTTCCCCGTGCCTATTTGTTAACCCGAAATGTAGAACTCTTTTTTTTAATGAATAGATAGAGCCATGGTACATTCCGAAATATTGTAAAGGTAAATAGACTTTTTTCGCCCCCTATTCGATATATGCCTGAGGACCTATGTTAATGTTTTGGAAAGGGGATGTTCGCCTTTTGTAACAAATAGACCCACGATAGGGACTAATATATGTTCTTACCCGTAAGCATAAGTAAGATCTATTCATAGTTGGTCAGTCCCCCACGACAGGGCTTCTCACTTTTCATGAATGTGTCTCCTCATCGGCTTATGTGAGTTTTACCCGCCTTTTACTCTGCTTGCTTCTGACTCCTTATGAGCCCTTACATTTTCGGGGGGTCGGCGGGACATGGGAGCCGAAGCTCATGCATTGGTTTACCGAAATAACCTCTGCTCTCCCACTTCTTTCTATTCAAAAGAGGAGCAGCCCTTAAACAAAAAGGCCAGAGGGTTCTTCTTTATATATTACATAAGCCCTAAAGTAGGTAGCCCCAAAAGCCGACCTCAGCAGAGTGGGTTTTTTCTTGCCCCTTTCTATCTTATTAGTCAAAACTAAACGTCCCTATTCCAAAAAACAGCGCTAACACCCTATCTATAGTAAGGGGCATTTTCAATTCAATCTCCCACTTGATTTCGGACAGTCAAATATAAAGACTCTTTGTTAGCTCTTCGTGCCTCCTTGACTTCTCAAACTGAAATAAGACTGTCCAACTAGAGTAGCAATCCATCGCGTCGGTAATAAGACTTAGAGTAAACGAACGATTCAAGCTCTTTACAGAAGGCAGTTCAGCTTGATAACTCGGTAAGCTGTATTGACATAGTAAAACCACTCTTTCAAAGGTGGGATCAATCCCAACCTATTCTTCTTGGCCTAACAGTGTATTCGTGGAAGTAAATTATCCAAAAAGTCTCCTTACTAGACCTAACATCCTGTCATCGCTTTCAGATACAAGGAAGTTGGACTTGTTATTAAAGAAAGTGGATTCCTCAATTAAACTAGCTTCCTCATCTTCTCTTCCCCCCAACAACTTCACTCCGGAGGAATCGCATATTCTTAAGCGAGAAGCTCAGACTCTTATTATTGAATTTCCATTTTTTGCACGTAATAGCTCATTCTCCATATTTTTTTTATGCTCAATCTTTCTGTTTTCCTTTTTCAGTTTAAAAGGAAAATGAAGTGACTATCATCGGATAGTCACCAGCGCTTAGAGGTATGAAGTTAAGCGAATATCACTATCTGAAGGAGCTTAGCTTCTTAACGGACTCTTAATAAAGAAAACGTTTTTGAAGAAAGCAATTCAAGTAGGGCTTGAAAGATGCCAGGTGATCCGATCTGAAGATAAAGAAGATAGATGAGAAGATAAGGGGCGAAGGACTTTTTTAAATTCGATCGGTGTAAACATGATATTAATTAGTCTTTGTCCTTTCTTAAGAGACTCCGTACGCTCCTTGTCCTAAGCCGCAGGCATCCGGTTACCTTTGCGGATCTCCGCCGCCTGCTTTTGCGATATTGTTACTTACAACGTCTCTTCTCTTATGCAATTCCTGACTAGTGGTAGATTTTCTAAGGACCGAAATAAGAGGTTTCAGCTTTTTGGGGTATTTAACATAACTAATAATTCTATATTGGAAAAGTTTAAAATTTTTAAACAATTTTGATCGGTATTCAACTAAGGGCCCCGTTAAGTAAGATGGGAGCCAATACAAAGCTAACAAGCGGGAAACCTAATATAGGCACAGTAGCATCAATTGAGTTAGCAAATCTAATGTGCGTACAAGCATCTTTTTTCTTTTATTTTTTAATTTGGCACTATTTAAATAAAAAAGATCCTACAATAAGGTTTTCTTCCTTAAACACTAACCCGACCAAGACTCACTAATAAGGTAACTCCGCCTTGTGTTTTTTGGATCAAATCCGGGGACAATTCTCCACTCATGTCCTTCCAGAGCTGGATAAGTGTTCTTTAAGGGCATCTCCCCGATCCATTCTTCCTCGGTGCTCCTCAATCAGATCCATAACTGCTGTTTGTTGTGCAGGAGTAACTAGAGAACTAAAAATTGCAATAAAGTTGTCAACTAAGAAAGACCGGAAGTCCATGCGAGCCGGGCTGATATTAACCAAAAAGATACCCTCCTCGAAAGGGCCTGAAATCAAGGACCCAGTCAAGGATAGAGTTGAGAATGACATCAAAATTGAACAACTGTGTAGGAGTACTAATAAGTTTTGTAAGGGTATAGTTTATTTTATTGAGTGAAATTAGGCCAGTAGTCTTTCTGAATGTGATAGCTGAGAACTGTGATTCTTCGCTCAATCAATTCTTGCCATCACACTCTGGCTTTAGCATCTGCCGAGCACATCTAAGCGAAAAATAGCAAAAAACTAAATTTCAATTGGATTCTCTTTTTCTCTGTTCCAGGTACAAGTCAAGTTGAATTTACAAAATTGAATTCAGTGTTAGAAGTATTCAAATCCATAAATTCACTATCAAATAAGACCGGAACCAAGCCCTAAATTTGAGACTTTGGAAATCTGCAAATAGTAAACTTAAACTATCAATCATATTAATATTACATCCATCACCACATAAAAATTTTGGAAAAGAAAGCTATCTGAGAGCCAGAGGTTAACTATACACTTCGTCTCTCTCTGGACCTCCGAGAGTTTTTCCAGAGCTGAATTGCGCGTGCACTTATGCCAGAGCAGAATCACGTGTGTACTTGGTGTATAACCTCAGTAGTATCTTCCATCAGAACCCCAAATCGGCAACGAATATGTCCTTTAGACTTTGCTAGAAATGGCCGAACACTAAAAAATAGGTGGAAAACAACTTAAGCTGGTTGTACTTTTAAGTTAGTTCAATTCACACAGGCAATGTGATTGAGGTGCGTGCTTCACAAGTTTGTTACTTTCTTCACACAACAAAACAAAGGCATGATAGTACTGTACTTAATTGCTCATTCTGTATGGCTCTTCTACATTCTATAATCTAGAATATGTTAATTCATACCAATATACCTGCTAAAAAAATCAATAAATTTTTAACCCTTCTCACAATCATCAAACATGCAACACCAAATTCCTCTCTACCCTCTGCTCGGCAACGCAATTCCCATGCTCACAGCCAGTTAGAGCAAAAACATCCACCCCCGTCTTTATCTTAAAACTCACCTCAGTCTCGTAAATGTCCTTCCCAAATCCTAGCGTAAGGTGTATGATCCGCCGAATCCATTGCTGACTTCACCACGATCGATTAGGTGAAAAGGTTCTGCAAAGTTTGTTTTTCATACATGCAGCGTGGTTATAGTACTCATATTGTGCCAGCCATGCAATTCGCACTGCATTGGCAGAATGTCTATACACTCTATAAAAGAGGCTCGATAAGCCTTCGTGCTCTACAAAAAAAAAAAAAACAAAAATTTTCTACTAGTGTATATCGAGAAGCCATGGCCCTCCCTGCTCAAATTCTCGACATTCCCCAGTGACTTGCTGAAATTAACGTTGAAATACAAAATGTATAAACTTTTCTTCGAAAGACTCGAATAATGTTACATGGTTTCTTGAGACATCTTCGCTCCGTGAACGCGGCTGCTATTGAAACCCGAATAGAAGCAAACCGTCGAAGAATTCGGGAACAAGAAGAAAGACTCCAAGGACTACGCCAGGAGCAGCAGGCACTAATCGTGGACGTAATCTTCCTTGGTGCACGAGAAAACTAAAAGAGTCTGTCGACTCTTTTTAGTTTTAGAAGGTTTCAATAAGTGTCTCGAGACATTTGTTTTAATGTCCGGTGTTCTTTTTTTTAGTGTAGATCTACTCCGGTGCCTACTAGAGATAGACTCCTCTCTATGCTAACTATCTTTATTTGGTTTTATTTGTTATGTTTGAATGTATAGTATGGTAAAACCAAAAATGTAAAATGTTTACCATTTAATTCTATGATAATAGAATAATTTAAAAAGACTTATTACCTAAATGACTACTCTAACTTTGTCCAAAAAAACTGGAATACGAATGAGATCCACAATGGCATCATTATATGGCCGATAGTAGTACAGTAAATGACGCCTTTCTCTTCAGCGCCACACATAACTGCTCGCGTAAAGGCAGAAGAAAGAAAGCTCGAACGAAAGAAAGCTGACCAAGAGTGCCAAACCACTCTAGTATCTTCACCCTTGCACCCCCTATGCTATTATACTTGGACTAGGGGCCTCCTTCCTTTGTGCTTTTATACACATGGATGTACCTTTTCTTATCAATGCGCCTTCATAAAAAAAATTGTCAAATTTGGTGACTACTATTTTAGTGTTCACCCTCTCATCCAAATTTACCCTTTTCCACGGAAGCCCTCCCCTCACTTTATTGTTCTTCATGAGTGGGAAGAAAGCGAAATCTTTCTTATCCAATACCAATCAAGGAATACTAGGCTAAGCATATAGCCTAGCCGCTTCACTCATCAAAATAGGCTTAGTTGAATTGTACTAACTAAGAAAGCTATTGGATGAGGAAATTTTGACTCCGGAAGACTTGGAAAGACAAAACTACTTTCGGCGGGTCCTTCTATTAAATCCAACCTAATGAGTGCCTCTAGCAGCATTGAGTGATCTCCATCTCCAACACTGATACCTTAGGGATTACATATTGTGCCAACTCCCCTCTACTGCCTCTCTCTACAACCGAATACTTTTTTTGGCACTGGTTGAATTACTTGGAACCCTAAGAAAGGATCGATTGTCTCTCGCCTTACTCTTCCGGTATAGCATTTCTTTCTAGATCGGATTGAGAGTGACTTCTTCCGCTGACTAAGGTGTTTCATTTGTGCATTTGCAACATCCCAAAGGAAAGCCGTCTCTCTTCCATCTAGAGCAAGCATCATAATCGTACCGCTATAAAATAATCCATAGGAAGCGGAGCAACCTCTACGTATTGCCCATTCGCCATCGTTGGTGAGTCCGGTTTTTTGTGCTACGTTATTCTTAGATCCAGCGAAATCATTGGTATTGGTTTTAGAGTGCACTAGCTATCTAGAAAGCTGATTGTCAACTTGAATGTTTACACAATAATATCCAATCCAAGCCTCTTTTGTTAATCCGGGGCAATACGAGTGGTATAAGCTATTTCTTATAAACAGGCTTTCGAGAAGAAATTGGAGGGCTACCGATTGATTGGCCCCAGAAGTAAAGAATGACAGTTCGATGAACTCATATTCGCCCCTGGCGGACCTGTATACTCTTGACCTGTTGGGTATAAAGGACACGGAGACCTGCCTTGGGTATCTCTAAGGACTTAAGCTAAGAGATTGTTTACTGAACGTCCCATACTTTACCTATCATTCGGTGAAATGCCCCCTTCCATTTCTTAGGTAAGAGGAATCTACCCGTATTGCTTGGACTAGTGCCCTTTTCTTTTGTACTAATCAACAATATGAAATATAGAAAAGAAGGTCTTCAATCTTCACACTTATGCGTGTTTGGAACATTTTCAGGTCAGCTTTGAGTGTTTGATTTTTTCCAACTTCCATATCAATTATGGAGAGAGAGAGATCGAAGGTCTTGTCGTGCGTCTTGGAGCGAATAATTGCTTAAAATAAAGGTTGTTAAGGTCACATTGACATATAATAATACAGATTAGATCGCCCAGTGAGAAAGGTCCTGACCCTACCAACCAAGTATCAAAAAGAAAGAGAGAAAAATCGGATATGAATAAGGGATAGGCAAGTCCCATTCAATCGATTCCTAATTCAATAGGGGAATCAAACATTTAACTATTTACGATGTCTCTCACGGGGACGGAAATACAAATCAGGCAGGATTCGCTCAATCAAAGACAGTTCGATTCGATTTTAGCCGATCTAAGGTTTACCGTCTCTCCAGCACCATTTTGTTGCACTATTGGAGAGCTCACTGGGCCCGACCGCTTTCTCAATCGAAAATGGAAACTAGCTTACTGAACGATTCCATCTATCACTTACGTCATTTCTCAAGGTCAGAAATCTCAAATTTAGAATTTAAGCAAGAAGTCATCGTTTTGTCATCCAACTTGCTTCTATCTAAGTGATTTCATACCTTACTACTCCCCTCTGTCACCCTTCTAAGCTCCTTTGCCCTATGCTTTTAGTCTGCTTTGAATGATCCTTTCACTCTTTGAAGGTGAGCGAAGTACTTCGAGGGATTATATGGAAGGAACCTCTACTAAGAATGGAATGCATTGATTTGGGTCACTTCTTCTCCTTATTTAGCTTTCAAGTGGGAGAGGACTTCCATAGAGTCATTTATGTTAACCTCTGTTTTGTCATACTATCTCAGTCTAAGGCTTTGGGAGCCTACATTTGTGGGAGCTGAGGCCACATTGACTACCATCGTAGTCTGTGTCCAACTAGGAGGTCTTCCCATTGAATTTTATTACATACATGACCATATTGAATAGGCTAGGAAGTGAATCTTCGCATGGACAAAGAGAGAGTAGAGAGGGCTAGGTCAACCTTATGGATAGCGTAGCGTAAGGACGGGATAGGAAAGAGAAATGCTCAATAAAGTGCTCAAGAGAACGGTGTAGGGCGTTGAGCAGGGCTAGTCAGCGCCCCGAAGTACACAAAATACTGGCTCGTACAAAGTAGGTCAGGAAGATTGACATGATAGAAGTTCGAGTCGAACCAGACTAGCAGATAGTGGGGCGATTGGCAGTTCGGGCAGTGGAAGGGCTTGGAAGGAAGCTGTAAGGGATTGAAAGCGCGTATTCCCTTGATTCAGGGATCGGTAGCGTCTTCCTCTGTCGGTAGGTGGGTATGAATGGAGTTTCCAAGAGTTAGTGCATTGGATTCCTGGGAAACTGCATCTAGTAGAGCTGACTGTAGACCAAAGCATTCTCCTTTCTAGTCTAGTGTAGGCTTCTAGCCTTGGAAATGAGTCCTTAAACTCCCCTAGTTGCATTAGCGATCTTAGCACTTTCCCTCTTTTTTCGGATGAGTCAAGCAAGTCCAGGAAGAGGGAATCGTCGGATAGGGGTAATTAATATCACGGCAAAACCCTTTTGGGTCGGAAGAGCAAGCTTCTTCATTTCGATCTGGTAGGAGGGAAGGAGGACATAACTTTCGATTAAGCATTTGTGTGGGTCTAGCTCTGCTTTCTAAGGGCTTCTTTTCTTAGCTTCACCGTCTGGAAAGATAATTCATGTGCATCAACAAAGGTCTCACAGTTTCATTATAGGCACATCTTTCTCTTAGTGAAATCCGCATTCACACAGCCCTGTGCCCCCCCTTGTGGTATTCATCCGGATTTATCTGTCCCAAGCCGGTCTGTTCACAAATCTCGGATTGCTACTTTTTTGCACGAATCCGACCTTTTCGGGGTTGAAGGCGTAAGCATAGCTATTAAATTAAATCCGCATCTGCTATTGACTCATCCCGCTTGAGGTTTGTCGAAAATAAGTATCAAGTCCTCTATGGCTGAACTATACTAGATTTCGAGGATGAGTAGTGGATAAAAAGTCATCCCGAGGTATACTCACAAACTCTTTCACGATATGGACTCGAACCAGCATCTCTAGGAGCAAAATACAGGCCCAGAGAACTACCTTTCATTTTGATCGTGACAAAAAAAAAGAATGAAGAGAGGGAACTTGGAGTTGGCGCCACATAACGGATTGCTTGCCTACCAAGCCATCCTGGCTTTCACTCCTCCAGTTAGATTATTCTGCTTTTTCTCACCCAGGGGCGCAACCAGGGAACAACTATCAACTAGTTTGAAAAGTTCTTCCTTTTAGTAATGGATGTCATCCGTTATCACTTTCTAAGGGTATGGTAGAGAGGCTTGAGAAGGTGGACAATCCTTCAGTGAAGACCTAACGAGAGGTTGAATTCAAACACACCCAAAATCCCCAAGAATTGTACGAACATCTATGGAGCGTAGCAAAGAACATTGGCTTTAGCACTCGTCACCTCACTCAATCCTACTGCGAAAACTTGAGTCGAGGCACTGCAATCGAGCAAAGAAGCATTTCTTGTAACCAAAACAAAAACCCCATAGATTAGCAAAGGCTTGTTCTGGACCCTGCCACTAGATTGAGACTGGAACCTTCCTATTTGAGTAAAGAATGAATATCTGACCCAACTAATGTTCAACCGACGACCGGGTCTAGTGGTGCTTGCGGCTTTTCCTATATTGGCTTGGATTGAAAATACTGGACAGGAAAGGAAAAGAAACTGTCCAGCCTTTCAAGACCTACTAAGTATAGGGGTATGCTTTGTTGGCTACTTTAACACCATTTCTGCTCAACATCGATCCTCTCACATACTTGTTCAAGTAGGGAAACACTCAATGCCCAAGCAGTTACACGTTGTTGATTTCAGACTCCTCCGGTAGAGCCAAGAACCATTCAGTGAATTGTCTTGTGTTACTAAGTTTCAAGCCGTTCACTAAATCCTTCACGATGTTTGGTGGCAAGTACTTAGAAAGCCACAGGACTCTAGACAAGCCGTTAAGAAGCACCGTCAACCTAGGTAACGAGACCCGAAAGGACCAGACATAAACCACCCGCTAAGAAAACAGTAAATAAGACAAGCGATCAAGCTAGCAAGTCAGGGATACAGGATGGATTATTCCAGGGTGTGTGAACTTCCTTATATATTCAGCCACATGTGCGAGTGTGAAAGGATTTTATGGTCTCGGTCATTCTTCTATGAAATATCGATTCTATCAATAATTCCATTTCAGAATCAAGTTCCCCCTAAATAAGTAAGGCCCCGTGATTCCCCAACCAGCTCCTGGACTTACCCGGCGGAACCGGCTGGGGGTATTCGGCATGGGCGGAGAGAGCATCTGAAGGGTTACATCACCTTTGGTGATCACACACCGACGTGGGCAATAACTAGCTATAATCGATAGAATTTTGATTGAAACTTTTTATAAAAAAAAGCCGTCTGAAGTCCCACCCGCCTTTTCTATATAGCAGCATAACCATAACAAGTTTTTTCTAATGTCATACCAAACCAAGACCTTTCCTACAAGGAAAGAAAGAACCCGTGGTTCCTATTTTTTAATACCCCCTTCACTCCCTCCAGAGTGAGTTCTTTTCTGCGGGATTTAGGGATTCCTATCTTTTGCTCATATTGTCTCCTATGGAGGTGGATTGGTATGGGGCTTTCTACTTCTTACTTATTCACTTCTACTTGAACCGTTCAACGAGCATTGTAACAATCCAAAGGAAAATCTCCTAGCTCAGAATTAGTCAACTTGTAGGGTGTCACATACCCTGCAGACAAAAACTGCAACAGTCACCAGTCTGGTCCCCTACCCCACAAAGTAGCTTGATGGCCGAACCACTCCCAAGGCGTATAGTGCCCTAGGGGCCGACCCAGCACCAACCAGCTGAGACTCCCGCGTAGTAGGAGCGGACTGAGTCGGTATTCGTTTACGAGAGGCGCACTCGTATGCCTTTCGAGGCTTCTCCCTTATAAATATTCTCAGGTAAGAAAGCAGAAACTCTCCTCTTTCTGTTGCTGAACATAAACCTACTTTAGATCCACTAGAGCATGTAGATATACTAGACTACAAAGAAAGAAGTTGGTAGTAACAAAACTCTTTCTAAACCACTAGAGACATTCACCTACAATAATCAGTCTACCTACTCAACATTGTAGAGAGACGTTCGACTCCACGTGTCTGCCGAACAGTTCCGAAGTAGCAAGACGAGTGAATGAAGGTTCTGTAAGCAGTAGTGAATACTTTTTCCATGGGGACAAACCCGTAAGGCGGAAACATTCCCTTTTTCACTATAGACCGAACTCGCTGTGAACCTTTTCGATTATTAGTAGCGGCTCGTGAAGTAGCCCTCTTTCTTTACAAAAAAATGATACATGCCCCTTTACTTGATATTATATTAGTAAAGTCAAGCCTAAAGGCCCTTTACTAATATAATAGAAGGTAATGCATTCAAGCCCTATCTAAGTAAAGCTACGGCTCCTTGGTGGGAATGAAAAGGCAGTACCCCTATCACAACAAGGCAAGTTTAGTTGGCGGAACACTTTATACCGGGGGAGGAATCGTTTTTGTAATAAAAAAAACTTATGCACCTAGCTCGCTGGAAGCTAAGAGTCTTATAGCCCAAAAATGGGAATAGAGGTTTTAGTAGTTCCTTACTTAATACACTAATCTATTTATAGTCAACCAAGCCTTTCACATGGCTAACATAGAAAAAAAGCACCAGCTGGGCCTCTCTCTTTGTTTCGATGAAAGCCTCAACGCTCGCTTTCTACGGGGAAATTTTTTGACTATTTACCTTTATCAAAGTCGGAAGCAAAGGGTGAAAACTCCAAAACTAGTAAATAAAGGGTGCTTGTGTTGTGGTTTTGAGTTCCTTGGCTTGTGTTCTAATAGTAACAACAGGAAGAAAGCGGGGAGCATGGTCCCTAGTCTCGTTTTTTCCGAGCCTGATTCTCTATGGAATGGACGTCTTTGATTGGATGGAGACAGATATATAGAAAGTGTGCAGTGAGGGTGCTCGTAAATTACTAGGTAGCCATACAACACTGGGCCCAAACAATGCCCAAAAGTCCCATGCCTTTCTTGGTCGGACCAACCCAACCGGCAATTTCCGACAAGTCTTTCTGAATTGGAAGAGCAAGAAGCAGAAGTAGAAGAAAACTTTATTTCTCTTTTTGGATAACCAATTCATTTTCAAATAAAGTTGGGAGACTTTACCCAAGAAATGGGTTAAAAAAAATGGAAAGATCGGAACATGGGAATAGATCTGATACCAATACGGACTACCTATTTGAATTGTTGTGCTTTCCGAAATTGCATACCTATACAAGGGTTCAAGTTTCAATTGATATTTGTGGAGTTGATTATCCCTCTCGAAAACAAAGATTTGAAGTTGTCTATAATTTACTGAGTATTCGGAATAACTCACGCATTCGTGTACAAACCAATGCGAGAAGTTTGGGATATGTTTGGCCTTTCTTCCATCAATCATCTGGATCTACGCCGTATATCAACAGATTACTGTTTCAAGGGTCATCCATTATGAAAAGACCTTCCTCTGAGTGGATATGTGGAAGGACGCTATGATGATCTAGAGAAACGTGTGGTTTTTGAACCCATTGAGATGACCCAAGAATTTCGCTATGTCGATTTTGCTAGTCCTTGGGAACAACGCATTGACAAATAATTCAGAATCATAATAGGTCCAGTCCAGGGGACAAATCAATAGGAAATGCTATTTGCTTCGTAAGAATAAGAATTCACTTCTATGAAATGAAAGAGTTTCACGGGAATTGTCTTGATCGTCGGATATCATTGAGAAAAAATAGGAAGAAGTGTTATCGAATGATTTCCTGCATTTCTTCCCAGTATGGAATGAGTAAAGAATCAAGCTACAAGTCTTGATCTATACGAAACGCACTGGTTTTTCCTCTTTCTTTCAGTTTCATTGATAACAGAAAAGACTTACTCTAAAGGGGTGCTAGCTCTTGACTAATAACATATAAAATGGGCCTCAAAAATAAAAAAACAGCGCTAACGAGCAAGAAAACGGATGCGCATTGGCGCAACTTCGCCCAACTGCTACCCCCTTGCTTCTTGCCTTATCTTACTTAGTAAAGCAACCTTTCGCGCTAGGCGCTCACCCTTTTTTTGTGGGTGGAAGCTGGCGGGCAGGGCTTGCTTAACCGGATACACGGAATTAGGATCTCTATTGCATGCAAATCGTTGTGTCGAGAAAGCCTCACTTATTCAAAGGGCTTTCTTATTTAGAACCCTTTTTATTTTGCTTAGTTGTAAGTAAGAATTGGTAGGAGCGGCAGGATGATGATGAGTATATAAATCAATAAAGACCAAAAAATAATAAATGGCAAGATAAATTAGATCTCAATGGAAAAAATAATGATGTAGAGGGTGACTGAAAAGGAGGTTCGACCTACAGGGAGAGTGGAGGGCAGGGATTCTCTACAATGACACTGTTGTAGACCAATTGAAAGGGATGTAGCACTGTTTGGTAGCGCCTTTGTTATGGGTAAAAAACGTCACGGGTTCAAATCCTGTCATCCCTACCTATTCTTCTCCTCTGGGCAGTAACGAGCGATCCATAGAGATCGATTCAAATTGGACATACAGATTTTCATTTTATGAGACTATATTCATGCAAGATGTATTAGGTGTACAAAAAGAATCGTTTTTCTTTATAGTCGTATCTACTCTGATAAGCAAGCGCTCTTAGTTCAGTTCGGTAGAACCTGGGTCTCCAAAACACGATGTCGTAGGCTCAAATCCTACAGAGCGTGATTTTTTTCTTCTTAGATGGAATTAGAAGGAAATAGATTCATTCAGTAACTTTCACAACAATCGGAATATTAGGTCAATAAAAAAAAAAAGAGATGTTAATTAATCAAAGGTCCAACTGATCACCATACCTGTATTGTAAATATGCAGTTAGGAATAATCTAGCCAAAGTAATAGGAATTAGATCTAACACGATTCCAAATAGAAAAATTTCAACCATTTTTCTTTGTTTGAAAGGAGAGAAAAAAAGAGGTAGTATCTATACCTAAATATTAATCCGAATTGACATGAATCTAAATGACAATGACCAAGAATTGACAATTGGTAATGTAAGTAAATATAGAATAAATGTAATCCCACAGATAGATTTCTTTTTATGAATTGTTTATTTTAAATATTCAGTTTAAGTAAGTCATATCTTGCTCAGACCAATAAATAAAGCCGAGCTTCTAGTTAAAGCCGCTAATAGAAAAGTGAAATAACTAGTTAGAGCAATCATGAAAGAGCTAAATTAAATTAAAGATGTTCTTTTTATACATATGTTTAGAAAGCACTTACCTAAGTTTCCATTTATCAAAATAGGAGGATTGGCAAAAATCTCAATTTCAATTGAAAGAAGAAGTTAAATGAAAAGTTTTTGATTCATCTATCATTATAGGCAGACAGCACTAACCTTGATAAAGTGACAGACAAATAAAAGTAATTGATTCATCATCTTTAACATCTATCCATCCCGCAATTCCAATCAATCGATTCATTGAGTAACTCTTGGGTAAACTATTAAACTAATAAGAGTTGTATCATCTAACTTCATTCAAAAATGAAACTTGAATTTTTATATAATCAAATTCAAAAATCATTTCTATTTTGATCATTTCATAGATTCTATTGAATTGTATCGAATCCATTTTCTATTTTAAAGCGAAGAGTTACCTTATCAAACTAGAAAACTTTTTCTTTTTACTTTAATTTAAGTTTAACTCTTTAGATTCAGTAATATATTAATTCACATAATATCTTGAATGATTGAGAAGAAGAAAAAGTTGTCACACAATCGCTTGAAATAAATCTTTTTTTTTGTCCAACTAGTAGTAATTTCTATTAGGTTCCACATTTTTTCTTTCCATACTGCCCCATCCTTGTAGCTAGATCAAGAAAGAACCTTTGGATCGAGATCCACAACTATGGATTCCAGTTATTCTTTTTTTTTTTTGCTTTCATCGAATATGATCTACTACTCTTGTTTGTTACTCGACCATTATATTCATCTTAAAAAAAAAGATTCCAACAACAAAAATGCTTCCACAACTACGAAAGGAAAATTTCTATATCTCGCAAATCTCTTTCGTTGAATTGAAAGAATTTTCTATTGAATGGAAGATGATTTTACATCAACAAGTAAAGGAAAAAAGAAATTATTTAGTACTTAATTTTGTTACTAATTCAATTGCCTTGCTGTGTCAGAAGAAGGATAGTTATACTGATTCGGTATACTCTGAAGATTCCCTCGGTACAATATTGATGATCTCACAAAGATGCAATTTCAGTGAATTGTCATTTACTGATCTTATCTTTTATGGAATCGATCCTCTTTGACTGTACAAGAATATATGGAGCTCAGCATGTCTAGAAGCACAGGAGAACATTCGTTTGCTGATATTATTACCAGTATTCGATACTGGGTCATTCATAGCATTACTATACCTTCCCTATTCATTGAGTGTTGGTTATTTGTCAGCATCGGTTTAGCTTATGATGTGTTTGGAAACCCTCGGCCAAACGAGTATTTTACAGAGAGCCGACAAGGAATTCCATTAATAACCAGCCGTTTTGATCCTTTTAGGAGGCCCTAATGACTATAGATCGAACCTATCCAATTTTTACAGTATGATGGTTGGCTATTCACGGCCTAGCTGTACCTAACGTCTTTTTTTGGATCAATATCAGCAGTTCATCCAACGATAAACTTAATCCGAATTATAGAGCTACGACACAATCAAACCCGAACGAACAAAATGTTAAATTGAATCGTACCAGTCTCTACTGGGGGTTATTGCTAATTTTTGTACTTGCTTTTTTATTTTCCAATAATTTCTTCAATTAACAAAACGAAAGAGAATAAATAAGATTCTCTTAGCTCATTCAGAAGGATCTCATAATTTGATTATCCATGAGTGTTTATGTCTCTAGCATGACCACTTGATGAAATCTAGAGGGAAGTGGGGTAAATGGCCGATACTACTGGAAAGATTCCTCTATGGATAATAGGTACTGTAACTAGTATTCTTGTAATCGGTTTTATATGTATTTTCTTTTATGTTTCATATTCCGGATTGGGTTCATCCCTGTAGTAATCGAATTAATTGAGTTGTCAACATGAAAGCGTAAGAACTCAACGGGATTCCCAGCATCTCATAGAAAAAGAGTATGGAACGTGGATTTTTCTGAAGGGTCTAAATAAGACAAAGGAGTTTTCATTATTTCATTTTTTTGATCATAAATAACTGCTAACAAGAATTTGGTTCTTTTGAGAGATACGATCACGAGGAGCTAATTCAAACCCCTCCGGTAAAATAAGAACAACCCCCACGTTCAACCCTCTAAATAGGAAGAGGGCACTTAGGAGAAAGACGGAAGGTCTTAAGAAATGAAGCCCCAGTCAGTTTCCCCCGCCCCCAATATCGGTTGATCAACCCTAATGCAATCCTCCCCGCCAACGCCTGGTCGACCTTTCGTTCTATAACTGAGCTCACCACTGTGAACTCCCCTAGATGAAAACCCTCATTGCGATTGGTATGCACCTTGGACCTAAGGAGTGGACTGTCACTGAATTCCATCAAAATCCAATGTGCAACCCGTCGAGGTTACAACAATCATGTTAGACTAAGAAGAGCCTTGGGTTCTAGTCCCTTGGACAGACCGTCCAGAGTCCAGACCGATGCTGCGCCTCATTAGACAGCAGTGAAACATACAACTCGATGTTAATCAATGTGAATTTGGTACGCTCCACAACTCGGAAGGGTATGGCCCTCTCAGCCATCGGGATTTCTCCCGTGACGTCCAATAAGAGCACCTGCTTTCCTAACCTTTTTCGATAAATTTTATCCATCATTTTTCAAGATGACCTAGAAAGGCTTGACTGAATGGATTGAATGGACTGCTATCGTGCTACTGGCTTGAGACTTCCTGTTCTATTGGAAGATAGATGAGATTCCTTCGGGACAGACTCCATTCCGAATGCCAATAAGACTACTTCCTCAATCCTGATCATCATTTAACTCAAGAGCCTTGCAGGACTCCCTCATCTACTGGATCTCAATCTATACACTTAATGGAGCACGAGCTTTCTAACTATTTTATGTGAGATAGGTGCCTTCACCTCTGTAAGAACCTTTTTCTCGAAAGAGATTAAGTAAGGCAAGTTTATGACCATTAATTATGTAACAAAGGAGCATAGTGGCAGGCTCGCATAGCTAAAGCCTTCAAGTCCTATTATCGGAGAGGGAATTTTTCCATTATTTATCATATTTCCAACCGGACCATACCCTTGCCAATTCCTTTTCTATCCCTATATTAGAATTAGCCCGACTTGCCATTAGAGTGTTCTTTCGGACGTTGAGAGGAAGGGACCCCGCAGACACACCATCAGAGCTAGATTTAGCTTAGGATCTGTAAGGCCCCGTAAAATTTTTGTGCATAAAACCTAGTAGCTGTGGTGTCATGGTCCGAATAATGTGTTAGGAATGCGTAGACTTCTTGACCCTTGGTAGTGATTTAAGTTTCAAAAATATAGAGAATTAATTTTTCCGAAAAATGTCAAATATGCGGTCAAGAATGCGACCGCAAACCTGATATGCAGACCGCATTCTTGCCGCAAAACATTCCAGAGAGTTTCCCAAAATCGTGTTGAAAAGTGCGGTCGATATGCGATCGCATGTCAAATCTGCGGTGCACTTTGCGACCGCAGAATCAACATGCGGTCCGCATAGTGACCGCATTCCTTAACGGAACCTGTGTAAAATTTGGGGCAATTCTGCGGTCACTATGCGGACCGCATGTTGATTCTGCGGTCGCATAGTGCACCGCATAATTGACCCCGGCCCAGATTTTTGTAACATTTTGACCCGATCTCTTCTTTAATATAACACCCTTCTTCTTCATTTTATCATATTATCTTACCAAAAATTAGAGAGAGAAGAGAGGGTTTTTAGAGAGAGAAATCTTTCATCTTCAAAGATTGTTCCAACCATTTAATTCCAAGGGATCCTAGGGCAAGGATTCAACTTCCCAATCTTTTCAAGGTAAAAACCCTAACTATTTTCTTGATTTTCAGTTTTAATTGGGTAAAGAGAGGTTTGCATATAATAGCTTTTGAAGATAGAATTTTTACACTCATGCATGATTATTGAACTTGATTTCTAGTAAAAAGAAGTGAGTAGAAGTAAGAGTCTTCAAGAACAAGGTTGGCAAGAGTAGGATATCTTGGGTAAGCATAAAGTAGGAGGAAAAATCATCACCAGGTATGTATGGCTAATTTTGATTCTTGTGAAATCGCCTATATGTGTGAAGTTTGTTTGTTTCGTGTTAAATTGGCAAATTGTGTGAAATTCTTGATGTTGGTGTTGGATATTCAAAGTTTGTTGTCGAGCTATGAGTGATGTAAAATGAGAGTTTAATTTGGCAAAAGAATTGTGAATAATGACTATGATGGCCTATATGGCACCTTGTGGAAAACAAACGAAACACTTGAGAATTGGTTTATTGTGGAAAGAGATGAAACACTTGAATTGTGGACATATTGTAACATGGTTGTGATATTGAATTGAGAAGAAATTGAGAACATGAACCAATGTGTAAGTTTCTTATTTGAACTTGTTGAAATTGTGTGTAGTACCTTATCTGCTGTTTGAAATTGTTGTGTTTTCAACTGTAAGGCGGGGTTGTGTTGCGCGCCGCAACGTGGGGAAATAAGGTGTGGGTTGGGGTGATAAGGGTGGCCGAGGTAATAAGGGTGGTCAGGGGGCAATAAGGATGGAAAGCGATCGAAATCGCTATTGAAAATTGATACAAAAATCAATAATGTGAAATTGTGAAAGGAGACAGCAGGAGAGTTTGCAACCTGTGGGGCACCGATTGCCCCTTTGTTTGACTACTTGTGCTTTACGTGATTGATTGGTTATTGTTAAATTGGTTGATCGTAGAAAGTGCTTTGTGTGAGAATTATTTGAAATGAGGAAAATGTGGAAACATGGTTGGCTCGGCTTAATTAATTGTTGATGTAATTTAATGGCTTGAGTTTACTTGGGACAAAGTTTGTCCATACATACCAGTACAATTCAAGTGTACTGACGTCCCTTTTGCCGGGGGCGCTACATTCGTGTCATGATTGTAGGTGGATCAGTAGCAGGCACTTGAGCTCATCGGCAGTAGTATCCTTCTCCTTCCACTGCCCGTTTTGGTGAGCCCCTTTCTTCCTCGGGGCCTTGTGTGGTTCTTGCCACTTCGGTTTAGACTTCATTTTGGTTTTGTAAGGTATAGCCGAAGCCTTGTTACCGGCAAGTATTGTATTTCCCTTTTTGTATCCTAGAGGCTCTGTAGACATGTAAACTGTGGGACTCCAGTCTTATGTATATATATTGTATTATGTCGGACGTTGTAAAAATTGAAATCTTGTTAATGAATCACTCGTATCGTTTTATTTGTTTAATGTGAAATCAATTATGATTAGTAATATATTTGGTTAATGAGAAACAATCATCACAGGGGTAACGCGTGGGAATGAAAGGCACCCAGGTCCGCTTGACTGGGGCAACCCGGTCAGGCGCCGGTCATGTTCCTCGATTTGGGGCGTGACAAACTTGGTATCAGAGCTTAAGGTTTTAAAGTGTCCTAGGATGTCTCGGAGCCGTGTCTAGTAGTGCCCTTCTTATAGGTGTGTTGTCGACCACATCATATAAGTAGGGGGCTACACGAGCATTTAGGAATTTACCTACTTCTTTGTTAATCTATATCGTGCGGTAAAGTGCAATGTGGAGATATTTGTGTCTAATTCGTGCCTTGTTCCCAAATTTTCAGAATATGGCACTTAAGAAGAAGGCTAGACTCGGCCTTAGGGCCAATGCCGGCCCAAGTGCAGCTGTTAATCATGTACCCGATGCCGTGGGAGAAAATGACCCACAAGTCCCGAATTTGCCTGACCTATCTGTTCAAAACCCAAGTGTCCATATTCCAGCTGCGGCAGAGGATGCCACTATTCCTCCTGCCAGTATTCCTGACTCAGATACAGTTCCTGTTTCGGGCTCCGGTATCTCTAATAAAGATCTTAGGGGAGCCATTCATATGTTAACACAGTTAGTGGCCGCCCAGGCCCAGAGATCCCATGATGCCCCTGCATCCTCCAGCGGACAGGGAGATTCCTTTGGCTCCAGTGTCCACCAGTTCTTGCGATTGGCCCCTCCAGAATTTTCAGGCACCGATCCAGAGGCTGACCCACGGGAATTCCTTGATGAGATATACAAGACCCTCAGAGTGATGAAGGCTACAGATATAGAGGGGGTAGAGTTGGCCTCTTACAGGCCGAAGGGAGCGGCACGTTCATGGTTCGAAATGTGGGAGGATTCCCGTGAGGAAGGGAGCCCTCCGGCCAGATGGGATGAGTTCGTGGATGCATTTATGGACCACTTCTTACCTGCTGAGGCAATGGCAGCCCGTGCCACTGAGTTCGAGGTTCTCAAACAAGGCAGTATGAGTGTTTGGGAGTATCACATGGAGTTCGTAAGGTTGTCCAAGTACGCTCCTCATTTAGTGTCGACCATGGATGCCCGGGTTCGACGGTTTGTTCAGGGCCTTAGCCCTTTGGTAGTAAATGAGGCCGCCACAGCAGCTTTGCACTCAGATATGAACTATGGGAGGATCGTGGGGTTTGCTCGGGCCACAGAGGCCAGGAAATTGAAGATTCGTGCAGAAAGAGAAAGTAGCAGCAGGGCCCGGTCAATGGGTCGTTCAGGGAGATCACTTCCAGGGAAGGGGTCATCAGGGCCATCCCAGTCATATGCTCGGTCCTCCGCGAGTGCACCGCCATCCGTGCACAGTCATCAGCAGGGCAGTTACTCGAGACCTGGTTCAGACAGCAGGAGGTCTCGTCAGTCTGGTCGTCCTGGGGTGAGATCCCAACAACAGGGGAGACCTACATGCCCCAAGTGTGGGAGATTTCATACAGAGACTTGCTACCTTGACCTTCCAGTGTGCTTCGGGTGTGGGGTGAGAGGTCACATTCAGCGGGACTGCCGTGCACCCCGTCAGGGTATAGGTAGGGGATCTGCTCAGTCATCCGGTTCTTCAGCTGCTACATCATCGGCGCGTACTCCAGCAGCAGCAGGGCGTGGTGCAGCTAGGGGTGGAGCTCAGGGTAGGGGTGGACCTAGCCGATTCTATGCATTGAGTGGCCGCCAAAATGCCGAGGCTTCTCCGGATGTTGTTACAGGTATCATGTCTGTTCAGGACTATTGATTGCTATGCCCTTATTGATCCAGGGTCCTCCTTGTCTTATGTTACTCCATTCATTGCTTCAAGCTTTGGGATAGTACCCGAACAGCTTCATGAGCCGTTCTCTGTGTCGACTCCTATTGGTGATTCTATTACAGCCTCACGAGTCTATAGGAATTGTGTTGTTACGGTAGGTGGTCGTGATACCACGGCCGATCTTATTGAGCTTGGGATGGTAGATTTTGATGTAATTATGGGGATGGATTGGCTCTATTCGTGCTTTGCCAAACTTGACTGTCGAACGCGAGTTATGAGGCTCGAGTTCCCTAACGAGCCAGTTATTGAATGGAGAGGAAATGGTGTGGTGCCAAGGGGTAGGTTTATTTCCTACCTTAAGGCTTCGAAGATGATTAAGAAAGGGTGTATCTATCACCTGATTCGGGTAACGGACACCACCTCGGATGTGCCTACCCTCGAGTCCGTGCCAATTGTGAATGAATTTCCTGAAGTGTTTCCAGATGAGCTTCCAGGCATCCCGCCGGATAGGGAGATTGATTTCGGGATCGATGTAATGCCGGATACTCAGCCAATATCCATTCCACCATACAGAATGGCGCCAGCAGAGTTAAGGGAGTTAAAGGAGCAGCTGAGGGATTTATTAGAGAAAGGGTTCATACGACCGAGTGTGTCGCCGTGGGGTGCTCCGGTTCTCTTTGTTAGAAAGAAGGATGGGTCACTTCGAATGTGTATTGATTATCGGCAGCTCAACAAAGTCACCATCAAGAATAAATATCCTTTGCCTCGAGTGGATGATCCGTTTGACCAATTGCAGGGAGCGAAGTTCTTCTCAAAGATTGATTTACGGTCTGGGTACCACCAGTTGAAAATCAGGGAGCAGGATATTCCTAAGACCGCCTTCAGAACTCGTTATGGTCATTTTGAGTTTTTGGTTATGTCTTTTGGGCTAACCAACGCCCCAGCAGCTTTCATGGACCTTATGAATCGGGTTTTCAAGTCATTCCTAGATTCCTTTGTGATTGTATTCATTGACGATATTCTCATCTACTCTCGGAGCAGGGAAGATCATGCCGTTCACCTCAGAGCAGCATTGCAGACCCTTCTTCAGCATCAATTGTATGCCAAGTTCTCAAAATGTGAGTTTTGGTTGGAGTCCGTAGCTTTTCTAGGGCATGTTATTTCCAGTGAGGGAATTATGGTGGATCCTCAGAAGATTGCGGCAGTGAAAGATTGGCCTAGACCCACGACCCCGACAGAGATTCGCAGCTTTTTGGGTCCGGCAGGGTACTATCGGAGGTTTGTAGAGGGATTCTCAACCCTCGCCTCCCCATTGACAAAACTGACGCAGAAGGCAGTTAAGTTCCAGTGGTCCGAAGCATGTGAGAAAAGTTTCCAGGAATTGAAGTCAAGATTGACCTCGGCACCAGTATTGGCCTTGCCAGAAGGCACAGAGGGATTTGTGGTTTATTGTGATGCCTCCGGGGTTGGTTTGGGATGTGTATTGATGCAGCACGGGAAAGTCATATCTTACGCTTCCAGGCAACTCAAGAATCATGAGAAGAATTATCCGACGCATGATTTGGAACTTGCAGTTGTTGTGTTTGCCTTGAAAATATGGCGACACTATCTTTATGGGGTTCATGTAGATGTGTTTTCAGACCACAAGAGCCTCCAGTATTTGTTCAAGCAGAAGGAGCTGAATTTGAGACAGCGGCGGTGGTTAGAACTACTCAAGGACTATGATATGGACATATTGTACCATCCAGGGAAGGCAAATGTGGTAGCCGACGCTCTTAGTCGGAAATCCATGGGTAGTTTGGCTCATTTGGGTGTGGATCAGAGACCCCTGGCTCGAGAGGTCTACCAATTAGCCAGCTTGGGGGTTCGTATTTCGGCGTCAGACGAGGGGGATATCTTGGTGCATAATGGAGCAGAATCATCATTGGTAGCAGAAATCAAGGAAAAACAGTTCATCGATCCAGCATTGGTTCGGGTGAAGGAAGCAGTCATGAATGACAAGACCTCAGCATTTGTACTCGGCAGCGAAGATGGTGTATTGCGGTGTCAAGATAGGCTATGTGTTCCGGATGTGGACGAGCTTCGGGAAAGAGTGATGGCAGAGGCTCATACTTCCAGGTATTCTGTGCACCCTGGTTCAACGAAAATGTATCACAATCTCAAGGAGATTTATTGGTGGAACGGTATGAAAAGGGATGTGGCAAGCTTTGTAGCTAAATGTCCGAACTGTCAACAAGTGAAGGCCGAGCATCAACGGCCTGGTGGATTAACTCAGCTTATAGAAATACCAAGGTGGAAATGGGAGATGATCAATATGGATTTCGTGGTAGGGAAGCCTAGCACTCAGCGTAAGTTCGATTCAATATGGGTGATAGTAGATCGACTCACCAAATCAGCTCACTTCCTGCCTGTCAAGTCCACTGATACTGCGGAGCAATATGCAAGATTATACATCAAGGAAATAGTAAGGCTTCATGGCACTCCACTTTCTATCATCTCAGATCGCGGGGCTCAGTTCACCGCTAACTTTTGGAAGAAGTTTCAGCAAGGTTTGGGAACTCGGGTGAATCTCAGCACAGCTTTCCATCCACAGACCGATGGACAGGCCGAGCGGACCATTCAGACGCTTGAAGATATGTTGCGGGCTTGTGTCTTAGATTTTAAAGGTAATTGGGATGAACACTTGCCACTGATAGAATTTGCTTACAATAACAGCTATCATGCTAGCATTCAAATGGCCTCGTTTGAGGCATTGTACGGGAGAAGATGTAGATCGCCAATCGGGTGGTTTGAGGTAGGTGAAGCGGAATTGCTAGGGACATATATGGAGTACGAAGCTATGGAAAAGGTCAAGGTTATTCAGGAGAGAATGAAAACAGCACAGAGTCGTCAAAAGTCCTATGCGGACGTTCGTCGAAGGGATTTGGAGTTTCAAGTCGATGATTGGGTGTTCTTGAGGGTATCTCCTATGAAGGGAGTCATGCGATTCGGAAAGAAAGGGAAATTGAGTCCTAGGTATGTCGGACCATATCGGATCGTTAAAAGGATTGGTCAAGTTGCTTATAGGCTAGAGTTGCCTCCTGAGATGTCATCAGTGCATCCGGTATTCCATGTGTCCATGTTGAAGAAAGTGATTGGAGATCCATCCACCATCATGCCAATCGAAGCTATAGAGGTTAATGAAGATTTGTCATATGAAGAAGTTCCAGTTGCCATTCTTGATAGGCAAGTCCGTAAGTTGAGAAATAAGGAAGTTGCCTCTGTTAAAGTATTGTGGCGAAGTCAACAAGTTGAGGAGGCCACATGGGAAGCGGAAAAAGAGATAAAGGAAAAGTACCCCCATTTGTTCGATCAAGCCTAGAAGAAATTAGGTGACCCTTCTACTCCTAGTAACTGTCATCTTGCCTATGTCGTTTCCCTCTTAGTATTAGTAAAGTCTCCTTCATTTTGTAATGAGTTAAATGTGTTGTTACCTTGGGTCACTTGAACCTTTCTTGATAAATGAAATCCTTATAAATATTCGCGTGTTAAATTGGTTAAACAAGGTAAGAATTCATTGAAGTAACTAGTTTCTGTGCAATTGTAATAATATGATAGAATATGTGCATTCGTTGAGGTAAGAAAGTGTATACCAGTTGTGAAAAGTGTTGTAGTTGTATATTGTTGTTTGGTAATGTGTTTCGGGGGCCCTCTGACAGGTGGATATGCCCATAATACAAAGGAAACTCTGGCGAAATTTTTCTAAAATATAAGAGTTAGTCAAAATTTTGATGGTTGCATATCATGTCTTTCAAAACCAACTCATTTATTTCAAAATCCTCATTCGAGGACGAATGATCTTAAGGGGGAGGATGTAAGGCCCCATAAAATTTTTGTGCATAAAACCTTGTAGCTGTGGTGTCATGGTCCGAATAATGTGTTAGGAATGCGTAGACTTCTTCGCGGCTCGCAAGCTCGCCGCGGTTCGGACCCTTGGTAGTGATTTAAGTTTCAAAAATATAGAGAATTAATTTTTCCGAAAAATGTCAAATATGCGGTCAAGAATGCGACCGTAAACCTGATATGCGGACCGCATTCTTGCCGCAAAACATTCCAGAGAGTTGCCCAAAATCGTATTGAAAAGTGCGGTCGATATGCGATCGCATGTCAAATCTGTGGTGCACTTTGCGACCGCAGAATCAACATGCGGTCCGCATAGTGACCGCATTCCTGAAGAGAACCTGTGTAAAATTTGGGGCAATTCTGCGGTCACTATGCAGACCGCATGTTGATTCTGCGGTCGCATAGTGCACCGCATAATTGACCCCGGCCCAGATTTTTGTAACATTTTGACCCGATCTCTTCTTTAATATAACACCCTTCTTCTTCATTTTATCATATTATCTTACCAAAAATTAGAGAGAGAAGAGAGGGTTTTTAGAGAGAGAAATCTTTCATCTTCAAAGATTGTTCCAACCATTTAATTCCAAGGGATCCTAGGGCAAGGATTCAACTTCCCCAATCTTTTCAAGGTAAAAACCCTAACTATTTTCTTGATTTTCAGTTTTAATTGGGTAAAGAGAGGTTTGCATATAATAGCTTTTGAAGATAGAATTTTTACACTCATGCATGATTATTGAACTTGATTTCTAGTAAAAAGAAGTGAGTAGAAGTAAGAGTCTTCAAGAACAAGGTTGGCAAGAGTAGGATATCTTGGGTAAGCATAAAGTAGGAGGAAAAATCATCACCAGGTATGTATGGCTAATTTTGATTCTTGTGAAATCGCCTATATGTGTGAAGTTTGTTTGTTTCGTGTTAAATTGACAAATTGTGTGAAATTCTTGATGTTGGTGTTGGATATTCAAAGTTTGTTGTCGAGCTATGAGTGATGTAAAATGAGAGTTTAATTTGGCAAAAGAATTGTGAATAATGACTATGATGGCCTATATGGCACCTTGTGGAAAACAAACGAAACACTTGAGAATTGGTTTATTGTGGAAAGAGATGAAACACTTGAATTGTGGACATATTGTAACATGGTTGTGATATTGAATTGAGAAGAAATTGAGAACATGAACCAATGTGTAAGTTTCTTATTTGAACTTGTTGAAATTGTGTGTAGTACCTTATCTGCTGTTTGAAATTGTTGAAATTGTCAACTGTAAGGCGGGGTCGTGTTGCGCGCCGCAACGTGGGGAAATAAGGTGTGGGTTGGGGTGATAAGGGTGGCCGAGGTAATAAGGGTGGTCGGGGCAATAAGGATGGAAAGCGATCGAAATCGCTATTGAAAAATTGATACAAAAATCAATAATGTGAAATTGTGAAAGGAGACAGCAGGAGAGTTTGCAACCTGTGGGGCACTGATTGCCCCTTTGTTTGACTACTTGTGCTTTACGTGAATGATTGGTTATTGTTAAATTGGTTGATCGTAGAAAGTGCTTTGTGTGAGAATTATTTGAAATGAGAAAAATGTGGAAACATGGTTGGCTGGCTTAATTAATTGTTGATGTAATTTAATGGCTTGAGTTTACTTGGGACAAAGTTTGTCCATACATACCGGTACAATTCAAGTGTACTGACGTCCCTTTTGCCGGGGGCGCTACATTCGTGTCATGATTGTAGGTGGATCAGTAGCAGGCACTTCAGCTCATCGGCAGTAGTATCCTTCTCCTTCCACCGCCCGTTTTGGTGAGCCCCTTTCTTCCTCGGGGCCTTGTGTGGTTCTTGCCACTTCGGTTTAGACTTCATTTTGGTTTTGTAAGGTATAGCCGGAGCCTTGTTACCGGCAAGTATTGTATTTCCCTTTTTGTATCCTAGAGGCTCTGTAGACATGTAAACTGTGGGACTCCAGTCTTATGTATATATATGTATTATGTCGGACGTTGTAAAAATTGAAATCTTGTTAATGAATCACTCGTATCGTTTTATTTGTTTAATGTGAAATCAATTATGATTAGTAATATATTTGGTTAATGAGAAATAGTCATCACAGGGGTAACGCGTGGGAATGAAAGGCACCCAGGTCCGCTTGACTGGGGCAACCCGGTCAGGCGCCGGTCATGTTCCTCGATTTGGGGCATGACAGGATCGGTCAATTAGCCCAGCCCCATCATCGAATGAGGTTAAGTGCGCCTTTCAGAGACTTTGATAAAGAATCCCTTCCTTTGGCGAACGGCTAGACACTTCTATAGTGGCATCTCTTGAACCTATGAAACTCGTGAAAATGGGTGAACCCCTTGCCCCTTCCCTGGCTCTCCTTGCACGTATCCTGAGTCGCGAGGTGAAACTGAAAGTGGAAATAGAATTCCATATCTGTTGTGGTGCTTTACTCCCTCTGGTTCGTTGATGTGTGGGCATACGGGTCTTTTCGGGAAATAAATTTTTGCTACCCTTGTCCCTCACAGCACCACCATTGAAGCTGAACCAAATTATTGTGCTGCAACTGACAACCGTTTTGGTACCTTACTATATGTTTGGTATCCATTTCCTCTTCTCTCGCATTTGTCCATCTTTCTGATGGTGAAGGAAGAAATTATGACAATAATTGTGATAATGGAAACGAAGCATGCGTCAAGGCCTCCCAACCCAATCGTGAATCTTCGTTCCTCTTTTATGATGATGAATGTAACTGTTGTCGCGCGTAAGCCTTTGGAAGAAAACAATCGTAAAAAGGAAAAATCGAGAAGTAGTCTAAGTAGAGCTAAAGTAAAAAACATGGACAATCCTGTGTATTCGATCTACTGCTCTCACTTGCCCCCAAGGGGCCAAAAGAAGATACCCAATGTTCAGGGTAGAAAGCCAGGGTATGGTACTTTGACGAGATGGCCGCCGAGAGAGCACTGAGACGAAGTAACTAGCTAGGAATTTCCCTGCCCGTGTCTACTTCTTGAAAACCTAAACGGGTAAGGTAAGTGTATCAAGATAAAATGAGCAATGCAAGGGGATAGCTTATGCTCGGCTAATTGAATGGAGTTCCCGGCTTTAAAGAATCAAGTTCAAGTACTGAGGAGATTTATTTGAGGAGCATTGGTGAGGTATGCTAAGAAAGATAGCTCATTTCTTGGATAAGTGCTCTATATAGCCTTAGAATGCCATCTTCTTGTCCTCATGTGGATTATTCCATATATGAGAAGTGAAAGGTTGGTTTATCAGTTTGAAGATCATTGCTATGGGATCTTGCTGCTCCAGCCTCATTGATGATAGTCCTTCACTTAGATTGCACGATCAAGATCAAAGTGTCCGTCTGTTCGGTATGTCAGCCAGTTGTCATATTATCCTGCACGAGCATCGTCGTCCCCATCACTTCATCATCCTCAACCTCTAGAGGAGCGGAAGAGACTTATTTGTCCTTGTTGTTTTGACTTTTGCTCTGACTTCTTCTCATCTAAGTATTTACTTCAGCCTACAAAAGCACAATCATAAACTCAAAGAAGACCAGGGTCAACCGATCTAGAAGAAATCACAAATAGAGAGAGGTCAACTGATTAATAGGTATACTTGTCAAGCGACACAGACACAGGTACATAAAGAATCACATCATCACCTCATTCTTGTTCTTTGGCTTTATTAGCATCAGTTGAGGCCTCTCTTTGATCATTCTTGTGTTTCAGTGCTTGCCCTTTTTTTTAAGAATAAAGATCTTCATCGATCTCCAGTACGGCTGTCACTCCTACAGGGTCAGGATACTTTTTTTATGTATTACGAGAAGGTCGTTGAAGTAGGATTGCTAGTGGGATAGTCCAGCGGTAGTCCTTGCCTCTGTTGACACAATTAACCAACTGGGACCGACAGACAGCTTGATTAGTAAAGTCTTTTATCTTCCATTCTGGGGTCATGAATGATTAACAGAAATGAAGGGTGAGAGCAATGAACTAGAATTTTGGACCAGTCTTGTAGCGAATAAAGGAAAAAGGTACCGGTAGGGGTCAGCAGCGTCGGGAGGCGGAGGTGAACAACAAAGACTCTCTCTCGTAGCCGATATCCCGCCCTTCTTCCGTAAGAATGGATTCGGGCTTAAGCCAACTCAACCAAGAGGGGAAGGATTTTGAGAAGGATAACTCATTTTCAATAATAGAAGCGTAACCTACTACTAATGTATATAGACCAAGGACTTTCCATTTCAACGGGATTCTCTTCTCAAGGGCATTTCCACCAATCACTTCAACTGTGCCAAAATGCCCTATTACTTGAGTCACTGGAACCGCTGACCCAACTTACAAGAACCTCCGTACTTCTTATGAGCCGAGATCGATCATATTCTCATTTCCATTATGTTTCAGCCCTGAGCAGCCATTAAAAGCAAAGAGATCGGGTCGTTATATTCTACCAAATAGATGTCGATTCTCCCGAACTGCTATAGGAGTCTAATTATCATTCCCTTCCCGCATCACTAGATCACTAGAAAGATAAAGCGATCAAAGAGAAAAGTTATGAGCTGACATGAGTGGAATGGAAGCAATTAGTCCTGTCCAAAGAGTCCCAACCCAGGGAAAGTCCTTTGTTAGGGGCGAAAGCTGGCTCAACAAAGGACTTTTTTTCAAGGGATCGTCGACAAGAACTATTCATGAAGACCCAAAACCTCAGTATGAGGAAAATTCTTCCAATCCGGGTCGGAAAGAAGAGTGGTGCATTAGCTCATGGGTGTAAAAACTTTTGGTCATGTGCTATCTACTTGTCCAAAAGGCCAAGCCACTATAACCGGAAAGGAAGAGTTTGATCCTGGCTCAGTAGTAGGACAAGTTCCCCCCTCAACTACTTATTGATCAGTTGGTAAACCCCCTTCCTTTCGGTCTAGTAGCTGGTTACCTCCTTTCCTTCGAAGTCTTTGTCAAGCTTATCCCCCTTTCCACCTCTAAGTAGTGGTGTTGGTGTATCTCATTGCAATCATTCCGTTCAATCCCTTTCCTGAACCATAGGTAAGGGATGACAGGAGATGGCCCCCATAGAAAATTAAACCAGCCCCTCATTTGGGAGAGTAAATAGAATAGTGTCGGGCTTACGAAAGTTTGACTTTTGAACGACTAAGCAACTACTAAGCTCTCGCCCACCCCCAACCAATTAGGGTAGTGTGTTCATTCATACCTTCAATAGCACCGAGATATTTGCCCATGACCATGTTTACTTCATCTTCAAGAGCAAGCATCATGGCTCTCAGGGCCTCTAGCAACCGTGGATCCTTTCCTACTTCCTTAGTGATTCCAAGAAGATGCTTCAACCCTGTTAAGTTTTAGCTGGCTATCACAGTCCAATAAAGATTTCCAATTTCGCTTTGGAATTGTTGAGCAGTAGGTTAAAGATAACCTCCTTTGAAGTACCCTGTGTGGATCCGGGGGCTGCTTCTGCGCTGGCTTTGCTAGCTTGCATGACGGGCTGTAAGACGCTCAATCAATCGGGCGCTATCCCACCCTTCTTCCTTGATCTACACATTCACGCCATTTAGAGTTAAGGAATGATGGTTAAGAGTTCTTAATTTTGAGTTCCCACTCTGACTATTTAGAAGGCTATAATAATATCTTAATGAATTAAAGCGGATAAAGCTCAGCATTTCTCTAATTTGAATCGAAAGTTGCTTTTTACTCCTCCGCCTTTGAAGGCTGGTTACATCCAATGTCTCCTATGAGGCTGTCTTAAAGTTCCATTTGTCTAGGCAGAGGTATAGCCCTCTTTGAATACATTTGACTTGGTGCTCACTTGTAGGAAGATTCCCCGCTCTGAAGTCAAGTCGTTTTTGGAGCTCCTTCCAAAGAGGTTGGGATTTGACTTTCAATTGGATGTGTACTGGTCAAATCGTTAACGACAGATCCCTGCAGACGTAGTAATTTCAATCAAACCTTCTTTATTTTACCTTCTTGATTGATAGATAGTGAGGTCTAGGACTTGCTTCCTTAGATTTGTTGAATTTACTCTGTCTTCAAGAATTGGATTTGAACAAATATCTCTGGGCGACTTTCCTTTTAATCGATCATGAGGGAGGTTTCCACTTTATTACTCGGGTAGAGTGAAATGGCTAGGCTCCACTATCACCTTTCCTTTCGGTGATATATTTTGCCTTAGCACTTATGAAGTAGACGTCAGTTATTGAGTTGAAGTGAAGTCTTTCCTTTCTCGATTAAATTACAGTTGTTCTCGCTAAAGTCCGATCTGATCCCCCTTGAGCGGCAGGGAGAAATCCTGATCTTCCAATTGCATCAATACAATATGATCGATGCCTGAATCACTAATTGGCTTAATACACCCCAAAAAAGAATGAATAGGTGAGGCGCCCAGATGGAAAAATTACGATAGAAATAAATCTTGGAAAGGAAGGATGCGCTCGCGGAAACAATGAAATCATCAACATAAACTATAAGATAGACTTGAATGCCTGTCAATCGGTATTCTATATGATGTGATGTTGCAAGTTTCATCTGCTAGTAAGAGAAGTTGCGATGAATGAATCCTTCTTAGCTAAGGAATGTTTATTGGACACCCACCCATTGTCCAGTTCCGTTTAGCGCTCCTCGTTGCCTTTGTTTGCATGGTCTCATCACTTAGTGGTCTGGCATACAGTTAAATAGGTTGACCCTGGAAACCGCTTTCTTAAGTATGATATACAAGGGGAAAATGTAAGAGGACGCTCATGTATATGAAAGAATTTTGGGTAATTGGGCTTCTTCTTTCCTATCAGAAATCTAAGATTTCCCATCAAGGTTCAGCTGTGAATTCGCAAAGAGGTTAAGGGTTTGTAATTTGAGTAAGGATCATTCACCTATCTAAATTGAAGCTCTTATCAACTCTCACCATCCATATGGTACTATGGCTGTACAGCTACAGTACACTATGAAGAGATTTTTCACTCTTTTTTTGTAGAGTAGGGGGTTGGGGGTTACCTTGATCTATCTAGAATCGACCATGTTTGAAGTCTTAAGATAGAGAGGTTGATTGTGCTTCATGTCTCCCAAGAGCATATTGTTCTAAGTGAGGGTATAGTTTTCTATCGCCGCTTCCTTTTTTTCTTTCTTAGAAAAATGCTTGCTTCTGTTCATATCAAGCTTCGTTCTTTTACCTTTTGCCCCTAAGTTAAGCCATTCCAATAAAATACTCTTTATTGATTGAGCTTTCTCAGTTTTGGTTTGAAAGCCTTGACAGTTCAGTTTGCGTAGTTCATAGCCATCGTTAGAGGAAAGAACTTGTATTACAAGGATTCAGAAACTGTAAATCTGGCAATTCCTACCAGGGTGGTGGGTCAGACCGCATTCCATTGCTTTAGGGCAGGAATAGCGGAATGGTTAGGGGGCCTGTCATTAAGCAACTGGCTTCCACGTAGCTACAACTGCAGAGGATAGTCTCTAAAAGATACTACTATCTCTTCTTATTATTTTCCAAAAACATACCAAGGTTTTGGCAATCACTCTACTGACAGAGATCCTAAGAGCTACCAATAAACCTTTAGGCAAGCAGCGGAAATGGTAAATGTCGTCTTCCTTTACAATGACTTCTTCCTTTCCTCTTCACCATTCTATAGTCTTGCTCACCCTCGGATCAGGGGATACCTTAAGCCAGCAGCTTCCTTTGAAGATAGGACATTTACATAAACTCTGAAACCGTACCCAGGGAGCTTATATCAGGAAACTCCCAAGCTTGCCGAGGAAGGAACAAACAGAGAAAGATACCATCCAACCACTTTTTTATGCGCGCGTACCACTTTTGAGTATCTTTGCACTGCTAGCTCCCTTAGATCATTGGCTACCAGAACGACTAGAACTCAGGAACATCAATATGGTTAGGGATCATTAAGGTACGACCCTTAGCCTATTCCTTTCTGCCCTTTGAACGAATCTAGAACCTCAATTAGCAGATTCATTAGAAACCTTTCTTGGAAGACTCAATTCATTAGATAAGCCTAGTACATAATCACTGATAGCATCATTCCTAATAATAACAAATCATTAATGGCCACATTGAAGTAAGTTGATCCTAGAAGACTAACCTCGTAGATCACTTAGATCAATCAGTTCAAGCATTGACAAATCCGCCTTCCTTCTGTGTTTAGGACGGAGACACTTTCTGCCTTTGTCGAACTGCCTTGACGCCTTGGCACGCTTTGACCTACTTTCATTCACTTACCGGAGAGTGGATTCTTTATTACTGACTTTCCAGTACCTTGTGAGGAGGAGGACTCTTCTCTTGCTGTCAAAAGTGCTTACTCATGGTCTATTGTGCAGTTGATGATATCATTCTGGACTAGTTTCCAGGCATACGCCTGATACGCTCAAATTACACTTTTATAATTAGTGTAAGGCAGTCGGTTTCAAATATAGTAACCCAAATAAGTTGGGGTCGAATCCCACAGGGAATAGGTGTGAAATGATTACTTGAATTAGTGTGTTACCCGACTAGAATCGTAAATCTATTCCGTTAGGAGTAACATAGAAATGGTGTAGGAGTAGTAGTATGAGTGAAGGTTGTTTTAGAGTATTAACTAATATGAATGCTTGATGTAGTAATTAATAAAGTTGATTAAACCAAGGTTGTGTTCGCATAAATGTAGTGTAATGCTATCGGTGTTAATATGATATATTTCTAATGGTTGATTATTGTTATGCAATTGATTTCTATGCAACTACCCAATATTTCCCAATACTTGAATAGTATTTCCTCTCTTGCTTTTTCCCAAAAGTCTAAGAGTCACAATGTATAACAATCAATAGATGCCAAATAAAACCCACTTATACCTATGTGATTCTATTAAACGAGGTGTAAGGCGTCGAGTTTTTGTTCTTTACTTCTTCCAAGATCTAACCCACTTTCCCAAGCAAGGTAAGACTTACATGGCTTTAGTTAATGTTTGCAACCACCAACAATAAATGAAGAATGAGAAGTAGAGAAATATCAACCAACCATTATGCATATATTCAATGTTAAACACCCATTTACATAACACCTATTTAGGGTTCACAACCTTAGTATTTAAGTTTAGCCACACATGCTAAAATACAAAATACAAGGTGTACTAGATGTCATAAATGCTTACAAAGTAAGAGAATCTTCAACCAAAAGCTTCCAAAAAGATGAGTAATAAAGTCTTGGCGTGTAGTATAAAGTCTACACAAGATACCCTTACACTATATTTTAAAAAGCTATTTATAGAGGGACCAATTTCGGATAAAAAGCTGACAAGTATACCCTTTCATGTCAACTACGCGACCACAGATATGTCGCATAACAGGTCTGTGGTTCGCATCTTTAGAGGCGGCATCGCAGATAAGAACCCTAGGTGTTCATTCGCTCATCGCATTACCATTCTATGGTCCGCATAAGCATTGTGCGACCGCATATGGTACCGCATAGTTGACTCTTAGGTTTCCTTCGTGTTCATTTTGCGGCAGAAGTGCGGATCGCATGTTCACTGTGCTATCGCAGAATACGTTTCATTCTTGACGTGGTTTTTAGCTACATCTTATGTTTATCTCTGCGATTTGGTGTGCAATTATGCGGTCCGCATATGCAATATGCGACCGCATGTTGGTCTGCAGATTTGCCTTTTTGCACAACTTGGCCCTTTTCTTGTCTTTTTGCTTCCATTTTTGTGTCCTTGGTCTTTTCTTCCACTTTATTTGTAAAACCACAAAATCACATAAGTATAGACTACAGTTTGCAATAAAACAAGCCAATATAAGAGCAAGTAGTATGTAAATGTTCCGAATTTCTCCCGCACATCAACACCCCCAACTTAAACTCATGCTTGTCCTCAAGCAAGCAGAACACACCTACGCCAAACTTATTCACACACTTAACACAATAATGACACAAAATAGTGCTAATTTTCAGTTCTTCAAGCATGTATTGAAACAATCGCTCCACTCCTCCCAGACTAAGAGCATGCACATAGAGACAGACTAATCATGCAAGCTTTGAGCCTCACATTGTGACTAAGTGTTACCCTCAGCTGAATGCATTTTCATTAGACTCCAAAAGGCTCAACTTAAGTAAATTCTGCAGTTCATGCACTCTCACCAGAAATGATGTCCCATACTCACAATATTTACAACATTTACAAGGACAAGTCAAAAAGAACACTCACTCTCAGAAGGAACTTCAAGTGCCACAACATGTCATACCATAGGCTTGCCTTTATTTTAATTCGCCACTTCTTCAAGAATGATCGGTTAGAGGTCCCATAAGGACTTTTTAGGCTTGTAATGAAGGTTTAGGGAAGGCCGGATACAATTTTGGGTACAAGTGACTTCACCCACCTTGAACATTACTCGCAAGTATCAATCTATTGCACTTTGATTCTCTTTACCCTTTACGACTTCATTAATTTCTAGTTCCCAACATGGACCCCTTTCACATACCTCTTTCTTTTTTCACAACTCCAACTATTTATATACATATACATGTTTCTTTTTTTTTTTACACATAGGCAAGTAGACTAGCCTTTGCTTTAGTTTCTCTTTTTCTTTTGGAGCTTGAATGCTATAATACAAACACATTTGTGAGGTATAAAGTCTTGGACTCAATGCACGACCTTATCCATTTCCACTTTTTACCCCACCCCCAACTTAGGCTTTTGGCCTCATTCTCGATGTTCAAAGAGGGTCAGGCTCAAGAGAGGGAATGACTTTGCGAAAGGGAAAGGTTTGTTATGAGTTAGCCAAAGAAAGGTTTAAAGGCTCAACATGGGTGCTAGAGATATTATCTGTGCACGGGAGGCTTGAAAGGCTAAAGAGGTTATACCAATAAATCAAAGAATGCCTAAGATCATTCCTCCAACCAAACATACTATCATTAGTATTGAAAGACCAACCAGGCAAGTTCAAGATGACACAAGTGGACACAAGACTTATATACAAATAGAAAACTCACATACACACATCGTACTTAAACTGCTTTATTCACATTATTTAGCACTTTCGAGCAACTATTTTGCAATTCAAAGCTTTTATGGGCAGCCATAGAGTCACAAAATGAGCCTTAAATTCACAGGATTGGTCATAGAGACAAGTTCCCTTAAGACAGTCGTCAATCTATCTATCATTGGGACGGGTCGACAAAAGATGACTATAGGAGGATATGTGCTATGTACAGATACACATGCTTGACACTGAACAATTTCACTAAACGGGTCACATTCATTTTACACACGAGGTTCTGATTCTACTATTACACTCTTGGAAAAGAATCGGACAAAGAAAAACCAAGAGGAATTGATTGACTAACTAATCATAAAAAACAGATCAAAACATTATATACACATTGCTTTATATACCAAAGTTGTACAAGTTTGATACAAAAAAGCAAAAAATAGCAATACAAAACACCAAGGTACCCCACCCCCAACTTAAAAAGATGCATTGTCCCCAATGCAAATAATGAAAGTGCAGAGTTTGAGGGAAGACTCCCTGAGGCACACTAAGTGCTCTGAGAGTCGGTAGCTGGCTATGTGCCGTTGTATTCACCCTCCTGTGTAGCTATGATGATTGGCGTGGGCACAGCCGAGGTTGCGAGCTCTGCTGGTGGTGGATGCTCTGGTGTAGGAGGCAAGACTGGCACTGAAACTGATGGTGGAGGCGCTGTGACCTCAGCTGGCATCTGAGAGCTGCTGGATGCATCAGCTGCTGCATGAGTTGTGGGGCCTCCTCGGTCTATCAACGATCGCTGCAAGGCAACCTCAATCTGAGCACGCTCATCCTCATCGACAGCATCATCCTCCTGAGGTAAAGCCGGAGTAGCTGCCTTCCCCTTATCAACAGTATGAGGGGCATCATCGCTGGAGAACCCCGAGCTATCATCTTCGTCATCACTCTCACTCTTTCCATCATCTTCCTCCTCAGAGGAAATGTCAATACGGCCAGTAGGAGCTGGGGTCTGTGAGTCTCCAGGAGTGGGAATGATAGGGTCGGCCATCAGGTTGGTGAAGTCAAGGCCTAAATCAGGCACCGCATCAGTACCCTTGTCACCCGCCACAAGAAAGAGGGATGAAATGTCGAAGTCTAAATTTTGCATCTTTTGGAATTCGACTTTCATAGAAGCCACCTATGTCTTGAGATCGTGCAAACCAGACACGTCTCCCCTTTCCAGCTTTTCTACCATCAATTCAAGCCCTTGCAGTCGCTCAACATATGGTATCTATTTTTGCTGAATCTCTATTATAGCTGACTGCATGAGAGTGAGGGCCTGCTTGATCAAATTTGGCAATGTCTTTACAAGGTGGTCGACCTTGGAATTTGCATGTATGGCTAAGAGACCAAGCTTTGAGACTGCCAGATTGGCTTGAGGAGTCTGGGCAGTGGTGGAAGGAGTGGAGGACTATGCCGCATCGTCCTGAGTGACAGGGGGGCTGGGAAGAGAGTAGGTCCTCCTGAACAACTGCCGGAGGAGGTATCACCGCATCAGCAAGGCGGTTGATGTCTATAATCCCTTGTTCCTGACCTATCGCATCCCGGTGAAGATCAACAGGAACTTGAGCCTCATGGCATAAGGCAGTGATCAAGGATGGAAACGGGAGAGAAGTGGCATCTTGCATTGCTCATCGCCCCATCTCTTGAAAAATAATCTCCGCCACATTCACTTTAATACCCTGCATGATGCAAGCAATGAGAAGGGCCTTCTCAATGGCAATGTCTATCTCATGATTCATTGGGATCAGTCTGGATGTAAGAAATGCAAGCCAGTATCTCCCTTCCCGTGAGAAGCTCTCCTTATAAATTTTTCGCCCTGGTTGTATCCATGCAGGGGTCCCAATTGCTATGACAGAGGCAATCCAGCTCCTTTCATCCTCCCTGTTAGCAAATTAAGCTTTGTACTCTGCTGTGGAGGTGTCCTCGTCCAAGTCTGGGACCAATATCCGATTTATGGATTTTGCGCTGCATTTGACAGGGAAGCCCCAAACATCTACCTTGTCGAGGTACATCTTTTGCCTCTTGTGATGCTTGGTCCGGGAAGCTCCATAGTTGGCATAGAACTCCCGAACGATTGATTCATAGTATTTGGCCGGAGGTTCAGTGAAACCCATCCATTTTATCTGCTTGAGGTTTGCAAGGATCTCCGGGTACTTGTCCTTAAGCCCATTGAGGCACAATTGCTTCTCCGGAAGGAGTTTTCTCCGTTCAACCCCAGCTTTGTATTTCTCCCTTCAGCCCTTAATGCCCCAGCGCAGATGATATGTAGTGCCTTCAGCAGCCTGCTTTCTCCGTGCTTCGGCATGTATATTAACCCCAGGCCGGATATCTGCATCCTCAGGTTGGGCACTTGCTTCTTGTGGTGGGTCCACTTATTGTCTTTTAGCCATAGGAGTCTTGGATGCAAGTCGTTTGTGCCCGGGAGCCATGTCTGCAAAGGAAGTACTGTTAGTACAAACAGTAGAGTAGAAGATAGGAAAAATCGAATTGAGAGAACAAATTTGCGATGCACTATGTGATCGCAGAACCATTCTGCGGACCGCAAAGACATCACAAAATTTCTTGTTGAAGATCAGTGCCAATCTGCGATGATATATGCGGTCGCATAACCGTTATGCGGACCGCGTACATATAGCAGAATGGACTTTTGTAAATCCAAAATTGCCCTGTTCTCTGATTCACTCAGCGGTGAGTTTGCGGACCGCAGATCAATTATGCGACCGCATACTCGATCGCACATTTAGCCACTTAAAAGGGCTACACAGGTGACAAATATGCGGTCACTTTGCGGACCGCAAAACAAGAATGTGATCGCATAGTGATAGCAAATGTTATTTTCCCTAGCTGACCTAGGATATGGTCTGCGACAAAAGTGCAGTCCGCATTTCAGACATGCGGACCGCAGAACCAAGCATTTCAACGTAATAGTTCTATTTTTCATCCATGGGTTCCCATTCTTCTACCAATTCCTACCCCACAGTATGCTCACGTGCAAATCACTACTATTCTAGCCATGCAGTTAAGCCAACGACAAGTCCCCAAAACTTTTCCCTCAAAAATTGAAAAGACGGAGATTGAGGGAACAGTAACACATACCAGATGCAGGGTGATAATGCTAGTGGGGAATAGGGTGATTTGCCTGTTGTACAAGTTCGATCTTGTCTCTCTTCATTCTTTTTTTCTTTTTGTTTTTCTCTCCCTTTTTTCTTTTGTTTGTTTTTCTCTTTTTTTTTGTTCTGTACTGAAGGGTAATAGGAACGTAGCTGGGGGGTTGCACAAATTCACGATGGCCAATTTGCGGACCAATATGCAGTCGCAGATCTAACCTGAGGACCGAACAATGGTCGCACTTTGTCGCGATCGTGGACTTTTCTCAGAGTCAATTTGCGATCCAATCTGCGATCGCAGAACTAACATGCGGACCGCATAATGGACGCATTGTAGCTTCCAATTTAAAGTATTCTCTATTTAAGTCTGCGGTGGATCTGAGGACCGCAAAGCAATTATGCGGCCTTATTTCTACTGCATTTTTACTACATGGGCACATCCACCAAATACCAAAACCTTTTGGGCTCCCTACACTTCAACAGATGTTAAGAAAACAAATGAATAAAGAAAATGCAAAAATTAAAGACGATGTTACCACCCACGGGACTGATTGCTCTAGTTTCATCCTTTGGACGGGCAAGGACCATCGTTTAGAGCCAGCTGCTCTATCACTTTCCTTTCACCATCAACACTCAAGTATTGTTTGATGCGTTGTCCATTCACTGTAAATGTCTGGGATCCGTCAGTCGTTTCCAATTCCACCGCTCCATATGGGGAGACATCCACCACTTTGAAGGGGCCGGACCATTTTGATTTCAATTTGCCCGGAAACAATTTCAACCTTGAGTTGAATAGTAAGACCAGGTCACCCGTCTTGAACTCTCTTTTCAGGATCTTTTTATCATGGACAAACATCATCCTCTCTTTGTATACAGCTGCGCTCTCATAGGCATGGAATCAGAATTCTTCCAGTTTATTTAATTGCATTAGCCACAAGTTCGCAGCTTCACCCCATTCTAGATTAAGCTTGTTTAGTGCCCACATGGCCATGTGCTCTAGCTCAACTAGTAGATGACATGCTTTCCCAAAAATGAGACGGTAAGGAGAAGTGCCAATAGGAGTTTTGAAGGTCGTGCGGTAAGCCCACAATGCATCATCTAATCTTCTGGACCAGTCAGTCCTATTGGCATTCACAGTCTTGGCTAGGATATTCTTGATCTCTCAGTTTGAGACCTCCACTTGACCACTCGACTGCGGATGATATGGTGTAGCCACCTTCTATTTCACCCCATAGTTCTCAAGAAGCCATGCAAATGTTTTGTTGCAGAAGTATGATCCACCATCAATAAGAATGGCTCTAGGAGTGCCAAACCGAGTGAATATATTCTTCTTCAAAAAGGTGGTCACACTCCTTTTGCAAATTTGTTTGCATCATGATAGATGGAAGGCCAATAGTAACCACATTCAAGAATCTTGGCCGCCAACCTATTGCCTCCATGATGGCCTCCAACCGGCGAGTCATGACATGCATTGAGGATTGGCATGATTTCTTCCTCTGGTATGCACCTTCGGATGATGTTGTCATCATACACTCAAAACAAATAGGGCTCCTCCCAATAGTATTGCCGACAATCCCTCAAGAACTTTTTCTTTTGATGAGGTTCTAACCCTTCCGGAATGACATCGCTCACCAAGTAATTTGCAATGTCGGCATACCAAGGAGCAAAGGTGTTGGAAAGTGCCAAGATATGCTCATCAGGGAAAGAATCATCTATGTCAAGCTCTTCTTTACGTCTCCCTGCTTCCTCAAGCCTTGATAAGTGGTCTGCAACTTGGTTTTGTGTACCTTTGCGATCTTTGACTTCAAAGTCGAATTCCTGCAGCAAGAGAACCCACCTAATTAGTCGAGGCTTTGCATCTTTATTTGCCATCATAAATCGAAGATCCGCATGATCTGTGTACACCACCACCTTGGACCCCAACAAATAGGCTCGGAATTTTTCAAAAGCATACACAATGGCAAGAAGCTGTTGCTCGGTGACAGTGTAATTCATTTGCGCCCCATTAAGGGTTTGCTTGCATAATAGACCAGATGAAGTATCTTGTTGTAGCGTTGACCTAGCATTGCTCCAATTTATACACCACTGGCATCACACTTGAGTTCAAAAGGAAGAGTCCAATCGGGAGTGACAATGATGGGTGCCGTGGTGAACCTTAGCTTCAATTCCTCAAATGCTTGGAGGCACTTGTCATCAAACATGAATTTTGCATCCTTCTCAAGAAACTTGCACATTGGGTGTGCAATCTTGGAGAAGTCCTTGATGAATCTCCGATAGAATCCAGCGTGGCCCAGGAAACTTCGAACACCTTTCACTGAATTGGGTGGAGGAAGTTTAGAAATGATTTCTATCTTAGCCGGATAAACCTCAATGCCATGTTTAGAAATCTTGTGCCCCAACATAATTCTTTCATCCACCATGAAGTGGTATTTTTCCCAATTGAGCACAAGATTCGTCTCTTCACACCTCTTGAGCACTTATCTAAGATTTGCAAGACAATGCTCAAAGGAATCACCGACAACTGAGAAGTCATCCATGAAGACCTCTAGAAAATCTTCCACCATATCGGAGAATATCGACATCATGCATCTTTGAAAGGTCGCCGGAGCATTACACAACCCAAATGGCATCCGGCTAAAAGCAAATGTCCCATAAGGACAAGTGAATGTCGTTTTCTATTGATCTTCCAATGCAATGTTGATCAAGCATTTGATCAATAAAAGGCATAGGGAAATGATCCTTGCAAGTTGCACTATTGAGTTTCCGATAATCCATGCACACTCTCCACCCGGTCACCATTCTTGTAGGGACGAGCTCATTTTTTTCGTTTTCGATCACAGTTATGCTCCCCTTCTTTGGTACACATTGTACTAGGCTCACCTAGGAACTATCGGCGATTAGGTAAACAACTCCGGTGTCTAGCCACTTGGTAATTTCTTTTTTCACCACCTCTTGCATTGAAGGATTTAGTCGCCTTTGATGCTCCATACTTGGCTTGGTGTCATTGTCCAATTGGATTTTGTGTTCACAAATACCCGCGGGAATGCCACGGTTGTCGGTGATTGTCCACCCAATTGCTTGCCTGTGCTCCCTTAAGACTTCCAATAATTGCTCTACCTGCACATAATTCAACAAATAAGACACAATTACGGGTAGAGTATCATTAGAGCGAAGAAATTTATACCTCAAGTGCAGAGGGAGTGGTTTGAGCTCTAGTTGTTGTGGCTCAATGATTGATGGCTTGGAGGGGGGAGTAGCTCTATTCTCTAAGTCAAGACAGAGCTTTGCCGGTGTGTAAGTGTAGGATACAAGACCCTCCAATGCATTCACCGATTCTATGTACCCATCCATGTTTTCCCCATCAAAATTCACTAAGATCGCCACCAATGCCTCACCAAGGCATTGTTCCTCCATTTTCAATTCCACGACATTCTTTACCTCATCAACCGCTTCTATCATAGAAATGCTTTCATATTCGTGGGGCAACTTCATGCCCTTGCTAGCTTGAAAAGTGACCTCTACAACGTTCACCCGGAATTTTATCTCATTTCTCTCAGAATCCATGAGTGCTCGGCCCATAGCAAAAATGGTCTCCCCAAATTAATAGGGATCTCTTTATCCACAGCACAATCGAGAATCACAAAGTCCACGGGCAAACGAAATTTCCCCACTTTCACTAGTACATCATCCACAATTCCTACCGGTCGCTTGATGGAACGATCGGCCATTTGCAATCTCATGCTTGTAGGTCTAGGCATACCAAATCCAACTTGATTATAGATGGCAAGTGGCATTAAGTTGATGCTAGCTTCATTGTCACATAGGGCCCTTGCAAATTCACGTGCCCCAATCGTACAAGGTATGGTAAAGGCTCCCGAATCCTCTTTCTTTTGGACCGAAATCGTGGCAATGATAGAGCTTACCCGGTGAGTCATGCTTACTACCTCATGCTTTGAGGTCTTCTTTTTGGTGATCAAATATTTCAAGTACTTAGCGAACCCCGGCATTTCTTGAAAAGCTTCTACAAAAGGAATGTTCACCGTCAATTGTTTGAGAATATTGTAGAACTTTTCAGGCTTGCAATCATCAATCCTTCTTGCTAGCCTTTGAGGGAACGGAGGAGGAGGTCTAGGAATAGATGGAAGAGGTTTTGATTACTCTTTACCCTTTTCCTTTTTCTCTTCTTGATCTTCTTGTGGTGCTTTAGCTTTTTCCGGAATTCTTTCAACTTCAACAACCTTTGGTTCATCAACCACAACAACCTTTGGTTCATCAACCACAACAACCTTTTGTTTTTCAACTTCACTAACCTCTTGTTCTTTAACCTCAATCGTTTGCTTGGTCTCCACATCTTCAACTATGTGTTCATTCTCTCCAAGTAGCACTTTTCCACTCCTAGTGGTGATTTCCATGACGTGAGAGGTTGGACCATTTCCACTACATCTTGGGTTTGCAATCGTGTCACTAGGTAGTGTTCCCTTTTGCTTGGGGTTTTGTTCTTTAGAGAGGTCTCTCATTTGCATTTCCAATTTTTGGATGGAAGCGGTATGAGAGCCAACGACCTCGGCCATGTTCCTCATTGAAGTTTCGTCTTTTCTTGATTTTGTAGCACTCTCTCTAGCATAGCTTCCAATTTTGAATCATTTGAGGACCCTTGGTTAGAATGTTGTCCTTTTGGAGGAACATAAGGATTTTCACTCCGGTTAGAAAAGTTGTTGTTGTTGTTGCCCCAATTTCTTTATTGTGAACTACCTTGGTCATACCTCCATTGTTGGTTGCCTTGCCCTTGCGGGTTTGGCCTCCATTGGTTTTGTGCTCATTGACCTTGATAGTATTGCCTTTGGTACCCTCCTTGGGGGTTGTTGATGTAATTAGCCTCTTCAAAATCTTCATTCGGAATGGACGGCATATCCTCGACGACATTGACCTTCTTCGTTTGATTTACTGTAAACATCTTGGTCAACACATTAACATTAGTGGCCAACCCCGCAATGATTTCGTCTCTCTCATGGTTTTCCTTGATCAAATTTGTCAAAGAAGGAGACCCATAAGCTATTCCACCGTATGTATCCTCAGAATGCCATGCTTGATTATGTTTGGCCATCTCGTCGAGGATTTGAGTTACTCTAGCAAAAGACTTATCCATAAAAGATCCGTCCACCACATTCTTTGCAATGGCTTGGTTCATGGGATCAAGACCCATGTAAAACTTCTCAAGCAAAATTGAATCAGGTGAATCCATGATTTGGCGACCTCACCAAATATAGTTTAAAGCGATCCCATGCCTCATGTAAATGCTCCCCTTGGTGTTGCTTAAAGAAAAAGATTTTATCTCTAAGCTCAGATTTCATGCTTTGTGGGAACCATTTCACTAGGAATGCCCGGACAAGTTCGGGCCATGATCTGATTGAATTGGGTGGCAAGTTTTGAAGCCACCTTCTAGCATCACCAGCCAATGAGTACTTGAAGACTCTCAACCTTAAGGCATCTTTTGAGACATTGGTTTGTTTGTGCATAACACATATTCCAGAAAATTCCTTAAATGTTGAGTTGGGTCGTCATCGGTGGAATTCCTGAAAAACCCTTCCGCTTTGAGCATGAGGATTAGACCAAGATCCACCTTAAACGTTGAGGCACCAACAGCAGGGGGTACAATTGCATTTGTGTCATCGATATATTCATCGATATCCGCAAAATGATTCTCTTCCTCTTCGTCCTCGTAATCACTCATTGTAACCGATCACACCAAGCAAAGCAAGCAAAGTGTAATGGAATAGAATTAGATATCAAGTAAAGTACACACTACTGAGTAATTTCAGAACTGTATTCCCCGGAAACGTCGCCAAAATTTGATACGCTCAAATTACACATTTATAATTAGTGTAAGGCGGTCAGTGTCAAATATAGTAACCCAACTAGGTTGGGGTCGAATCCCACAGGGAATAGGTGTGAAATGATTACTTGAATTAGTGTGTTTCCCGACTAGAATCTTAAATCTATTCCGTTAGGAGTAACATAGAAATGGTGTAGAAGTAGTAGTATGAGTGAAGGTTGTTTTAGAGTATTAACTAATGTGAATGCTTGATGTAGTAATTAATAAAGTTGATTAAACAAAGGTTGTGTTCCCATAAATGTAGTGTAATGCTATCGGTGTTAATATGATATATTTCTAATGGTTGATTATTGATATGCAATTGATTTCTATGCAACTACCCAATATTTCCCAATACTTGAATAGTATTTCCTCTCTTGCTTTTTCCCAAAAGTCTAAGAGTCACAATTTATAACAACCAATATATGCCAAATAAAACCCACTTATCCCTAAGCGATTCTATTAAACGAGGTGCAAGGCCTTGAGTTTTTGTTCTTTACTTCTTCCACGATCTAACCCACTTTCCCAAGCAAGGTAAGACTTAAATGGCTTTAGTTAATTTTTGCAACCACCAACAATAAATGAAGAATGAGAAGTAGAGAAATATCAACCAACCGTTATGCATATATTCAATGTTAAACACCCATTTACATAACACCCATTTAGGGTTCACAACCTTAGTATTTAAGTTTAGCCACACATGCTAAAATACAAAATACAAGGTGTAATAAATGTCATAAATTCTTACAAAGTAAGAGAATCTTCAACCAAAAGCTTCCAAAAAGATGAGTAATAAAGTCTTGGTGTGTAGTATAATGTCTGCACAAGATACCCTTACACAATATTCTAAAAAGCTATTTATAGAGGGACCAATTTCGGATAAGAAGCTGACAAGTTTACCCTTCCAGGTCAACTATGCGACCGCAGATCTGTCGCATAACAGGTCTACGGTTCGCATCTTTATAGACGGCGTTGCAGATAAGAACCCTAGCTTTTCATTCGCTCATCGCATTACCATTCTACGGTCCGCATAAGGATTGTACGATCGCAGATGGTACCGCATAGTTGACTCATAGGTTTCCTTCATGTTCATTTTGCGGCAGAAGTGCGGATCGCATGTTCACTGTGCGATCGTAGAATACGTCGCATTCTTGGCGTGGTTTTTAGCTCCATCCTCTGTTTAGCTCTGCGATTCGGTGTGCAATTATGCGGTCCGCATATGCAATATGCGACCGCATGTTGGTCTGCAGATTTGCCTTTTTGCACAACTTGGCCCTTTTCTTGTCTTTTTGCTTCCATTTTTTTGTCCCTGGTCTTTTCTTCCTCTTTATCTGTAAAACCACAAAATCACATAAGTATAGACTTCATTTTGCAATAAAACAAGCAATATAAGAGCAAGTAGTATGTAAATGTGCCGAATTTCTCCGGCACATCAACGCCAACCATACATACCGCGTTTTCGTTCAGGAATTTTTTAAGATTAAGGTTCGAAAGGACCAGACGACGATGAAGTATGAGTCTAAAACACTATATGCAGAGCCGCCATAGCTCAATATATCAATGAATCAGGAGATGACTTCTTAAACGTTTGCGAATGGAAAAGAGTTGCTTTAGGCACGGACCACAAACCCACGAACCTATTAGTTGGATCTATGAGGAGACAGGAGAAAGCCATTCATTCCGGTAATTGAGCCCGGATTTAGGATTGATTGATCTAAATAAAAGACTTGATTATATATAGGAGAAAGGCATTCTCGTACCGTGATACTACTTTGTGGAAACCTAGAACAGAAGAAAGTCTTTTTAGGATGACTCTGTCCTATCTAGACCGACTCACAACTACTTATTATAGAAGACTCAGGCACACTTCCCTTTACTTCTCCTAAGTGAGAACAAAATACTCTTTAAGCGGATTCGAAAGCAGCAATAGATGAGATTGAATCAAATAGAAGGTTCACCCCTCACCCTGGGGGATTGGGAGTTGAGACTTCCTTACTCTTAGGCCCGCTATAAGGCCAATAAGATCGGGAAGAAGGAGATTGGATTCTTCCTTTTATCCGGACTAACTCTAATCGTGATTTTGACTCTAATATGATACCTCCCTCTGTCACAATAGAAATAGAGAATGGAGGTGAGTTCGCTACACTTGTTTATAGTTGGAAATTCTAAATCGAAGGCCCTAGTACTACTGACTTTACACCAGAAACAATTGAAGCCTTTATTCGGCATCCCTTCTCATACGTCTTATTCCTTGCCTTAGTAATATGCAATCAGCTACTTGGCACATTCCCTTATTCTCCTTCCTTTCCTTTTAGATCTGAGGTAGTACTAATTAATGCTTGAGTTTCTCCTACTAGAAATAGGGCTACTCTTTGGTACGAAAGAAGGATATTTTGAGCCTGGGCACATCCCTTTGATAGATTTGTTTAGCCTCCTTTACTATGTCAATGCCTCCGTATTGGTTATGGCTGAAGTCGATCCTCTCCTTGGTACTTCACCTAGTCGCTAATATCAAGTCTCTCTCTCGACCGGATGGGCCTATGTCACTATAATAGGTGAGGAAGACCTCCAATCTCTGTGCTGGCAATTCAAGATGAACTCCTTCCATGACAACAATAATAGTACTACACTTTCAAAAGAATAGAGATGAGATCAAGCTTTGAAGTTGGTAGCTGAAAGAAAGCTGTTTGTGAAGGTCAGACCAGAGCATAAGGAAGGAAGCTCACTCATAAGCAAATTTCGACTACTATTTTAGAGTACCGAAGCTCAATGGCGTTGATCACACCTATGACCAGAAGGAAGAAAATACCTAGCCCCAGTCCCTGCATTGACTAACTGGCTTAGAGGGCATTCCGCACAATGACCATAGCAATTCGCACATCTGTCGATAGAGGGTTCAGATAAAGTAAGTAGCTCGCAAAGAGGGAGTTCTCTGGCTGGTACCAATAGACAGAGCTACTAGTAAGACAAGCAAAGGCGGTTGAGTGTGGAAGGAGTTAACCTCTCTGCCTCAATGTGAAAAAATATAGCAACTGACAAGGAGTAGCTGTATAGGTACCAGTTACGGTGCCAATCTAGTATAGCACTGCTAACAGGACGGTCAGTCGATAGCGAAAGCAAAACTTTTCACAACTCTATGACTCTTTGTTATCTTGACCTAAAAATGATTGACTACATTCAATATAAAGGAGAAAAAATGATTTATCCCCCTATTCAACTACCCATCCAAGAGCATTTGGCTTCAGAATACTTTATTCTTTTTATTTTTCTATAGACTGCATAAATCTCCTCTTCCATCCCAAAGGAGGATAATCTCTTTTGGCAGCTCAATCCTTATGGTAATAATAATTCCAATTCTGCTTAAAAATCTCTTCAGGTGATCAAGGGGGATCCCTTTTTTAGTAGATGACCTTAGGAAAAAAGTTATTATCTAAAAGCTTTTTTTTCTGGCTTGCTCTTTCAGATAAAATTTTTGCTTGCAGTAATGTAATCGGGATTTCATCTCCTAAATTTTGTTTTCTATGAAAGCAAGAGGTGGAAAGTTTTGTTAGAAATCCTGCCTTATTCCATGAGATCTAGAAGCACTTCTGCTACTTTCTCTTTTCCATAGCGCTCGTTATTTTTTTTTTTACTTCTTTCAAAGGGCAATAAAGGATTTCCTTATAAGTTCTCGCTCGATCGAAAGGATATAACACATACAAAACCTTATCTTCGCTGACTTTATGAGGTCTAACATTCGCCACTATATTAGTGGCTTAGCTCTTCGCGCTTCCCGCAGGCTTTTTTATAGAGAGAGAGTAATGAGGGACGGCACGGAAGATTGGTCTGCTTCGAAAAGCTGAGTTTTTCGGTTCGCCCCCTATGTGGTCGACATTCTTACCAGTCTGCCTCCTTTCTCTTGATGGAATATATCAATACCCGAGCTCCTGCTTTGCTTGCATTGTTTACTGGTGCTAGGTAGATGTATCACTCATCCCGCTCCCCACGGAGCGGTAAGGAGTCTTCTTGTGTGTTACAATCTTTACGAGAATGAATCGTATATGTTGGTTGAGAATTGCTCGGGAATTCAATGATAATGACTTTGCCAGGTTCTAGGGAGGCTACTCTTCTTTTCTGTCGATCGAGCCACTTTCCCCCATTCCACTCGTCCCGCCCTCTTCACGAACTTGTACAATCGATGCCACAAAGATAGCCAACTCTATTATCAAAGAATTTAGGAAAGGGGCGACAATTTGAGACCAGATATCTGGAGGTGTGGAAAGAGCAGTTGTGAGAAGCAGAAAAATAATCAAAAAACGACGATTGTTCGTGCAGGTTTCTACACAAAGACCCTTTTATTCTGGCAAACGGATCACAATTACAGGTACCTGGGACCATACCGATGGAATGAACGAAATACGAACAGTTAACATAATATGGTCATAGATCTTAGGTTGTAACTTGATCATGAGCGAATTTGTTGATGTTACACCCACAAAGTATGGAAAGTGCCAAACATTGGGAACTACCCGGGGAGGAGTTAGGAATAGGAACAAGGAGAAGCGAGAACCACTTTAATGGAGGAATTGATTGTATTTCGTCCTTTGTTTCCCATAGCAATTGGGGATCAAAAAGCACCAAATTTGATGACTTATTAAGGGAAAGATGAAGTAAGAGCATGTTATTGGAGACGTTGCAACATATGCCGGGAAGGCCTCCATTGATTATGTACGAAAAAAATACGAATCCAAAGGCACGATAATAAAGGGTTTAACTAATAGAGATATTAACTTTTTCGGGAACTAGTAACGCGTAAACCATGTCAAACCAAGACCAATCAATATCCGAACGGAACAGAATCGAACTTCTCCTAGAATAGTTTCCGGTGCGAAATGAAATTCATAGGATATATATGAGTAATTCAAAGGATAAATATAAATATTTGATAGGATTCGATACATTTCAGTAATGAACAAAACAAATAAGATTGATTATGTATCACAATTTCATCACTGCATCGAAGGCATTTTTGTAAATATATTGATAAGATAGCTTGGTATACTAACATAAATAATTATGATCCTTCTTGTGTACATATGAAATGGGGTAGGTATATGGCATATAACAAAAAGGGTTTCCTCGATCATAAGATAAATAAAGAAAAAAGAACACAGGAACAGTTTGATTCTTTAAACAAGCTGGTTTTGGCTTCTTTTTTTATCACCCTAATTCTCTTGTTGGCTTTGATAGCATGAAATTAAATAGAGAAAAAGACCTTCAAGAGAATAAATAAAGAAAACCATTTTCAAGAGACAAACTCCAGTGAACCCTTTTCCTCCCATTCATGGCCCTTCGAAAGAAGTCAAAATAAAAAAGGAATCTAACGCTCTAGTCGAATTGACACTTTCAATGCTCATGCTATTTGGAAGAACTTTCAACATGGAGTGGAGACTAAAAAACGTACACAAAGATTAAGCGATCTATGAATATCATCCCAATTCAGGTCTTGTTCCGCACATAAATGGATAACTCAAACCCTTACCTTGGCCTATTTGTAGTGGAAAACCTCAATGACATAATTGTTTATAGTCACTCAGTGGAGGTTTGGAACCCTGAGTACAGTGTTCCAGATGTAGCAGGAAAAGAGGCTGTACATGAAAGAGTACTCAGTTAAAAGTGCTATTTCTTGGCCAATAGATCAGCAAAGGTGTGATTCAGAAGGATCAAGAGAAGACCAGGTCTGTTGTGAACTGGGATGTGCCGAAGAAGGAGAGAGCAGGCAGCAGTGGTGAAGTTGGATGCTCGAAGTCATTTAAGATACGGCAAGACAAGGAGTAGAAAGTTACCTCAACCTAGGAGGGGTTTATAGGAAGCCAAAAAACATGAGCCTTTTTACATACTTCTTAAAGGGGGGGAGCGCCAGGAGAACATCGAGACGCCATCAGTTTAGAGCGCGAGGCCAGCAGAGCTTGCTGCAGAGGAGATAAGAAAATGCCTAGCAGAGGGGATCTGGTAACTGTTATGAATGTGGAGGAGTAGGGCTTTTTCTCGTTACTGTTCCAATGTTAAGATGGACGAATGCTGCTAGGGGAGTGCAGAATAGACCAGCTGAATATGGAAGAGTGAACGTTGTTAAGCCTAGAGCCCGAGAAGCTCTAAAGGTAAGTTCAATTCAGAAACATAGCGGGGGTTCTCAAGCTTAGGGGAGGAGACAGTTTCGATGTCGTTAGATTATGTGGCAACGTTAGCAGAAAGGAGGAGAAGACGGAAGGTTGTATTCAAAATCTATGTCGGAATTGGCCAGTGCAAAGATAATAATTGATGTTGGGAGTTTGGATAAGATAGCGTCCACGGAGATGGTAGATCATTTGGGGCTAAGGAAGTTAAAGCAGGACGTCTGGTATGACGTCGTCCTTATGGACGTATTACATATCCTACTCGGAAGACCTTGGTAACGAGTAGGGTTCTACCTGCGTAGAGAGAACACCGCTTTACTTTTAACGGGAAAGGAGGTTATTGCCATCAGAAGACTTTGGTTGGCTAAGAAGAAAAGGTGTTTGTTGGCATACCATTTCTGGATGTGGGAAAGAGTACATAGAATGCTATTCCTTGATAGCAACAAAGCCAACTAGCATAGCCGATTCGGGGATCGGTGGGGTGCCGTCGCTTTAAGAGATAGAGGCGGAGGAAATCGGAAAGGATTTTTAGGAATGAGGCCCCCTTCCTCCTATGTTGTAAAAGGGAAGTGCAGATCTTTATCTTTCTGCGACACTCTTTCGACTTGATGCCGCCCCTAAATCCACCAGTACCGGCTTGATTACCCCCTAAGATAAGAGGAGGATATAGAAGCAGATTTAGTTGCAGGTAGAAGAGAGTCTACCCTGCAAAATGGCTTCTCGCTTATCCCTATTTTCAAATGAGGAGATCCGACGTCAAGTGCACGAATTACAATCAAAGGGGCATGAGAGTCTCAGTCTGTGTTCAACGCCTGCTTGACTAGCTCAAAAGGAAGCAGCTGGAGTATGTAGATGGGCTTTGAATAAGAGTTTGGTGATTTATTTCAAATAATGGCAACGATGGATGATATTATGGATTAATTTCTTGTCGGGAGCGTGTTACTTTTCAAAGCTTACCTTATATTATTAAGGAAAGGGGAAAGGGCTTTTTTTTAGAGAGAGAGTAAGGGGGTATTCTGGGGCTTTGAAGCAGGGCCACTTATATTGCAAAACTTTAAGAGACGGGATGGAAAGTCTTTCATGTGAAAAGATGGTTGGCTGGATACGAATACACCTGCTTATCACCCACCTTAGAATCAAGCAGTTCAGTTCGACTATACCCACCTTAATTCCCTCATTCAGGACAAATGGAAGCTGGTTATGGATCTGTTCAAGTTGGTCAATCAATCCCTCCTTTCTTTCCCCTGCATCCGAACACCTTAGAATAGATTTGATTGGAAGGAAGGTGAGGAACGAACACAGTGGTTTAATTGCTGGGATCCCAATCGGCCTGCATCAGCGGAAAATGCAACTATCGAATCACGGGTGACTCATTTTATCGGGATGGGAAGAATTGCAACATCGGCATTTCTTTCTTTCCCTAAAGTGATCCACTAGTAGGTAGTGGTAGGAGAGATCCATTATGGTTGGATGGACCATTCTCGAATTCCGGCTAGAATATCTATCAATCGGCGGAAGACTCACGCATACTGGGAGGGTACGACTTAAAAGGATGGCCTCAATCGAACGACCAACCACTTGATATTTTTGTAGGAGATGAAATCCAAAAGACCATTATTAGCGTGTAGTAGATTGGCCCGAGTCCGTAATAGGCGAGTCAAGAAGAAATTAAATCAATAGATTGAACGGTAGATAAAGGATCAGAGGATGAGAGGGTCCCCGCCAACAGCTTATCTCTCTTCCTCACATTCCATTCATGACCTAACGACTATCCATCATTCGGGGAGGGAATAACTTGCTGGATCGAACCTAAGGATAGGTTGGACCGGCCGGGTGTTGGATCGAATAAACATTCAACCTCTTCATCACAGCAGCGATGGATGTCCAACCTTTAGATCTCTTCTTTCTCAATAAAGGCGGGTAAGGAAAGTCAGAAGGCTAATCCGGTAACTGCTGGCTAGAATGCAAAAACCGCTTTTACCAATCAAAGCCCCAAAACTAGTAAGGGCACACGTGCCCCAGCAAGCCACCGCCACCCTACCGCCAAAGCATGACTTTACTAAACAAGCAATAAAGGCTCCTTCTATCTTATTAGTCAAGTGCTAAAGAGCAAGAAAATGGATATGCCCTAAGAAGCAACTTTGTTCAGCTGCTGCACCCTTGCTTCTTTCTTTAGAAAGATTGCTCATTAGCTAGGGCATTTTCAATTAGGCTCGCGCTAGGCGCACACCTTTTTTGGCTAAGTCGTATCGCATCTTGCTCATAATGGATTGATTCTTGAATTTTGCTTCGTTTAGGCAGGTAAGTGTTAAGAGGCTCTTGTTGACTTTCATTAGGTATACATAGGTACACATAGGACTTTCTTGCAATACATAGTGGTTGGATTCGAATCACATGAAGCCCATATAGATGTCCACTACTATTTCCTCTAAAGCTCTCCTTGTGGGGAACACAATCAGTCCATACAAGGACCTACTGAGTCATCTACCCTTGCATCTATTTGATGCATCATCACATGGTCGTCGTGTAACTCTTCGAGAATCATGTCATTCGCCTGTCACGTATTGCCACCAGAGTCATAAATACTTGAAGTAAGCTCCCGGCTCGGCCCTATCTCTAAAGAGGCTTACGAACGAGCGCAATGCTTACGGCCGTGGTAGCTATGAGCTTCCTAGGTCATGCTCTCTAGTCTTTTCTCCTCTGCCTTCCTCTTGTAGTTAACCCTTTCTTTTCTGCTACGCCTATCCATCCGTCAGATTGACATCCAGCCTGGTAAGTGATAGCGGCTCCTGTTTACTAATAGATCTATCGCCGCTAGTATAACAAAAAAAACACATAAGGATCCAGAATATTAAAATATGCTAATCACTGATCAGGATCATATAAAAGTCGGTATTCCCAGAAAGGATAGTCGTGATGTCCCTTCATGGCCGACTTTTCAGTATGGAGCCGAAGGCGAGGGTTTCCAGCATGACCCTTTTTCTTGCTTTTCCTTTAAGTGACAAGGGGGTGAGGTAAGGAGTAACATAAGACTGGTTCGGTCATCGATAAGCCTCTCCTTATTCATTGTATACGGCGGGGCTACGGACCAACAATCCAGCAAAAGGGATGAAAAGCTCCTTTATTAAACCTTCCCCTTTTAATAATAAGAAGGTAAGCATCAAAGCCCAGAAAACCCAACCTATACAAAGAGCTCTTTTCAGCCCCTACTCCTAACAAGTGAAAGTTGCTGGCACCCACCATATCTTGCTTCGGGGCCGATCTCTTGTATCGGAGCAAACAAATTCAATGATTTTCTATATTTTATTTATTTATTTTTATTGTTTATTTTTTTCCACCACAAATAGATTTGCCGCATAGATTGGATAGTGTTCCCTGATCTCGACATTCAATCACAAATCCCTTTAGCGCTTCGGTGGCGGATAGCAGCATAGGCAAAGCACTCTGCTGCGGTGAGCAGCCGATTGTTATTGCATTCTTCAAAACAGTCTTGCTCTCTCCTGAACTCTACGGCGCGTTCAGCCAACACCTCCGGGTCTAAGCTCTGCTCGAGCGTAGTCAGCTAGCTTCGTGACGTTTCTTAGCTTCTAGCATTGCAAAGGGATAACCTTTCACTATCTAGGCACCCTCGAAGGAGGGGTGCCACAGACTTTTTCCCGATGGTCAAGTCGTAGTTCCTATCCCTGGGAGAAGTGGAAGGAGTTAGGAGGATGGAGCGCCCTTTGCCCTAAAAAATAGGCGGCTTCGCCTTCAAGCCGTCAATAATCAAGCTAATATGTGATCATGACAGTACACTGATGCATAGGTCTTCTTTACTTTATGCCCTTTTGATTATGATGCATCACAAACATGCCAATATGTGATCGGGGTGAGTGGTGGTTAGATATAGGAGCGGCTCACCCCCTTGTCACTTAAAGGGCAAAGTCGTCGAAGCGAGCCTAGAGGCCAACGAGTCATCTTTGAAGGCTACTATGCATCCTTATTCATAGTAGAGTGTAAGGTAGGTTTGGGTATAGCAGGACTTGAACCTGCGTCCATTAGGTTAAAAGCCCAATGCTCTACCAACTGAGCTATACACCCCAAAAAATATGTAGTAGTAAATAAGGATTGGTACGGAAAAGAGGCCGGCCCCCCTTCTTCTCATCGTATTAAAGGAGCGCGACTCTTTATGAGGCTCGTACTGCATAGCAAGCAGAAGAAAACGTAAGGTCGCGCGTTAGCACTCCTGTAAGAAAATGGATGTGCTAAGGCGCAACTTCGCTGTAAGGCCCCGTAAAATTTTTGTGCATAAAACCTAGTAGCTGTGGTGTCATGGTCCGAATAATGTGTTAGGAATGCGTGCCGCGGTTCGGACCCTTGGTAATGATTTAAGTTTCAAAAATGTAGAGAATAATTTTTCCGAAAAAGTGTCAAATGTGCGGTCAAGAATGCGACCGCAAACCTGACATGCGGACCGCATTCTGACCGCAAATCGTTCCAGAGAGTTGCCCAAATCCGTGTCAAATGTGCGGTCGATATGCGATCGCATGTCAATCTGCGGTGCACTTTTGCGACCGCATAATCAACATGCGGTCCGCATAATGACCGCATGTCTTAACAGAACCTGCGTAATTTTTTGAGCCATTCTGCGGCCACTATGCGGACCGCATGTTGATTCTGCGGTCGCATAGTGACCGCATATTTGACCCCGGCCCGATTTTTGTAACATTTTGACCCGATCTCTTCTTTAATATAACACCTTTCTTCTTCATTTTATCATATCATCTCACCAAAATTAGAGAGAGAAGAGAGGGTTTTTAGAGAGAGAAGTTCTTCATCTTCAAAGATTGTTCCAACTACTTAATTCCAAGGGATTCTAGGGCAAGGATTCAACTTCCCCAATATTTTCAAGGTAAAAACCCTAACTATTTTCTTTGATTTTCAGTTTTAATTGGGTAAAGAGAGGTTTGCATATAATAGCTTTTGAAAATAGAATTTTTACACTCATGCATGATTATTGAACTTGATTTCTAGTAAAAAGAAGTGGGTAGAAGTAAGAGTCTTCAAGAACAAGGTCGGCAAGAGTAGGATATCTTGGGTAAGCATAAAATAGGAGGAAAAACATCATCACCAGGTATGTATGGCTAATTTTGATTCTTGTGAAATCGCCCTTATGTGTAAAATTGTTTGGCATGTGTTGATTTGAGAAATTGTATGTGATTAATTGATGTTGTTGTTGGATATTCAAAGTTGTTGTTGAACTATGAGTGTTGTGGTATGAAATATGAACCGAAAGGTAAATGAGAGTTGAATTGGGTAAAGAATTTGTGAATAATGATTATGATGGCCTATATGGCACCTTGTGGAAAAGAAAACGAAACACTTGAGAATTGGTTTATTGTGGAAAGAGATGAAACACTTGAATTATGGAAAATTGTTGAATATACATGTGTGAATATTCTTGAATGTGGAAACATTGTAACTTGGTTGTGATATTGGCTTGAGAAGTAATTGAGAACATGAAACAATGTGCAAGTTGCTTATTTGAACTTGTTGAAATTGTGTGTAGTACCTTATCTGCTGTTTGAAATTGTTGTGTTTTCAAGTGTAAGGCGGGGTCGTGTTGCGCGCCGCAACGTGGTGAAATAAGGTGTGGGTTGGGGTGATAAGGGTGGCCGAGGTAATAAGGGTGGTCGGGGGCAATAAGGATGGAAAGCGATCGAAATCGCTATTGAAAATTGATACATAAATCAATAATGTGAAATTGTGAAAGGAGACAGCAGGAGAGTTTGCAACCTGTGGGGCACTGATTGCCCCTTTGTTTGACTACTTGTGCTTTACGTGATTGATAGGTTATTGTTAAATTGGTTAATTGTAGAAAGTGCTTTGTGTTGAGAATTATTTGAAATAAGGAAAAATGTGGAAACATAGTTGGCTGGTTTAATCAATTGTTGATGTAATTTAATGGCTTGAGTTTACTTGGGACAAAGTTTGTCCATACATACCAGTACAATTTAAGTGTACTGACGTCCCTTTTGCCGGGGGCGCTACATTCGTGTCATGATTGTAGGTGGATCAGTAGCAGGCACTTCAGCTCATCGGTAGTAGTATCCTTCTCCTTCCACTGCCCGTTTTGGTGAGCCCCTTTCTTCCTCGGGGCCTTGTGTGGTTCTTGCCACTTCGGTTTAGATTTCATTTTGGTTTTGTAAGGTATAGCCGGAGCCTTGTTACCGGCAAGTATTGTATTTCCTTTTTGTATCCTAGAGGCTCCGTAGACATGTAAACTGTGGGATTGTGGCCTATGTATATGTGTGGGGCGTTGTAAATATAAATTATGAACTTGTTAGTAAATAAATCACATGGTTATGTTTATGCATTATGAAATCAGTCATTGTTGGCAAAATATTTGGTTAATGAGAAACAATCAACACAGGGTTAACGCGTGGGAATGAAAGGCACCCAGGTCCGCTTGACTGGGGCAACCCGGTCGGGCGCCGGTCATGTCCCTCGATTTGGGGCGTGACAAACTTGGTATCAGAGCTTAAGGTTTTAAAGTGTCCTAGGATGTCTCGGAGCCGTGTCTAGTAGTGCCCTTCTTATAGGTGTGTTGTCGACCACATCATATAAGTAGGGGGCTACACGAGCATTTAGGAATTTACCTACTTCTTTGATAATCTATATCGTGCGGTAAAGTGCAATGTGGAGATATCTGTGTCTAATTCGTGCCTTGTTCCCAAATTTTCAGAATATGGCACCTAAGAAGAAGGCTAGACTCGGCCTTAGGGCCAATGCGGGCCCAAGTGCAGCTGTTAATCATGTACCCGATGCCGTGGGAGAGAATGACCCACCAGGTCCCGAATTTGCCTGGCCCATCTGTTCAAAACCCAAGTGTCCCTATTCCAGTTGCGGCAGAGGATGCCACCATTCCTCCTGCCAGTGTTCCTGACTCAGATACAGTTCCCGCTTCGGGCTCTGGTATCTCTAATGAGGATCTTAGGGGAGCCATCCATATGTTAACACAGTTAGTGGCCGCCCAGGCCCAGAGATCCCATGATGCCCCTGCATCCTCCAGCGGACAGGGAGATTCCTTTGGCTCCAGAGTCCACCAGTTCTTGCGATTGGCCCCTCCAGAATTTTCAGGCACCGATCCAGAGGCTGACCCACAGGAATTCCTTGATGAGATATACAAGACCCTCAGAGTAATGAAGGCTACGGATATAGAGGGGGTAGAGTTGGCCTCTTACAGGCTGAAGGGAGCGGCACGTTCATGGTTCGAAATGTGGGAGGATTCCCGTGAGGAAGGGAGCCCTCCGGCCAGATGGGATGAGTTCGTAGATGCATTTATGGACCACTTCTTACCTGCTGAGGCAATGGCAGCCCGTGCCACGGAGTTCGAGGTCCTCAAGCAGGGCAGTATGAGTGTTTGGGAGTATCACATGGAGTTCGTAAGGTTGTCCAAATATGCTCCTCATTTAGTGTCGACCATGGATGCCCGGGTTCGACGGTTTGTTCAGGGCCTTAGCCCTTTGGTAGTGAATGAGGCCGCCACAGCAGCTTTGCACTCAGACATGAACTATGGGAGGATTGTGGGGTTTGCTCAGGCCACAGAGGCCAGGAAATTGAAGATTCGTGCAGAAAGAGAAAGTAGCAACAGGGCCCGGTCAATGGGTCGTTCAGGGAGATCACTTCCAGGGAAGGGGTCATCAGGGCCATCCCAGTCATATGCTCAGTCCTCCGCGAGTGCACCGCCATCCGTGCACGGTCATCAGCAGGGCAGTTACTCGAGACCTGGTTCAGACAGCAGGAGGTCTCGTCAGTCTGGTCATCCTGGGGTGAGATCCCAGCAGCAGGGGAGGCCTACATGCCCCGAGTGTGGGAGATTTCATACAGAGACATGCTACCTTGACCTTCTAGTGTGCTTCGGGTGCGGGGTGAGAGGTCACATTCAGCGAGACTGTCGTGCACCCCGTCAGGGTATAGGTAGGGGATCTGCTCAGTCATCCGGTTCTTCAGCTGCTACATCATCAGCGCGTACTCCAGCAGCAGCAGGGCGTGGTGCAGCTAGGGGTGGAGCTCGGGGTAGGGGTGGACCTAGCCGATTCTATGCATTGAGTGGCCGCCAAAATGCCGAGGCTTCTCCAGATGTTGTTACAGGTATCATGTCTGTTCAGACTATTGATTGCTATGCCTTTATTGATCCAGGGTCCTCCTTGTCTTATGTTACTCCATTCATTGCTTCAAGCTTTGGGATAGAACCCGAACAGCTTCATGAGCCGTTCTCTGTGTCGAGCCGTTCTCTGTGTCGACTTAAATCGGCCTCACGAGTCTATAGGAATTGTGTTGTTACGGTGGGTGGTCGTGATACCACGGCCGATCTTATTGAGCTTGGGATGGTAGATTTTGATGTAATTATGGGGATGGATTGGCTCTATTCGTGCTTTGCCAAACTTGACTGTCGAACAAGAGTTATGAGGCTCGAGTTCCCTAACGAGCCAATCATTGAATGGAGAGGAAATGGTGTAGTGCCAAGGGGTAGGTTTATTTCCTACCTTAAGGCTTCGAAGATGATTAAGAAAGGGTGTATCTATCACCTGGTTCGGGTAACGGACACTACCTCGGATGTGCCTACCCTCGAGTCCGTGCCAATTGTGAATGAATTTCCTGAAGTGTTTCCAGATGAGCTTCCAGGCATCCCGCCGGATAGGGAGATTGATTTCGGGATCGATGTAATGCCGGATACTCAGCCAATATCCATTCCACCATACAGAATGGCGCCAGCAGAGTTAAGGGAGTTAAAGGAGCAGCTGAGGGATTTATTAGAGAAAGGGTTCATACGACCGAGTGTGTCGCCATGGGGTGCTCCGGTTCTCTTTGTCAGAAAGAAGGATGGGTCACTTCGAATGTGTATTGATTATCGGCAACTTAACAAAGTCACCATTAAGAATAAATATCCATTGCCTCGAGTGGATGATCTGTTTGACCAATTGCAGGGAGCGAAGTTCTTCTCAAAGATTGATTTACGGTCTGGGTACCACCAGTTAAAAATCAGGGAGCAGGATATTCCTAAAACCGCCTTTCGAACTCGTTATGGTCACTTTGAGTTTTTGGTCATGTCTTTTGGGCTAACCAATGCCCCAGCAGCTTTCATGGATCTTATGAATCGGGTTTTCAAGCCATTCCTAGATTCCTTTGTAATTGTATTCATTGACGATATTCTCATCTACTCTCGGAGCAGGGAAGATCATGCCGTTCACCTCAGAGCAGCATTGCAGACCCTTCTTCAGCATCAATTGTATGCCAAGTTCTCAAAATGTGAGTTTTGGTTGGAGTCCGTAGCTTTTCTAGGGCATGTTATTTCCAGTGAGGGAATTATGGTGGATCCTCAGAAGATTGCGGCAGTGAAAGATTGGCCTAGACCCACGACCCCGACAGAGATTCGCAGCTTTTTGGGTCTGGCAGGGTACTATCGGAGGTTTGTAGAGGGATTCTCAACCCTCGCCTCCCCATTGACTAAATTGACGCAGAAAGCAGTTAAGTTCCAGTGGTCCGAAGCATGTGAGAAAAGTTTCCAAGAATTGAAGTCAAGATTGACCTCGGCACCAGTATTGGCCTTGCCAGAAGGCACAGAGGGATTTGTAGTCTATTGTGATGCCTCCAGAGTCGGTTTGGGATGTGTATTGATGCAGCACGGGAAAGTCATATCTTACGCTTCCAGGCAACTCAAGAACCATGAGAAGAATTATCCGACGCATGATTTGGAACTTGCAGCTGTTGTGTTTGCCTTGAAAATATGGCGACACTATCTTTATGGGGTTCATGTAGATGTGTTTTCAGACCACAAGAGCCTCCAGTATTTGTTCAAGCGGAAAGAGCTGAATCTGAGACAGCGGCGGTGGTTAGAACTACTCAAGGACTATGATATGGACATATTGTACCATCCAGGGAAGGCAAATGTGGTAGCCGACGCTCTTAGTCGGAAATCCATGGGTAGTTTGGCTCATTTGGGTGTGGATCGGAGACCCCTGGCTCGAGAGGTTTACCAATTAGCCAGTTTGGGGGTTCGTATCTCGGCGTCAGACGAGGGAGATATCTTGGTGCATAATGGAGCAGAATCATCATTGGTCGCGGAAATCAAGGAAAAACAGTTCATGGATCCAACATTGGTTCGGGTGAAGGAAGCAGTCATGAATGACAAGACCTCAGCATTTGTACTCAGCAGCGAAGATGGTGTATTGCGGTGTCAAGATAGGCTATGTGTTCCGGATGTGGACGAGCTTCGGGAAAGAGTGATGGCAGAGGCTCATACTTCCAAGTATTCTGTGCACCCTGGTTCAACGAAAATGTATCACGATCTCAAGGAGATTTATTTGTGGAACGGTATGAAAAGGGATGTGGCAGGCTTTGTAGCTAAATGTCCGAACTGTCAACAAGTGAAGGCCGAGCATCAACGGCCTGGTGGATTAACTCAGCTTATAGAAATACCAAGGTGGAAATGGGAGATGATCAATATGGATTTCGTGGTGGGGTTACCTCGCACTCAGCGTAAGTTCGATTCAGTATGGGTGATAGTAGATCGACTCACCAAATCAGCTCACTTCCTGCCTGTCAAGTCCACTGATACTGCGGAGCAATATGCAAGATTGTACATCAAAGAGATAGTAAGGCTTCATGGCACTCCACTTTCTATCATCTCAGATCGCGGGGCTCAGTTCACCGCTAACTTTTGGAAGAAGTTTCAGCAAGGTTTGGGAACTCGAGTGAATCTCAGCACAGCTTTCCATCCACAGACCGATGGTCAGGCCGAGCGGACCATTCAGACGCTTGAAGATATGTTGCGGGCTTGCGTCTTAGATTTTAAGGGTAATTGGGATGAACACTTGCCACTGATAGAATTTGCTTACAATAACAGCTATCATGCTAGCATTCAAATGGCCCCGTTTGAGGCATTGTACGGGAGAAGATGTAGATCGCCAATCGGGTGGTTTGAAGTAGGTGAAGCGGAATTGCTAGGGCCAGATATGGTGTACGAAGCTATGGAAAAGGTCAAGGTTATTCAGGAGAGAATGAAAACAGCACAGAGTCGTCAAAAGTCCTATGCGGACGTTCGTCGAAGGGATTTGGAGTTTCAAGTCGATGATTGGGTGTTCTTGAGGGTATCTCCTATGAAGGGAGTCATGCGATTCGGAAAGAAAGGGAAATTGAGTCCTAGGTATATCGGGCCATATCGGATCGTTCAAAGGATTGGTCAAGTTGCTTATAGGCTAGAGTTGCCTCCTGAGATGTCATCGGTGCATCCGGTATTCCATGTGTCCATGTTGAAGAAAGTGATTGGAGATCCATCCACCATCATGCCAGTCGAAGCTATGGAGGTTAATGAAGATTTGTCATATGAAGAAGTTCCAGTTGCCATTCTTGATAGGCAAGTCCGTAAGTTGAGAAATAAGGAAGTTGCCTCTGTTAAAGTATTGTGGCGAAGTCAACAAGTTGAGGAGGCCACATGGGAAGCGGAAAAAGAGATGAAAGAAAAGTACCCCCATTTGTTTGATCAAGCCTAGAAGAAATTAGGTGACCCTTCTACTCCTAGTAATTGTCATTTTGTCCAAGTCGTTTCTCTCTTAGTGTTAGTAAAGTCTCCTTCATTTTGTAATGAATTTAATGTCTTGTCACGTTTGGGTCATTTGAGCCTTTCTTGATAAATGAGAGCCTTATAAAGATTTACGTGTTTAATAGACAACTAATAGTAAGCTTAGATTGGTAATGGTTTGTTAAGTGTACATGGTGTGTTAAAATGTTTAAATAAGGTAAGAATTCATTGAAGTGACTAGTTTATGTGCAATTGTAACAATATGATAGAATATGTGCATTCGTTGAGGTAAGAAAGTGTATACCAGCTATGAAAAGTGTTGTAGTTGTATATTGTTGTTTGGTAATGTGTTTCGGGGGCCCTCTGACAGGTGGATATGTCCATAATACAAAGGAAACTCTGGCAAAATTTTTCTAAAATATAAGAGTTAGTCAAAATTTTGATAGCTTGCATATCATGTCTTTCAAAACTCATTTATTTCAAAATCCTCATTCGAGGACGAATGATCTTAAGGGGGGAGGATGTAAGGCCCCATAAAATTTTTGTGCATAAAACCTAGTAGTTGTGGTGTCATGGTCCGAATAATGTGTTAGGAATGCGTAGAATTCTTCGCGGCGAGCTTGCTCGCCGCGGTTCGGACCCTTTGTAATGATTTAAGTTTCAAAAATGTAGAGAATAATTTTTCCGAAAAAGTGTCAAATGTGCGGTCAAGAATGCGACCGCAAACCTGACATGCGGACCGCATTCTGACCGCAAATCGTTCCAGAGAGTTGCCCAAATCCGTGTCAAATGTGCGGTCGATATGCGATCGCATGTCAATCTGCGGTGCACTTTTGCGACCGCATAATCAACATGCGGTCCGCATAATGACCGCATGTCTTAACAGAACCTGCGTAATTTTTTGAGCCATTCTGCGGCCACTATGCGGACCGCATGTTGATTCTGCGGTCGCATAGTGACCGCATATTTGACCCCGGCCCAGATTTTTGTAACATTTTGACCCGATCTCTTCTTTAATATAACACCTTTCTTCTTCATTTTATCATATCATCTCACCAAAATTAGAGAGAGAAGAGAGGGTTTTTAGAGAGAGAAGTTCTTCATCTTCAAAGATTGTTCCAACTACTTAATTCCAAGGGATTCTAGGGCAAGGATTCAACTTCCCCAATATTTTCAAGGTAAAAACCCTAACTATTTTCTTTGATTTTCAGTTTTAATTGGGTAAAGAGAGGTTTGCATATAATAGCTTTTGAAAATAGAATTTTTACACTCATGCATGATTATTGAACTTGATTTCTAGTAAAAAGAAGTGGGTAGAAGTAAGAGTCTTCAAGAACAAGGTTGGCAAGAGTAGGATATCATGGGTAAGCATAAAGTAGGAGGAAAAACATCATCACCAGGTATGTATGGCTAATTTTGATTCTTGTGAAATCGCCCTTATGTGTAAAATTGTTTGGCATGTGTTGATTTGAGAAATTGTATGTGATTAATTGATGTTGTTGTTGGATATTCAAAGTTGTTGTTGAACTATGAGTGTTGTGGTATGAAATATGAACCGAAAGGTAAATGAGAGTTGAATTGGGTAAAGAATTTGTGAATAATGATTATGATGGCCTATATGGCACCTTGTGGAAAAGAAAACGAAACACTTGAGAATTGGTTTATTGTGGAAAGAGATGAAACACTTGAATTATGGAAAATTGTTGAATATACATGTGTGAATATTCTTGAATGTGGAAACATTGTAACTTGGTTGTGATATTGGCTTGAGAAGTAATTGAGAACATGAAACAATGTGCAAGTTGCTTATTTGAACTTGTTGAAATTGTGTGTAGTACCTTATCTGCTGTTTGAAATTGTTGTGTTTTCAACTGTAAGGCGGGGTCGTGTTGCGCGCCGCAACGTGGTGAAATAAGGTGTGGGTTGGGGTGATAAGGGTGGCCGAGGTAATAAGGGTGGTCGGGGGCAATAAGGATGGAAAGCGATCGAAATCGCTATTGAAAATTGATACATAAATCAATAATGTGAAATTGTGAAAGGAGACGGCAGGAGAGTTTGCAACCTGTGGGGCACTGATTGCCCCTTTGTTTGACTACTTGTGCTTTACGTGATTGATTGGTTATTGTTAAATTGGTTAATTGTAGAAAGTGCTTTGTGTTGAGAATTATTTGAAATAAGGAAAAATGTGGAAACATAGTTGGCTGGTTTAATCAATTGTTGATGTAATTTAATGGCTTGAGTTTACTTGGGACAAAGTTTGTCCATACATACCAGTACAATTTAAGTGTACTGACGTCCCTTTTGCCGGGGCGCTACATTCGTGTCATGATTGTAGGTGGATCAGTAGCAGGCACTTCAGCTCATCGGTAGTAGTATCCTTCTCCTTCCACTGCCCGTTTTGGTGAGCCCCTTTCTTCCTCGGGGCCTTGTGTGGTTCTTGCCACTTCGGTTTAGATTTCATTTTGGTTTTGTAAGGTATAGCCGGAGCCTTGTTACCGGCAAGTATTGTATTTCCCTTTTTTGTATCCTAGAGGCTCCGTAGACATGTAAACTGTGGGATTGTGGCCTATGTATATGTGTGGGGCGTTGTAAATATAAATTATGAACTTGTTAGTAAATAAATCACATGGTTATGTTTATGCATTATGAAATCAGCCATTGTTGGCAAAATATTTGGTTAATGAGAAACAATCAACACAGGGTTAACGCGTGGGAATGAAAGGCACCCAGGTCCGCTTGACTGGGGCAACTCGGTCAGGCGCCGGTCATGTCCCTCGATTTGGGGCGTGACATTCGCGCAGCTTCTATGCCCTTGCTTCTTGCCCCTTATTTCAAACTCAAGGAAATCCTTGATCGGTATGAGAAAGATGCGCTCAAGCGCCCATTCTAGTAAAGGGGATTGGGCTCGAAAGCCGGCCTTACTCAACAAGCAACTTTCTTTGTAAGGTTGCTTGTTTCCACTCATTGAAGATTCTACCTACAAAAGAAGGTCAACGGGGGATACTCAAATAGCTCTCACTGACACTAGAGAAGGTGAGGTAGTCTTTCTTTCCAGCCGCCATATGGTTCTCCTTAAAGCCTTAAGGATCAGGGGATGAGCAGTTATCTATGTAATTACGTTGTTGGCCATTGTTCCGGTCGAGCACTCTCTTTCTTTGTCCAATTTCGTCTTACCAAACAAGACTGACTTCTTACCAACCCACGAAAGTTGTGAGGCTGGACCAGGTATGAAGAATGAATCTATATTTGTGCACGAAAGTTGCTGGCCGGCGGCCGCTCAATTGTTCGAGCGCAATGCAGTGGTGTTAGTTCCGATTCGAAGAAGGTAGAATGCCTGATCGAAGGTCCAGTACATTAGATAGTAGGTGTGTTCGTTTTGGCTCCCGAGCAAGAACGATAAATAGGCGATGCACCATCCTTGCTGCTATGTACGTTTTCCTTGACTTGACAGATTCATTTAATTGAACCCACACTCAAAGGAGGACCACAAGCTCGGAGCTCGACGAAACGGAAAGTTTCAGCATGTTGAAACTTCTTGGGGTTAGCGGTGAAAAAAAGAGCCCGACATTCATTTCTTCATGAATATTCATAGCTGAGTCTAATAAGAGAGGGACCAGCCTCGTCATGGTGATTAAAGAACACCTCTCATCGTTCACCTCTAATGCGACACGTTCCCTCCCAGTTATTTGATCAACAGGATCAGTCGGCTAGAGAGCGGGGCTATTCTTCTTCCGAGGAGACAAAGTCATCCCTTCTACTGACCGAACCCTCAGTTCGGGGGCCTTCGTCAACATGTTACAAAGCTCAAGTCTTCGGTGGGTCACCATTACATGACTTAGAAAGGCAAACATCTGGGCAAGGGAAAGCGCAGTGCGCCTGGTGCAAATGGCTTTCATTTTTCATGATATACCAATCATAATGGAGGGTCCTACCTAGGTACATAATTTATAGAATGACTATGTAGGGGGGCGGTCAACTTGATGCGAGAGAGGCATGAGTGCAGTTCGATCTTGTGTTGTATTCGCTTGTAGTGAGTAGGGCCTCTTTCTCGTTGATTAGTTCGCCTCCGCTCTATTGTAAAGTAGGAATTCCTACGGCAGTTTTGTCAACGAACGTGTCTCGGGGCGGATTGACTAACCTTACCCACCCTTAAGGTGGCTTTTCCATAGTTGGGTGTCCGTTTTAGTTTGATTTATGAAGGCTAGGCTAGGTTTGGTAATATCCAAAACAAATGAAAAGAGGTCGGGCTCGATAGGTGGCAGTTGGCAAGGAACTTGATCTCCCCCAAAAAAAGGGGGAAGCTGCGGTAGAACTCTTATTCTGGAAAAACGTCGGGGCCCTTTTACCAAGTCTACCAGATAGAAGATGATAGAGGGCCAACGATCGTTGCTTTGCACAAGACGGTTCCCTTTTCACTTCGAGTTCCTTCCTTCGTAGTAAAATCTTGTGATATGTTTTGGCGATGTTACCTACCAAAGAAAAGGCCTGCTAGGTGATCGAAATCGCTCAGTCAGTGAGGACTCACTCACTCACCTACTCTTTATCTATTTAAGACTTTTTTCTATCTACTTAATTTAAAAGGTGATCCGCCGCGACGGGCTATAAGATAAGATACAGTTCTTGTAGTACTTGATTGACTGGTAAGAAACAGCTTCCGTAAGAACTGGAAGACTCTTGTACGTACGGTAACCCTCTCTGCCGCTACTGGTGGACTGTTGCACAGAAAGGGTGACAGAAGCAACCTTTCTTAGCGTGCTTTTCAAGCGCTTAGCTTTTGCTAGTGGCGGGGCGGCAAGGCCATGTTGTTTAGTTGGAAGCCTAAGCCAAGAAGGTACGAACGAAGTGACGGGCCCCTTTAAAAGATATGGGGCGACTTTCTTGTGGTAGTAATTGCGAACATCTCTCGTCTTCTCTTAGCGTGCACAGTTTGATTACATGCCATCTAAGGCACATCTCTCTTTCTTAGTTTCACGCTGGACTAATGATAATGAATGAAATTTAATCTTTTAATAAACGTATATAAGCAGCTGTTTAGTGTATAAGAAATTCTTTAGTGGTCGCACCGAAAGTATGGTGGAGGTTGGTTAAATATGATGTTACGCGGCGTTCAGAACCAGTCTTGAAGTGAATGAATTAGGAAGAAGTAAGGAAATGAGACGACTCTTTCTTGATGTATATCATAAATAGATCTTCCCCTCCACACCAATCACGAGTTTTTCTCTATTCCTCTCGTATATCGTCGTAACGCCCTTAATGCTAGGTTTTGAAAAACACTTTTCATGTCATTCCCATTTAGGTCCCATTCGGATCCCTCCATTATTTCCTTTTCCTTCCGCACCTTTTCCTCGAAATGAGAAAGAAGATGGTACACTTGAATTGTATTATTTAAGTTCTTATTGCTTGACAAAAATCTTATTTCTACAGTTGGTAGGTCATTGGGTAATTCAAATAAGTCGTGTTTTCCGTGGTTTTTCCATGTTACAACTTCCGTACCTATTAGGTCGATCCGGAATGGATCGGTTAAACATTCCATTAGGGAGCCTGGTCTTGACTCTTCTCTGTGGTATTCACTCTCGTTTGGCTCTTGGAATCACATCCAGTAGTGGTTGGAACAACTGTTTCTCGTACCTCTATTGAAACATAATGGTTTCATGTTCTTTCATCGATTGGTTATTCATCTTCGTTCGTATCTCTTTTTCCAATTTCGGTCTCGATTAGTTCACAAGATTGAATGGCCAATTCTCCTCTGAATCCTCGATTCGATTGTTTTCCAAGAATGTTGAGCCGGGTATGTAAGCCATGTATCTGGGAGGAACTTAAATAAAAGAAGGGCTTTCGGTTTTTTGCACCCCGTTTTGGTCTTGCATCTATTTTTATATTATATATATATATATAAGAGTCCCTTTTTTAGAAGAAAGATTATATATATGTCCAATCTCTAGTCGTGGTGGAACCAACCAAGATGTATGTCGTCCGACCTGACCTCGGACTCTTTCTTCCCGACCTATTTGACTCTCTGGCCGTAGTTATTTAGGTGGTATTCCGAGATTGAATTCCTCCCAGGAACAAACGAAACAAAGATATGAACTGGGTAAATAGAAATGGAAAAGAGATGGTTCTATTTCTACAAAGTAGAAGCTTTTTCTACATCCATATGATCTACTAAATTAGATCGGTATAGACCATATAATAAAAGAAGATCTTGGTCCATGGAGTCCCAAGAAGGTAAGAAGTCCAACCTGTCCGATGCTTCTTCGGCCAAATACAATATACAAGTGGGACATGCACTATGAGCAAGGTGCTTCGTTCCTTGACTTCTTTTCTCAGTCAAGCGTCCTTGTTCCTTAGTGTAGTCTCGGTCCATAGTTGTTGACTCAGTTCCTTATAGCCTAGTTTATATCCACAACAGACGTGACTTCGTACCGACGCCTTTCCCTTTGTATAGTATACGACTAAGTGACTCCGTAACCTCAACATACTTTTTTTCTTACTGTAGCATAGGCTTTCGTCGAGCTTTCGTCCCTTCGCCTATAGACTGCGGCTTGGCTTCGCGATCGCTCATGACTTGGTATAGAGCCATGTTGTCATTGGTTTTACCACCAGAATGCCTATGAGATAATGGTCGGCCTTTCGAATGCCTTCTTCCTTAATTTTCTGAGAATCCCTTTACGACTATACTATAAAGGACAGGGGGTGTTCACCTTTGGAAACTTAGCTACTTAAGTCCTTCTCAGAAAGTCAAAGTAAAGGCGAATGACATTTTGTTCTACAGCTACAACACTGAATATTTATTATTAATATTAAACATCTTAATAGTAGAACTACTTTCGTACTACTAAACAAGGACACCCTCGGTTCCCTTTGTTTGAATAAACGCCGCTTATTTTAGTTTACATTCAAACCATAGTAAACCAAGCCTAAGCGGTCACGACATCTTGTTGATATTGATTGAGGAGTTTGATGGAGTTTAGCTGACTAAATCCATAAACGTAGAAAGTCACCGTCACTGGTACTTTTTTATTTAAATTTGACTCTATAGGTAGGTATCAGTGGGGCTTACGTAATGTAGTTGTAGTTAAGGCTGAAGTAATGCTTTTTATTTTAGAAGATCTACTGAAGTACCAAAGGCGAACGGGGCTCCCAAGCCTGAACGTCTGGCAGAATGCTTGGCCTCCTGCGCTGGAAGCGAGACCCGAAAGGAGAGATTATGGTGGTTAGATTCTAGCACTAAATAATAGGCATTAGGCATTCTGAGCTGAAAGGAGGTAAGCAAATGAAGGGAGGCATTACGGGCCGACTACAAGAAAATTAAAGCTTCGTAGACTCGGTCAAGTCGCTTATAGAATGCCAACGACTACTTTCCACTTAATTAATAAGTGAAGGGGAGAGGGAAGCGAGGCTTAGCGAGCTTTATAAGGCCGGCCACTACATAAACCGCTGGTGGAGAAAGCTCGAAGAGCTTCCCTTCATTCATTATTAAGCCAAGGTCCCAGGTCTCCGAGTAAGCCCGCGCTTTTTCGAAGAATCCTGCACCCACGGGCATACAGCCTGTCAGGCCTTCCCTTTCCACCAGAGCTTCATGGGCCTTGCCCCGTTCCCCAATCGGATGTTTGGATGTGAGCTGTACTCCATGAAGAGCCAAATGGGCGTATGGCCTTGCCATTTGACATCTTTTCCAGTGTGACTAGGAATGCTCAGTGACAACCTCTCAATTGTCACCGCCTGGCTTCTCTTGCTACCACGGTAGCACCTAGTATGGTCAGCATCAATCGTGTTCGGGCAACTAAGCTTACACTCATTCACATTGGTTCATCCTGCTATGCCCTGGGCCTTTTGCTCTTCTAACGTAAAAGGTGGCCGGCCATTCGTCAAGGCCCAGGAATCTGCTAGACAACTCTGCGGTAGCATTTGATACCCGCATCTGATAGAAGTTGCATTTTCGTGCTCCCCTATCACAAAGGGGAGCTTTTTCTAAGTGTGTTGCTTTGCGCAAGACATTTCTTAGGACCAACGGGTCACATGACAGGTCCACGATCTACTTCCTTCAGCCCTTTGCCTATCGGCTTGGCAGGCAAGCTACCTTGATCCATATTCGGCTTTGATTAGTTACGCTCAGAAGCTCCAACAAGCCCTAAAGTCTCTTGTAGCCTAAAACTCTGCCAAGAGAGCGCTGCTTTACGTTTGATCCTATGTACGCATAGAATGTTATGCGTTCTCCACTTTCGGATCTCACAAAGAGAGAACGTGTTTTTTCCTCTGACTTTCTCTCTCATTCATAGAGCGAAGAAAGCGGGCTTTTCCCCAGCTACGACTATCCTTGGGAAACCAAAATAGTTACCGAAGGAAACGGATGCAGTCTCTCCCTTGGCCTTTGGAGAGGAGAGGGCAGAGAAGAAAATGTCCTACACGCAAGTGTTTTTGCTTGCTGCATCCTTACTAGTAACAAAGGTTCTCTTCGACCAATAAGGCATTCTGGAAGGAAGGCTGACCACTACATAAGTCGCCATCCGTCCAGGAAGAAGCAAGCAACTGGAGCGATTCGAGAAGAACTCTTCTATCGTCTTGCATTTTCTCTGGCGGACCCCCCGGTCAATCGTACTGGAGCGATTCGAGAAGAACGATTAGGCTCATATTCTGTCCTTTCTACAATGCCTATAGACGAAGTGCTTCGTTTTAGATCAATTCTTCACTGCAATCGCTTCGATCCACCCCATCGGTGAAAAACCGTTATACGCCCTAAGAAATTCCTACCAGCAGACTTCCCATTACTGAAAGTGAATTGTCTAAGTGCTCTCCTTTGTCACTTTTTTTATCTCTTAATCATTTGATTCTGCCCCTAAATCTAGCTCATACTCCTTCTCCTTTTCCTTTAGGATAGGATCCTGCTTGATCCTTTTTACATAACACTCTCGGCCGCCCAAGAGGACTATCTATCTTTCTCTTTATACGCAATATCTTGAAAGGAAAAGAAAATCATCTACCTTGGCAACGTTATTGACTGATAGTTTATCTTCCGAACCGGTTAAATACCTATATCAAAAAAAGGCCAAAGCCCGCTGAAGCACTAGAAAAATGTTGACCACGATTTCTAACGCTTTTCAAAAACCATTTTCTTGCGACGCCTTGAGCGAACAGATAATTACGGCCACTAGATCCTTCATACTCTTACTAAAGTACACTTAAGACTCAACCAATGTTGAAAGTTCCGTGGACAACTAGCATACCTTGAATCTAGCCTGCAATCCTTTCGCACTTCTCTTATCAAATTTGTAGTTAGAGAGAGAGCTAACCGCTGCCAAAATACAGTAGTTTTTCTTATATACGATAGCACCCCCTACCCTCCTTGTTCAAGTAGTTCAAGAGTGAAAGGGCGTAGTTAAAGAAGGGAAAGATATCTTTCAAAGATATTCTACCCATAAAGGCAGTTCTCTTATATGGCAATACTAGATTTGCGAGACATGAGAGAAATCTTAGAAAGTAGTAAGGTGTCTATGGGGATTGCCTTACAGGTAGTGACTATACCACGTACATATCAAATAGATCTTACTCTCAATGGAGTCATTTCGATATGACCCCGGAACTTACAGAATACCGAACTTGGATAATCGGTAGAAGAATGATTGGCTAAATCATTTGCTTGACTGCGGATGAACCCCTTTCTACGCTACGTTCCCAATAAAAAGCCGTCATCCTTCTATCATCTGTTAGCCACACTAGACAAAGAAAAGGCAAACTAATCAACCAAGACTCAGTCACGACCTTTGTAACCTCACGACCACTTTCTTTCCTAGATATTGCAGCCATTGTCTTCGCTTTTCAGATATGGTGACACTACTTGTATGGGGGGAAGTGCCAGATCTTTACGGATCATAAGAGCTTGAGGTACTTGATGACACAGAAGGAGTTGAACCTTCTCTAGGATGGCAAACTTCTATTTCGGGGACGAGTATGTGTTCCTCGGGACAGTGACCTATGCCATCATATCTTGGAGGAGGCGCATAGCTCACCTTTTTTCCTGCACCCAGGGAGCACGAAGATGTATAGGACGATCCGCCCACACTATTGGTGGAAAGGTATGAAGAGGGATGTCACTGAGTATGTGGCTAAACGCTTAGTGTGCCAGCTAGTTAAGGCTGAGCACCAGAGACCAGCAGGACCCTTACAGCCAATTCATATACCAAATTGGAAGTGGGACGAGATAGCCATGGACTTTGTCTCTGGATTGCCGAAGACTGCGAGGCAACATGATGCCATTTGGGTGATTATCGATGTGATGACCCTCTTCTTCCCATTCAGGTTGGGTTGACCCTCTTAATGAAGATCGATCTGGCAGAGGAGAAGTAGATCCATTCAAGTCCAAAGCAAGGTGGAAAGTCTTAATTCAATGCTGTGGTTGATGACCGTAGCAATAGTCGAAGCCACTGGAGGGAAGCCGCTTGGGAGGTGGCTTGTGCTGTTGAAAGCCTAGCTCCTCCTAGCATGGCATATTTGTATCCCCTGATAATGATCATTCCTATTCGATATCATGAAAAGGTATGCCTATCAACCATTTCTATATGCGAGATGGAAGGCTGCTTTGGTTTGGAGCTATTCCCATTAGGCTGCTTTCTCCTCGCCTTGTCGATATAACGCATCTTACAGGGCGCCTTTCATCATGTAAAGGCTCTTGTTGAACTAGGCTCTGTTAAGATCGTGCGAAAGAGTTCTTCCTTACCGAGAAGGTTGGCATGACTATTTCTATAAGTAATAGAATGTATGAAGTCGGTCCGAGAAAAGGAAAATTGACCTTTTGAAGTCAATTAAAGATCATATAATAAAGTGGCGGGTTAGATAGCAAGAGCAACTACATTAGTAATGGAAATGATGGATAAAATGGATAGATCCCTTTTACCCGGGCATCTAACTAGATACCTTGAAAAGCTCTCATCTTTTTGTCTTGAACAACAGAATCAAGAGGAGCAGAGCGAACAAAATCCGCTTTTGGGTGAATTCCCTCCCCTGAAGTTGGCGCTAATTGAACCCTAGATTATGAGCTTACTGATTCAAAGCTCTCATGAGATCTCATTTGCATGCCCTACCAAATGAAAAGAAAGTCGCACGAGCAAGTTAAGAGTTAGAATTCCCCAACTCCGTTCCTATTTATTAGCCTTCTTTCTACTTCAACATCAACTTTGTTAGCTAACTAATTGATCCTCGCCCATCTCTGGCTACCTTTTAGGAATATTATGTTTGACCGATGCGATCTAATTACAACGTTCTTTTTTTACAGAGATTTCTGGTGAAAAATTCAATCTTGAACCATGGGCAGGCGAACAGAATGTCTGAGGAAGGAGAACTAGCTAAGCTTCTTCACAAGTAAAGGAATTGCAGCCTAACCATCTGTGAGATCGGAGACTTCGAGAGGCTCCCCAGCCCTCTTTCAGCCTTTTCTTACTTATTTTTTATGATGAACCTTCCCGTACTTTCCTGCACAAGCATCTGTTCTCCTGAGATCCAGTTTTCTGCACTATGATTTGTTCTGTCCTCACTTCCTTTTTTATATTTTATCCTAAGCACATCATCATTGAATTTCATCTTCACTTGGGAATTTCTTCCTTTCTCTAGGTTCATTCTCTCCATTCTTCGTTGTATGCATCCCCATAAAGTTGCTACCGCCCTCTATTCTTGGAGATCATTTACCCTTTTGCGGAAGTGTAAGACGATAAATCTCTCGTGGAAAGGCCCATTACTAGCAATGCACTCTGGTAGTTCATTCGCTATCATAAAAACTGGAATATTCTTTTTCTTCGTAAAAAGTCTTCCATACTTTGAGTCCAGCCGGACTTCCTGCCCATCGAGTACTTTTAATAATGTATTGGCATAGGCAGTCCCCGTCTTATTGTAGGAAGCATACCCACTACTCTCCTGCTGTGGCTGGTGAAACTCATCGAAGAGCCATATGTCGTGGTAATCGTGTGCCCCGGTGAAGTCATTCTTTCTGGAGCTCGCATACTAGATCTTTACTACTTTTGAGAGTAAATGAAAAAGCAAGGTTTTTTGGTTACTAGGCTCGCCTATTATGAAAAGCTCTTTCATTTTTATGGGTCGCTGCCCTAGGAATTGAGCCGCTATCTTATTTATTTCCACATACATTTCTTTTATTTCCTCGAATTCGTACTCCTCCGGCCATACTTTTTCTTCCATATACTTTCGTACCCTTTCTTTCTATTAGGGTTCCTGCTTCCATTAGCTTGAGGACTTGTATGTCCTCGTAGGGGCACTTCATGCTCGAGTACCTTTGTAGAACAATATGCTTCAGCTGTTCGTGCCTGAACATTTCCGGCCACGAATTTTGTCTTGCAAGCTGCTCTATAATGTCGGTTGCACTGATAGGAGCACCACCTACTTTTTTCTTTCCCTCATATGCCTCTGCTACTTCCATAACATGGGCCTTTGAAGTGTTCCCCCATATATGTGGATTCTAATCTTCTTTAGTGATGTATGCGCAGATCGGACCCCAACCCTTTTCTGCCTCGATGTCGCATTGCATTTTCTCGAACTCGGGAAACACTTTCCTATTCTGGCTTCTAAAGCTATTTTTAGGTGCCCTCTCGACCGTTCTACCGATGTTCTAATATAACCTATCGATTCTATGGGTCTCACTAGCTACGAGGCCTGACACGGGTAGAGTTCGGTATTCCTTTGTCGATGGCTGACCCCGCTCTTTCCTTTCACCGATAGGTAAGTGCATCATATGCTTAGTAAGCGGGGCGGCAGTTGCTAAATAAAAATGTGGCGCTATTCCCGCTAAACAAAAAGCAATTCTTTATCCAATCTCTGTTCCAGATTCTGATTTTACCAAGTCACCTTTCTTTAAGGCTAAATAGCTAAATATCCTTGTACTTTTTTTTCCTATTTTCTTTATTCTTTCATTTCAAGCTTTCGAAAGCCACCGGGTGGGAGAATGAACGATCAACTGCTAAAGAAATTGAATGAAGCATTTATAGCTTTGCAGAGGAGAAAAACTTTGATTCTTCCCGAAGGTGTTCCTTGCATGCTGAAGTGAACAGGGGCGGTACCAACTATGACTAGAAAGCGGTCACTCCTGTCAATGAATACCATTCATAGTTGTCTATGTTAGTAACATAACCATAACGACTTTGTTTTACTACTTGAGGTGGTGATAGTTTCTATATATTTGCTTAATTATAAGCTTGCATAGTGCTCTTCCTATTTGTTTTCTCGGCTTTCTTCTGCCAAACCGAACGAAGACCGTTTCTCGTACCTTTATACCTATTGCATTGATATCTTCTCTTTCACTCTCTTTCTTCATGCAGGAAAGGTGAAGATTGAATCGGGAACCGAAAATAAAGTAGGAATAGACTTGTTCTTTGGTCGAAAAGTCTTGTAAGATTCATCAGTTCTGGGGCACTGCAAAAACCCCTATGACCCTTGGAGATTGCTTGCTTATGTCACTTGTACAGTCCTCTAACATGGTAAGTGTGCCATATCCATCTTGGCTTCAAAGTATGATTCTGAAGAGAGAGACACCGACCCTAGTTAGTCTAAATGATGTAGACAGAACTTGCTCCGGGCTTGATTACCAACGAAAATTTCCCGAGAGTGTAGAATGTAAACTCTATGGTGAAGAAAAAAGCATTGCCCGGCTTAGATGTGCCTTTCGATTATGATTTGTTAGCACAACTAGCTAATGTACCAGCTAGAATTACCTTTTTTGAGGTTGTCACCTGACATCCGACAAGTGTCAAGTCTCTATCAGAAGCCGATAAGTATGCACCCCATGTAAACCAGATATAGGTGAATGATGTACCTCAAGAAGAGAAGCGAGGCATACAAGATAAGATGAAACTAGAGGAGCCAGACCTCACATTTTCTCGAGAAGACTTATTTGTTGCTAGGGGACCTTCACCATAATCATCCATTGTACCTTTCAAGTAATATTGGTGAAGTAAAACTCCAACAAGTGCAAGTACACCCGGGGTCAGCTATAAATGTTATACCCCAAAAAATGGTAAGGAAGCTCGGGATTTCCACCAGGAAGCTGAACAACATTAAGATCCAGGGTACAACGCTGAGTCTCAAAAAGCTATGGGCGAGATTCGCCTCAAGTGCCAGATTGCAGATCTTAAGGCAGAAGTAATTTGCTCTGCGATCGAGAATGAGACTTCCAACAGCCTTTTGCAGGGAGGGACTTGGATCATACAAATGACATCTTTAACTTGAAGCTGCTGCAGATTGTTAAACGTAATTAAGTATTCCACTTGATGAGCTCAGAGCGATGAAAAAGCATTTTCGGGAGAAGGGTAATGGAGACCAGGAAAGAGGAAAGCGTCAGTCAGCCTTAAGGCATGGAGTCGACTTTCTCGTTAGCTTTTTTAGTTGAGGTAAGATATAAGATAAGGCCTGCAAGTTCGTTCCTTGAAGTATTGGCCTCTTTGTTTAAGCTCTTGGATGATATAATCCATCTAATCAAAAGCAATGAAGGATAGACAGTCCAGCAGGTGTATAAGCATAAAGTGAAGATGAAGTAAGCATGGCTTTGTTTGCGCGCCTATGGAATGGTAAAATCCTCTTCTAGGCATGTTCCAGATACTATACTAGTCAAAGAAGTTCCTTGCCTTTTGTTTTGCTAGTGGGCTGGTGCAGAATGAGTCTATAGTTATGGTCTTGGGAATATCTGAGTCCCTGCGATGATGGCTGCCAGAAGCATCGTGGGGCTTGTCAAGGTATAGCTTTTCTAATGGATTTCCAACTTGAAAATCCAATTCAAGCTCTGCCTTTAGCTTGACCCCATCTGCTATCAACTATTAACCTATTTTTCAGTATGAATCGAAATCGAGCCTAACTCTGCTCATCCAAACTGGGATTTTAAGTGAATGTTGGGTGTTTCGGTATGCTTTCCCGAAGGTGTAAAAGAACTTTTGAAGTTTTAGTAGTGAAAACGCCGTCAACTCGTAACCGGGGAATATAAATCTGCCTCCCAAGACTACTTAATCCCTACTCTATGTCCTACTGCGGACCTTAGCGAGACAATGGGAGTGCGCCTCATTTGAATAGAAAGGCTTTACCTCTCTTGTTGGACGGGACTAAAAAGTTCTTTTTCAAAAGAAAAGTCTTCCGACTGAACAAAGGGAGCACGCTGGATACTAAAAGAATTCGATACAGCGGGGGGGGGGATTTAGGTTCCCCAATTTGATAATATCTTTTTTTAATACTGATATGAAAGGGGAAAGAGGATTGTAGAGTATGTCTTTGATGACCGAATAAAGGAGAAAAATAAAACTTTAAGGGCCATCAAAAAGAAAAAATGGACATCATGCTTGGCGGCTAAAGGGAAAGAAATTGGAAAGGTGCTCAAGATTTATTATACTACCTCTAATGCTTAGGGCGTTTGTGTCACGCCCCAAATCGAGGGACATGACCGGCGCCTGACTAGGTAGCCCCAGTCAAGCGGACCTGGGTGCCTTTCATTCCCACGTGTTACCCCTGTGTTGATTATTTCTCATTAACCAAATACCTTACCAATTATAACCGATTTCACAATATACAAACATAACCATGCGAGTGATTCATTAACAAGTTTACAGTTTTTACAACGCCAAACATAATATATACATGAGCCTTGAATCCCACAGTTTACATGTCTACGGAACCTCTAGGATACAAAGGACGATACAATACTTGCCGGTAACAAGGCTCCGGCCATACCTTACACAAAATCAAAATAAAGTCTAAACAAGAGTGGCATGAGCCACGTAGGGCCCCGAAAGGAAAGGGGCTCACCAAAACGGGCAGTGGAAGATGAAGGATGCTACTGCCGATGAGCTGAAGTACCTGCTACTGATTCACCTACAATCATAATACGAATATAGCGTCCCCGGCAAAAGGGACGTCAGTACACTTGAATTGTACTGGTATGTATGGACAAACTTTGTCCCAAGTAAACTCAAGCCATTAAATTACATCAAAACTAATCAAGCCAGCCAACCATGTTTTCCACCTTTTTCTCATTTCAGATAAGTCTCAACATAAGCACGTTCAAGGTCAACAATTAGAACAACAACCAATCAACCACATAAATTGCAAGTAGTCAAACATAGGGGCAATCGGTGCCCCCCAGGTTGCAAACTCTCCTGCTGTCTCCTTTCACAATTTCACATCATTGATTTTTGTATCAATTTTCAATAGCGATTTCGATCGCTTTCCATCCTTATTGCCCCTGACCACCTGTAAGGCCCCGTAAAATTTTGTGCATAAAACCTAGTAGCTGTGGTGTCTTGGTCCGAATAATGTGTTAGGAATAATGTGTTAGGACCCTTGGTAGTGATTTAAGTTTCAAAAATGTAGAGAATAAAATTTTCCAGAAAAATGTCAAATATGCGGTCAAGAATACGACCGCAAACCTGACATGCGGACCGCATTCTGACCGCAAATCGTTCCAGAGAGTTTCCCAAAAATCTGTCAAATGTGCGGTCGATATGCGATCGCATGTCAAATCTGCGGTGCATTTTGCGACCGCAGATCAAACATACGGACCGCATTCTGGCCGCATTCCTTAACAGAAACTTGTAAAATTTGGGGCAATTCTGCGGTCATTATGCGGACCGCATGTGGATTCTGCGGTCGCATAGTGACCGCATATTTGACCCCGGCCCAGATTTTTGTAACATTTTGACCCGATCTCTTCTTTAATATAACACCCTTCTTCTTCATTTTATCATATCATCTCACCAAAATTAGAGAGAGAAGAGAGGGTTTTTAGAGAAAGAAGTTCTTCATCTTCAAAGATTGTTCCAACTACTTAATTCCAAGGGATTCTAGGGCAAGGATTCAACTTCCCCAATATTTTCAAGGTAAAAACCCTAACTATTTTCTTTGATTTTCAGTTTTAATTGGGTAAAGAGAGGTTTGCATATAATAGCTTTTGAAAATAGAATTTTTACACTCATGCATGATTATTTAACTTGATTTCTAGTAAAAAGAAGTGAGTAGAAGTAAGAGTCTTCAAGAACAAGGTTGGCAAGAGTAGGATATCTTGTGTAAGCATAAAGTAGGAGGAAAAATCATCACCAGGTATGTATGGCTAATTCTGATTCTTGTGAAATCGCCTATGTGTGTGAAGTTGTTTGTTTCGGGTTAAATTGACAAATTGTGTGAAATTCTTGATGTTGTTGTTGGATATTCAAAGTTTGTTGTTGAGTTATGAGTAATGTAAAATGAGAGTTTAATTTGGCAAAAGAATTGTGAATAATGACTTTGATGGCCTATATGGCACCTTGTGGAAAAACAAACGAAACACTTGAGAATTGGGTTATTGTGGAAAGAGATGAAACACTTGAATTGTGGAAATATTGTAACATGGTTGTGATATTGAATTGAGAACATGAACCAATGTGTAAGTTGCTTATTTGAACTTGTTGAAATTGTGTGTAGTACCTTATCTGCTGTTTGAAATTGTTGTGTTTTCAACTGTAAGGCGGGGTCGTGTTGCGCGCCGCAACGTGGTGAAATAAGGTGTGGGTCGGGGTGATAAGGGTGGCCGAGGTAATAAGGGTGGTCAGGGGCAATTAGGATGGAAAGCGATCGAAATCGCTATTGAAAATTGATACATAAATCAATAATGTGAAATTGTGAAAGGAGACAGCAGGAGAGTTTGCAACCTGTGGGGCACTGATTGCCCCTTTGTTTGACTACTTGTTCTTTACGTGATTGATTGGTTATTGTTAAATTGGTTGATTGTAGAAAGTGTTTTGTGTTGAGAATTATTTGAGATGAGGAAAATGTGGAAACATGGTTAGTTGGCTTAATTAATTGTTGATGTGATTCAATGGCTTGAGTTTACTTGGGACAAAGTTTGTCCATACATACCAGTACAATTCAAGTGTACTGACGTCCCTTTTGCCGGGGGCGCTACATTCGTGTCATGATTGTAGGTGGATCAGTAGCAGGCACTTCAGCTCATCGGCAGTAGTATCCTTCTCCTTCCACTGCCCGTTTTGGTGAGCCCCTTTCTTCCTCGGGGCCTTGTGTGGTTCTTGCCACTTCGGTTTAGACTTCATTTTGGTTTTGTAAGGTATAGCCGGAGCCTTGTTACCGGCAAGTATTGTATTTCCCTTTTTGTATCCTAGAGGCTCTGTAGACATGTAAACTGTGGGACTCCAATCTTATGTATATATATTGTGTTATGTCGGGCGTTGTAAAAATTGAAATCTTGTTAATGAATCACTCGTATCATTTTATTTGTTTAATGTGAAATCAATTATGATTAGTAATATATTTGGTTAATGAGAAACAGTCATCACAGGGGTAACGCGTGGGAATGAAAGGCACCTAGGTCCGCTTGACTGGGGCAACCCGGTCAGGCGCCGGTCATGTTCCTCGATTTGGGGCGTGACAAACTTGGTATCAAAGCTTAAGGTTTTAAAGTGTCCTAGGATGTCTCGGAGCCGTGTCTAGTAGTGCCCTTCTTATAGGTGTGTTGTCGACCACATCATATAAGTAGGGGGCTACACGGGCATTTAGGAATTTACCTACTTCTTTGATAATCTATATCGTGCGGTAAAGTGCAATGTGGAGATATCCGTGTCTAATTCGTGCCTTGTTCCCAAATTTTCAGAATATGGCACCTAAGAAGAAGGCTAGACTCGGCCTTAGGGCCAATGCCGACCCAAGTGCAGCTGTTAATCATGTACCCGATGCCGTGGGAGAGAATGACCCACCGGTCCCGAATTTGCATGGCCCATCTGTTCAAAACCCAAGTGTCCCTATTCCAGCCGCGGCAGAGGATGCCACCATTCCTCCTGCCAGTGTTCCTGACTCAGATACAGTTCCCGCTTCGGGTTTCGGTATCTCTAATGAAGATCTTAGGGGAGCCATTCATATGTTAACTCAGTTAGTAGCCGCCCAGGCCCAGAGATCCCATGATGCCCCTGCATCCTCCAGCGGACAGGGAGATTCCTTTTGGCTCCAGAGTCCATCAATTCTTGCGATTGGCCCCTCCAGAATTTTCAGGCACCGATCCAGAGGCCGACCCACAGGAATTCCTTGATGAGATATACAAGACCCTCAGAGTGATGAAGGCTACAGATATAGAGGGGGTAGAGTTGGCCTCTTACAGGCTGACGGGAGCGGCACGTTCATGGTTCGAAATGTGGGAGGATTCCCGTGAGGAAGGGAGCCCTCCGGCCAGATGGGATGAGTTCGTGGATGCATTTATGGACCACTTCTTACCTGCTGAGGCAATGGCAGCCCGTGCCACTGAGTTCGAGGTTCTCAAACAGGGCAGTATGAGTGTTTGGGAGTATCACATGGAGTTCGTAAGGTTGTCCAAGTACGCTCCTCATTCAGTGTCGACCATGGATGCCCGGGTTCGACGGTTTGTTCAGGGCCTTAGCCCTTTGGTAGTGAATGAGGCCGCCACAGCAGCTTTGCACTCAGACATGAACTATGGGAGGATTGTGGGGTTTGCTCAGGCCACAGAGGCCAGGAAATTGAAGATTCGTGCAGAAAGAGAAAGTAGCAACAGGGCCCGGTCAATGGGTCGTTCAGGGAGATCACTTCCGGGGAGGGGGTCATCAGGGCCATCCCAGTCATATGCTCAGTCCTCCGCGAGTGCACCGCCATCCGTGCACGGTCATCAGCAGGGCAGTTACTCGAGACCTGGTTCAGACAGCAGGAGGTCTCGTCAGTCTGGTCATCCTGGGGTGAGATCCCAGCAGCAAGGGAGACCTACATGCCCCAAGTGTGGGAGATTTCATACAGAAACTTGCTACATTGACCTTCCAGTGTGCTTCGGGTGCGGGGTGAGAGGTCACATTCAGCGGGACTGCCGTGCACCCCGTCAGGGTATAGGTAGGGGATCCGCTCAGTCATCTGGTTCTTCGGCTGCTACATCATCAGCGCGTACTCCAGCATCAGCAGGGCGTGGTGCAGCTAGGGGCGGAGCTCATGGTAGGGGTGGACCTAGCCGATTCTATGCATTGAGTGACCGCCAAAATGCCGAGGCTTCTCCAGATGTTGTTACAGGTATCCTGTCTGTTCAGACTATTGATTGCTATGCCCTTATTAATCCAGGATCCTCCTTGTCTTATGTTACTCCATTCATTGCTTCAAGCTTTGGATTAGAACCCGAACAGCTTCATGAGCCGTTCTCTGTGTCGACTCCTATTGGTGATTCTATTACAGCCTTACGAGTCTATAGGAATTGTATTGTTATGGTGGGTGGTCGTGATACCACAACCGATCTTATTGAGCTTGGGATGGTAGATTTTGATGTAATTATGGGGATGGATTGGCTCTATTCGTGCTTTGCCAAACTTGACTGTCGAACGAGAGTTATGAGGCTCGAGTTCCCTGACGAGCCAGTTATTGAATGGAGAGGAAATGGTGTAGTGCCAAGGGGTAGGTTTATTTCCTACCTTAAGGCTTCGAAGATGATTAAGAAAGGGTGTATCTATCACCCGGTTCGGGTAACGGACACCACCTCAGATGTGCCTACCCTCGAGTCCGTGCCAATTGTGAATGAATTTCCTGAAGTGTTTCCAGATGAGCTTCCAGGCATCCCGCTGGATAGGGAGATTGATTTCGGGATCGATGTAATGCCAGATACTCAGCCAATATCCATTCCACCATACAGAATGGCGCCAGCAGAGTTAAGGGAGTTAAAGGAGCAGTCGAGGGATTTATTAGAGAAAGGGTTCATACGACCGAGTGTGTCGCCGTGGGGTGCTCCGGTTCTCTTTGTCAGAAAGAAGGATGGGTCACTTCGAATGTGTATTGATTATCGGCAGCTTAACAAAGTCACCATTAAGAATAAATATCCTTTGCCTCGAGTGGATGATTTGTTTGACCAATTGCAGGGAGCGAAGTTCTTCTCAAAGATTGATCTGCGGTCTGGGTACCACCAGTTAAAAATCAGGGAGCAGGATATTCCTAAGACCGCCTTCAGAACTCGTTATGGTCACTTTGAGTTTTTGGTTATGTCTTTTGGGCTAACCAACGCCCCAACAGCTTTCATGGACCTTATGAATCGGGTTTTCAAGCCATTCCTAGATTCCTTTGTGATTGTATTCATTGACGATATTCTCATCTACTCTCGGAGCAGGGAAGATCATGCCGTTCACCTCAGAGCAGCATTGCAGACCCTTCTTCAGCATCAATTGTATGCCAAGTTCTCAAAATGTGAGTTTTGGTTGGAGTCCGTAGCTTTTCTAGGGCATGTTATTTCCAGTGAGGAAATTATGGTGGATCCTCAGAAGATTGCGGCAGTGAAAGATTGGCCTAGACCCACGACCCCAACGGAGATTCGCAGCTTTTTAGGTCTGGCAGGGTACTATCGGAGGTTTGTAGAGGGATTCTCAACCCTCGCCTCCCCATTGACTAAATTGACGCAGAAAGCAGTTAAGTTCCGGTGGTCCGAAGCATGTGAGAAAAGTTTCCAAGAACTGAAGTCAAGATTGACCTCGGCACCAGTATTGGCCTTGCCAGAAGGCACGGAGGGATTTGTAGTCTATTGTGATGCCTCCAGAGTCGGTTTGGGATGTGTATTGATGCAGCACGGAAAGGTTATAGCTTATGCTTCCATACAACTCAAGAACCATGAGAAGAATTATCCGACGCATGATTTGGAACTTGCAGCTGTTGTGTTTGCCTTGAAAATATGGCGACACTATCTTTATGGGGTTCATGTAGATGTGTTTTCGGACCACAAGAGCCTCCAGTATTTGTTCAAGCAGAAAGAGCTGAATCTGAGACAGCGGCGGTGGTTAGAACTACTCAAGGACTATGATGTGGACATATTGTACCATCCAGGGAAGGCAAATGTGGTAGCTGACGCTCTTAGTCGGAAATCCATGGGTAGTTTGGCTCATTTGGGTGTGGATCAGAGACACCTGGCTCGAGAGGTCTACCAATTAGCCAGCTTGGGGGTTCGTATTTCGGCGTCAGACGAGGGGGATATCTTGGTGCATAATGGAGCAGAATCATCATTGGTCGCGGAAATCAAGGAAAAACAGTTCATGGATCCAGCATTGGTTCGGGTGAAGGAAGTAGTCATGAATGACAAGACCTCAGCATTTGTACTCAGCAGCGAAGATGGTGTATTGCGGAGTCAAGATAGGCTATGTGTTCCGGATGTGGACGAGCTTCGGGAAAGAGTAATGGCAGAGGCTCATACTTCCAGGTATTCTGTGCACCCTGGTTCAACGAAAATGTATCACGATCTCAAGGAGATTTATTGGTGGAACGGTATGAAAAGGGATGTGGCGGGCTTTGTAGCTAAATGTCCGAACTGTCAACAAGTGAAGGCCGAGCATCAACGGCCTGGTGGATTAACTCAGCTTATAGAAATACCAAGGTGGAAGTGGGAGATGATCAATATGGATTTCGTGGTAGGGTTACCTCGCACTCAGCGTAAGTTTGACTCAATATGGGTGATAGTGGATCGACTCACCAAATCAGCTCACTTCCTGCCTGTCAAGTCCACTGATACCGCGGAGCAATATGCAAGATTGTACATCAAAGAGATAGTAAGGCTTCATGGCACTCCACTTTCTATCATCTCAGATCGCGGGGCTCAGTTCACCGCTAACTTTTGGAAGAAGTTTCAGCAAGGTTTGGGAACTCGGGTGAATCTCAGCACAGCTTTCCATCCACAGACCGATGGACAGGCCGAGCGGACCATTCAGACGCTTGAAGATATGTTGCGGGCTTGTGTCTTAGATTTTAAAGGTAATTGGGATGAACACTTGCCACTGATAGAATTTTCTTACAATAATAGCTATCATGCTAGCATTCAAATGGCCCCGTTTGAGGCATTGTACGGGAGAAGATGTAGATCGCCAATCGGGTGGTTTGAGGTAGGTGAAGCGGAATTGCTAGGGCCGGATATGGTGTACGAAGCTATGGAAAAGGTCAAGGTTATTCAGGAGAGAATGAAAACAGCACAGAGTCGTCAAAAGTCCTATGCGGACGTTCGTCGAAGGGATTTGGAGTTTCAAGTCGATGATTGGGTGTTCTTGAGGGTATCTCCTATGAAGGGAGTCATGCGATTTGGAAAGAAAGGGAAATTGAGTCCTAGGTATGTCGGGCCATATCGGATCATTCAAAGGATTGGTCAAGTTGCTTATAGGCTAGAGTTGCCTCCGGAGATGTCATCGGTGCATCCGCTATTCCATGTGTCCATGTTGAAGAAAGTGATTGGAGATCCATCCACCATCATGCCAGTCGAAGCTATAGAGGTTAATGAAGATTTGTCATATGAAGATGTTCCAGTTGCCATTCTTGATAGGCAAGTCCGTAAGTTGAGAAATAAGGAAGTTGCCTCTGTTAAAGTATTGTGGCGAAGTCAACAAGTTGAGGAGGCCACATGGGAAGCGGAAAAAGAGATGAAAGAAAAGTACCCCCATTTGTTTGATCAAGCCTAGAAGAAATTAGGTGACCCTCCTACTCCTAGTAACTATCATCTTGTCTAAGTTGTTTCCCTCTTAGTATTAGTAAAGTCCCCTTCATCTTGTAATGAGTTAAATGTGTTGTTACCTTGGGTCACTTGAACCGTTCTTGATAAATGAAAGCCTTATAAAGATTTACGTGTTTAATAAACGACTAATAGTAAGTTTAGATTGGTAATGGTTTGTTAAGTGTACATGGTGTGTTAAATTGGTTAAATAAGGTAAGAATTCATTGAAGTGACTAGTTTATGTGAAATTGTAACAATGTGATAGAATATGTGCATTCGTTGAGGTAAGAAAGTGTATAACAGTTGTGAATAATCAAAAATATTCACACAAGTATGTTCAACAATTTTCCACAATTCAAGTGTTTCGTCTCTTTCCACAATAAACCAATTTTTAAGTGTTTCGTTTTTTTTTCCACAAGGTGCCATATAGGCCATCATAACCATTATTCACAATTCTTCACCAATTCCAATTCCCTTGTTATCTTTCAATTCATATTTCATACCACACCACATGTAGTTTAACATCAATTAGATACCCAACAACAAAATCAACAAATTACACACAATCTCTCAAATTAACACATGCCAAACGAATTGCACACATAAGGGCGATTTCACAAGAATCAAAGTTAGCCATACATACCTCGATTGAGCTTTCCTTAAGTTACTACAACACTCCAAAAACTCTAGCAATTCCAATCTATTATGAAACATAACAAATTTAAACACATATTAGAAAGATATTCATGAAACTAGCTCATTTGAACAATTTATCAAACACTAGTTGAGCATCTTGATTTCGAATCCCCTTTTTAAGACTTCCTTCATTCCCTAACCCAATCTTTAGTTATTTAAGTTAAACAATCTTCCCATAAACCTAAGTTGTACATGCATGTATACACAATACTAATAAACCCAAGAATCATACCTCAATAACTCATCTTATACACCAAACTCGAAATTAAAACCCTAGGGTATAGAATCTTACCACTTAGACGAAGAACTTGCAATTGGGTTCTTGATTCTTGAAGATTGATGCAAGATTTGGATGATTTAGATGTTGGGTTCCTCCTTCTCTCTCTATAATACTCTCACCTCTCTCTAAAATCAGTAAGAAATGACCCCAAAATGAACCCCAAAGCCTATATATTGAAATGGGGTCGGGTTATAAAAATTAGAAGAATAACCCTGCGATGTCAATTTTGCTATCGCAGAATGCACCGCAGAATGGACATGCGGGCTGCAAAATGCACCGCAAAATCGGCAGCCAAAAATGAGCTACACTGGTTCAATCTGCGGTCAAAATGCGGACCGCGGAACGAACATGCGGACCGCAGAGTAGAAATGCGGATCGCAGATTTGACCTGACACACGATCGCATTTTCCAGCCTTTGGTAATTTGATCATAACTTTGTGTAGGAATGTCCAAATGACGAACGCTTTGAAGCGTTGGAAACTAGACTCAAAGGGCTTTCATTTGATATGCTATTCACCACATAAAACCTTATAAAGAATTATATATGATCATTTGAAGTGGAGCTATATGCGAATCCATTTGGAATTTTGGCCTATTTCGAAAATTTTTCCATTTGGCTTACACTTGGGCTTCCATTTGGACCTCATACCACTTACCATAAGACTCATACTCATATTTATCAAGTCTAATTGATGTCCATCATGTTCATAGCACATAAAATATAATAATTAGCCTACGTGGCACCATAGAATCCTATATTCCTTAGCGAAATTTTCTAGGGCCTTACATTCTCCCCCCTTAGGATCATTCGTCCTCGAATGAGGAGTATAGTATTTCCCAAACACTTTAACATCAAACATCTCTTTTCTAACCTACCTCCAGTCTCTAAATTTTCACTAACTCCTAAATTTTTCAGAAATTTCGGCAGAGTTTCCTTTGTAACTAGGCCTATCCACCTGCCAGGGAATCACCAAATTCGTCTCAACAACACATCCACAATTATACATAGCACCACAATGTATATATCCACAATCCTAATCCCAGTATTACAAGCACTACATTATCATAAGGATACTAGAACATGGACTGCACAGTTTTACATCAAAATACCTATATGGTACATTCCAAGTCAAAACTAACTGGTATTCAATCAAACTAAAGTACTTTCCTTCCACGACACATTTATCCTTCCACACGACATTATTGACTTACAAGCATTGTCATAACACCTTCTCAGAAGTAATATCAACTCCCAAAAATACATAACAAGGATGACAGATAAACATCTTGCATGAGATAACTATCCATTGACTTTACCTTTTGATAACTTCCACCGTACAATTTACACTCCACTGGATATTGCAATTCATGATAACAACAATAACCCACAATTCCATAACTTGGCATCATACCATCAAGGATGTCAGTTCATAGTAAACAAACAATCATGTGTTCATAATAGTCCTTACCAGCCATTAATGTAATCGCAAAGGTGTTCATCAACAAGAATATAATTTCATTTCAATCAACGGTCCATATGAAGTCAAGCCATCATGAGTCTTGCTAGTTAGTGCATCATATAGGATATTAACATGATCATATAGTTCAATAAAGTCAATTCATACCCACATTTGTTTTTCACTATCTTCTTAGACATAAGCATATGGAAACACAAAGTACATGAGGAACAGTTATGGGGAATATCATACACCTATTGCAACCTAATGTGTAATACAGTCATGTTACCTTTATTATCAACTCACATAATATTTTTAGGGGTACACTCACGCTAAACCCTTGATGACCCTTAATAGTTACCCTAAGATGTGATACCATAAACTGACCATAAATTTATCTATCAATATATATGTGACCACACTATGAAGCTTTATCTTTGACTTGTCTAAACTTACAATACCCAATGATCTAATACAACGAGGAACAACAAAGTTCAAGATCAGGCTGGAGTTCTTCAGGAATCCATTAATGCACTGGGTAGAGCACTTTATGAGGTCGTATACTAAAAGACATAAAATGTTACTACTAACAATACTGACATGGTTAATCATTGTGACTACCTCAATTAATACATAAATGAGGAATAAGAGTAAGTAGTACATGTGAAATAGGAATCATTAAGGAGGAATACTCAAGCACGTGAACCACTCATTTCCTAAAGTGTAGGAAAAATCTATCGATGAATTACACTCTTAACATTACTTGACACACAGAATCTATGCCACAAGCCTATAAGGATGAAAAGAATTGAACGCTTATGAGATTACCATATTCTAGACAACTTAACACTTCTTGGTAATTGAGCATATACGAGGAAACTAAAAACTACGACCATTGTTTTTCATTCAAATCAACATGTTCATGATATGTACAAAAATCCGAAGTCATCTAATCTCAACCTTTCACGAGTGAAACTCAATAGCTAGGAAATCTTGATATTGGGACAAAAGCATGAGTTGGTTAGATGGTTCTAATAGTTAACACGACGCTGCAGGGAGAAGGCAAATAACACTCATATCTATCCGAGAAGGTGATATACCAAGAGTAGTAAAACTCTCCACACATGACAATGACATAGTCCAAGATTCTAGAAGTTGAGGGTGTAAAGAAAACCAAACTCAATGAGACATTGCACAATAATCACTGAAGGTTTGCAGATGTTCATGACGAGATCTCCATATGTTTCGACTTGAAAAAGGAAGTGTCATAGTGATACATAGAAGACATGTTCTCTCATGGTTATCGTACAAGTGTTGGGTTCTAGCACAACGACTTCACTAAATAAGGAATACAATTAACACATTGTGGAGACATAAAGAGAGAATAATCATTCGTTATGAGTTGGACATGCCTATGCTATACTATCTTCCAAACTACAATACAATTCTACATCACGGGCAACCGCAATACTAGAAACCAAGTGAGCTACTTACTACGGGATATCTCAAGTGGAAACAAAAATTATGGCGACACAAGATCTTTCCTATGATGGGATGTGAGGATCTGAATTTTTTAGAAAAACTTTATGCACACATTGACCATTTCAATTGACATGTACTTGTAGGATAAGTGTAGATGCATGCTTTCACGTTTCTTGATAGTAAAAAGGTTTTCATGACGTTACTTGCAAGAGAGTGGATTGGCCGTTCAAGCCATATAAGCCATATACACAACTGAGAAAAGAGTGTCTCGAGAAGGATCACAAATCTTGGATACTTTGCATGGAACTTGACACCACATGTACAAACTTTATGATGGTGCATGTGTAGGCACGAGTGAGCAGATGTTGTCCATTTAAATAAATAGTTTATGTAAGAAATTCATCAGGAATAGTCCCTTGTTGAGAATTTAGGAAAAACAAGTGGGAAGTATCAATAGTGCTATAACTCAATTCTGGAACATAATTATAGAGCTCAATTCCATAGGAGGTTGTACATACTGGAACTGTGATCGGGAGAATTTGTAAATAATACGTCTCATTGAAAGAGCATGTGCATGAACTATTTTGTAATTTAGATTCTTTTTAAGAACATATCTATGCAAGGACAAGGAAATCATAAGGGTTTAACAAAAAGTTTAAACAATCGCCACATTACCAAATAAAATGGATCACATAGCTTTTTACATAATTACCATACCTCTAGGCTGCATTTCATAGGCCTTCCATAGGGTTCACATATAAAATTATTCACCTATGCGCTTCATACAATAATAATAAAATCACAAGTACAAATCAAACACTTTAAACATTCACCACATTATCGAATAAAAGAATCATGCCATTTTTACGTATATTAGTCCATCGACTCTTGGGGCCATAATTATCACATCAGACTTGGCACTAGGCCACATTTCATAACACAATCTCTTCTTCCTCGCATTTCACATCAACATCATAATCTGTTTCATATTCCCTCATGTCACAAGTATCACCAGGTACAATTTCATTTTGAGTTCTCGACACATTGTCTATACTTTATTTCTCAAAAGCATTTGACTTATTTCAACATCTCTATGCATAGAGGACTTCACATTTGAATACATGATTAATACTTCTAAAACCTATTTTAAGTTGTCAATAATAGCACATTGATCATATTGGAATGCATCTTTCACAAATATCGGGTCACAACAACAATTCATGTAAAGTATCAATCACAGCTAGAGTCCAACATTTAGTCTTACCACATTTACACAGTCACTTACTTCATTTCCAAACATCTTTATACATTACCAACAATAAGACGCAATCAATCAAATACCTTTGGTACACGTAAGAACATTTTGGAAGAATAAACCATAACAAGTTTTCTCACAAAATTTGGCATCAAAATATCAATTCAAACTTGACTTGAAGTCTAGACATTTTAGCACATAGTTCACATTCTTTACATATCCTCATCTATCAAGAATAATATATTAAACAAATGAAAAAGTACCTCCAACATATATTTTCACAGCAATAATTCACTTAACATAACAAAATGAATACTGCATCAATTATATTTTGAACCTACAACATTTACGCGGACACCATGGAAGCTTAATTTCTAAGAGACGGGGTTTTAGCCATACATACTGATGATATACTACATGATCTGGTGGTGTAGTGACATTAGTAGGAACAAGGGTACTCTCCTTAACAACAAGTTCTACCAATCACTCCATGGCTCAACACATTCTTCTAACAAGTCCTTGGATGATCCACTTGGACTTAATGGTGAGATAAATCTCACCTTACATGCTTCAAATTCACAGATTATGGTACCAAAATTACCAATATTGAGGTTAATACTTAGAGAGGAAATTAGCTCCATATCTTGAGCCATATCGCACGATCTGGAATATCAAAGAAATGGGTAAATTCCTAAATGTCCGTGCAGCCCCCAACTTATATGATGTGGTCGACAACACACCGATAAGAAGGGCACTACTAGACACGGCTCCGAGACATCCTAGGACACTTAAAAATCTTAGGCTCTGATACCAAGTTTGTCACGCCCCAAATCGAGGGACATGACCGGCGCCTGACTAGGTAGCCCCAGTCAAGCGGACCTGGGTGCCTTTCATTCCCACGTGTTACCCCCGTGTTGATTATTTCTCATTAACCAAATACCTTACCAATTATAACTGATTTCACAATATACAAACATAACCATGCGAGTGATTCATTAACAAGTTTACAGTTTTTACAACGCCCAACATAATATATACATGAGCCTCGAATCCCACAGTTTACATGTCTACGGAACCTCTAGGATACAAAGGATGATACAATACTTGCCGGTAACAAGGCTCCGGCTATACCTTACACAAAATCAAAATAAAGTCTAAACAAGAGTGGCATGAGCCACGTAGGGCCCCGAAAGGAAAGGGGCTCACCAAAACGGGCAGTGGAAGATGAAGGATGCTACTGCCGATGAGCTGAAGTACCTGCTACTGATTCACCTACAATCATAATACGAATATAGCGTCCCCAGAAAAAGGGACGTCAGTACACTTGAATTGTACTGGTATGTATGGACAAACTTTGTCCCAAGTAAACTCAAGCCATTAAATTACATCAAAACTAATCAAGCCAGCCAACCATGTTTTCCACTTTTTTCTCATTTCAGATAAGTCTCAACATAAGCACGTTCAAGGTCAACAATTAGAACAACAACCAATCAACCACATAAATTGCAAGTAGTCAAACATAGGGGCAATCAGTGCCCCCCAGGTTGCAAACTCTCCTGCTGTCTCCTTTCACAATTTCACATCATTGATTTTTGTATCAATTTTCAATAGCGATTTCGATCGCTTTCCATCCTTATTGCCCCTGACCACCCTTATTACCTCGGCCACACATATCACCCCAACCCACACCTTATTTCCTCACGTTGCGGCGCGCAACACGACCCCGCCTTACAGTTTAAAACACAACAATTTCAAACAGCAGATAAGGCACTACACACAATTTCAACAAGTTCAAATAAGCAACTTGCGCATTGTTTCATGTTCTCAATTACTTATCAAGCCAATATCACAACCAAGTTACAATATTTCCATAATCAAAAATATTCACACAAGTATGTTCAACAATTTTCCACAATTCAAGTGTTTCGTCTCTTTCCACAATAAACCAATTTTTAAGTGTTTCGTTTCTTTTCCACAAGGTGCCATATAGGCCATCATAACCATTATTCACAATTCTTCACCAATTCCAATTCCCTTGTTATCTTTCAATTCATATTTCATACCACACCACATATAGTTTAACATCAATTAGATACCCAACAACAAAATCAACAAATTACACACAATCTCTCAAATTAACACATGCCAAACGAATTGCACACATAAGGGCGATTTCACAAGAATCAAAGTTAGCCATACATACCTCGATTGAGCTTTCCTTAAGTTACTACAACACTCCAAAAACTCTAGCAATTCCAATCTACTATGAAACATAACAAATTTAAACACATATTAGAAAGATATTCATGAAACTAGCTCATTTGAACAATTTATCGAACACTAGTTGAGCATCTTGATTTCGAATCCCCTTTTTAAGACTTCCTTCATTCCCTAACCCAATCTTTAGTTATTTAAGTTAAACAATCTTCCCATAAACCTAAGTTGTACATGCATGTATACACAATACTAATAAACCCAAGAATCATACCTTAATAACTCATCTTATACACCAAACTCGAAATTAAAACCCTAGGGTATAGAATCTTACCACTTAGACGAAGAACTTGCTATTGGGTTCTTGATTCTTGAAGATTGATGCAAGATTTGGATGATTTAGATGTTGGGTTCCTCCTTCTCTCTCTAAAATACTCTCACCTCTCTCTAAAATCAGTAAGAAATGACCCCAAAATGAACCCCAAAGCCTATATATTGAAATGGGGTCGGGTTATAAAAATTAGAAGAATAACCCTTGCGATGTCAATTCTGCTATCGCAGAATGCACCGCAGAATGGACATGCGGGCCGCAAAATGCACCACAAAATCGTCAGCCAAAAATGAGCTACACTGGTTCAATCTGCGGTCAAAATGCGGACCGCAGAACTAACATGCGGACCGCAGAATGAACATGCGGATCGCAGATTTGACCTGACACACGATCGCATTTTCCAGCCTTTGGTAATTTGATCATAACTTTGTGTAGGAATGTCCAAATGACGAACGGTTTGAAGCGTTGGAAACTAGACTCAATGGGCTTTCATTTGATATGCTATTCACCACATAAAACCTTATAAAGAATTATATATGATCATTTGAAGTGGAGCTATATGCGAATCCATTTGGAATTTTGGCCTATTTCGAAAATTTTCCCATTTGGCTTACACTTGGGCTTCCATTTGGACCTCATACCACTTACCATAAGACTCATACTCATATTTATCAAGTCTAATTGATGTCCATCATGTTCATAGCACATAAAATATAATAATTAGCCTACGTGGCACCATAGAATCCTATATTCCTTAGCGAAATTTTCTAGGGCCTTACAGTTTGTTCTATTTTATTGTGTGCGGAAGTTGATCTTACTAAGCCTCTTTTATTTTTTCTAAGTTTAAATCGCATTGTGTGGATAATTGAGTATGAGAGCCTTCATATGATCTCTTTTAATTGTGGCAAAGGAAAATATGGCCTTAAGGATGATAACTATCCATCAAAGTAAGTTGAAGGCCAAACTGATACAGCGAAAGATCCAGTTGATGGTCATGGGAACAGTAGCGATTGGCCGGGGCTGAAGTTGACCTTTCCTATTTTTTCATTAACATAAATATATGAAAAGAGGAAAGAGATTTTTTTATAGACAGGGGCTGAAAGTATCTCAGAGCGAACGTAAGCTTTTCCATGGGAGTAGATCAGCAGAGTTTATGATCATAAAGAAAAGGCTAACCTCCCCCTTGGATCATTTCACTTGTTTGACTGGTTCGCTTTCCAAGTTACTCACTTCCGTTCTATCGGGATGAACTAGCGATATGAGAGTTAGCCCGTCTTCGACGACTGGTGATTCGGCAAGTGATTGATTCGGCGCGTCCAAGTATTCTCTGCTCTCCGACTTGCAAGCACTCTTTATTCTTTCCCATCCTTTCTTGTTATCCCGTACCTGAGAATGAGCTCAGATAGGCAGTGGATTCCTCTATTTTCGGGGAGTGTTAAGGCAGTGTTACCTCATGATAACTCTTAGCCCTGACTTCTGATGAATGAGAAGTCTAGTTAGGCAGTGGAAACCCTAGGAAGTCAGGAAGTTCAAGTTAGAGTGCATATGAATATGAAATAGCATATGAAGAAATAGGTAAATATTTCTCATTGCTTGACTAAAGAATGCATTTTATGGGTCTAGCACTCCTGTCATGAGACGTAGAAGCAAAAAGAAGAAAATGCCTAGGCTGATCATCCAACACACATTGATTCTACTCCAATTCTAGTATCTAGCTGTTCTTCATCTTACCCGGGAGGAATTTGAGGACATAGTTGCCACTTTAGATGAAAGATTTATGTTTCTATTCAAATACAAGGCCCTACACCTTATGGCTTGAGGAGATTAATATAGTTGAGCCGCAAGCATCTTGAGATTTAACTGCTAGGAAGTTTTAAGCAACATCTCTTTTTTCGTTCCTGTCCTAGCCGAAGGAGGGTAAATTTAAGAATCAATTTTTTCCGACATAGTTGTTGTCGTATTTCTTTTCTTCCCGGTACCGTGAAGAGAGATTAGGCTTATGCCCGAGGGTTAGGAAAAAGGGGTTGATAACTTCCCTCAAGTACGGTACCTTAAAATTTGTACTTTATCTTTCATTGGGAAAACGGGATGGTTATTCTGCCCAAGACTCTGGCGAGCAAGTTGAACTAGACATACAAACCTCTTGCCTCTCTCGCTACTAGGCTCCATTGTTCACGAAAAATATGGAGCTCTAACGGTCTTGATATTCTATACTTCTAGGAATCGGGACTACTGTTGGGTTCGAAAGGAAATAGAGTAATGAGTATAGAGTCAAGGGTGCCCTTCTTGGGCAGGTAAGGTGGCAATGAGGAAAGAAAGGACAACACCTGGAACTAGATCAATACAATGCTGGTCAACCTAACACCGTAAATGTCCAGTTCCAGTATTTAAGGAAGCATTGCATAAAAAGCATTTTTGTATAAGGTTCCCACATCCAATAGATAAGGGATCTTTCCCTATAACCTAGTGAAGTGGGAAAATAAGATAAAAATATATGACGTTTTTAACTTCTAAATCTATTTATTTCCAAATACCCTGAAAGCTACAAAGGAAGCAGGAAGTGAAGAGATAAGGCCTCCCATTTCCATTAGGGCGGAGGCATTCCCATTGTAACGGCGGCGGAGGGTGCCTCCAGGTCGTAGTGGTTCTTCCATGTCAACTTAGTTTTAAAGCATCCTAGAGATTGATTGGCTTTTCCAGTACTAGGCTTTTGCTTTATTGTAGTTCTTATTTTTACATCTACCTCCAAAACAAACAAAAAGTACGACTAAATTACTATATATATAATAGAAAGATGTGGACTGGAGAGTTTGGATTGAGGTCACTATGCTTAACACGTCATAGTTGGACAGCTTATTGAAGAGAGGAGAAAAAAAAGCTTTTTCATAATTTTCAAATCTAATGTCAAAGCGCCTGTTCACGTCAAGAACAGAGGCCGTTAAGGATGTACTTGATTTTCCTTTTTTTCGTCGAGATTGGGTTGGTGTTCAGTGAACTAAGGTACAAGATCGAAAAAATGAAAAATGCATTTGTTAACGACCGATAGAGCTATAGGATCGGGTTCTTGGATCAATAGAACTGGAAGAGGAGGATTAATCGAATATATAAGATAAACAATGCAAAAATTCTTGGAAGATGTAATGCCTTTCTTAGGTCCTTTACAAGAAAGTTTGAGCAGGAGACAAGGGGCGCTCCCGCAGGGTCCCGATGCCCTACCTTTGCTCTCTCAGGTTCGACCACCGTAGGGTCCCAATTCTCTTGCACTCGAACTAATTGCTAAAGAGGCAGGGGAATCTTCCGCATGAAAGCGAAAAGAAGGGAGCGATCAAGAAATGCAAAGAAAAGTTCCACTTCTTCTAAGAAAGAATAAGAATAAGAAGAATTGCTTAAGTAAGGTAGTTGCCTCTTTTTTCGGTATACCGCTCTGCGAGCAGAGCGAATGAACATAAATCTTTCGGAATATCATGAATATCCTTTTCTATCTTTCTCGATTCCTTCTTTGTGCTCATTGTTTTGGTTATACTTGTCGATTTACAAGCGTTTTTTTTTATTTTTCTTATTTTTTTGAAGCAATGGACGTTGCGACTTTAAAGAGGATCTCACACCAGGTGTATTGATGAGTGGCAATTTTACCACTCATTGTAGCCTCTTTTGCTTAGCTTTTTATGCCTCTTTAATATGAAATGAGGTTGCTTTTGGTGGTTATTGCTAGATTTTCTGGTAAATGATGCTAGTAGGTGATTTGGGCTGAAGTGACAAGGAATTGAGCTAAGATGAGAAGAAACATTGCAAAACTGTCAAGCATTTCGCTTCTGCGGAATTTGATCGCAGAAGCGATCTCGCCTCTGCGAGATTTTGGTCGCTTTTGCGAGTCATCGAGAGCCAGCCAGGTTCGCTCCTGCGGAACAGAAGACGCAGAAGCGGTCACGCTTCTGCGATTAGTGGATCGCGCCTGCGGAGGAGTTTCGCTTTTGCGGAAACATATGCGCTTCAGCGCTGTCGCTTCAGCGGTCAGACGTCCGCTTCTGCGATGGCTTGGCAGGAGGCCCAGTTGTCGCTTTTGCGGGTAAATTCCGCTTAAGCGGAGCCGCACCTGCGAGGTATTTTCCGCATGTGCGAAAGTTGAGCATCAGACCTGGGCAGAATGGGTATTTCACAAGTTTTGACCCAAATTCAATTATATACTCGTCCAAACAGACATTGTAGGATATATCTCAGAATCTCTGATAAATTTCTACACTCTTGGACATATTTTTACTCTTTAGCTTAGAGAGAAGGCTAGGGTTTTGCACACACACTTGGGTCTTGAAGATTAAAGCTTGTGGTTAATGATTTCTTTCCCATTTATATTTATTTCTTCATTTCCTTGCTTTGTATTGTATATCTAAGTGTGTAGTATTTATTTCCAACACTTGAATCTTGTTTATGGGAATATTCATATTTAAAGTGTGGATTAAATACCTTGTTGTGCTTATGTATTGAATGATTTTTATATATTTATGAATTGAGTTATTGTTACTTTAATTATTCTTGTTCTTCAATGTTTCCAAAGAGATTAGCTAACTCTACGACTCGCCCATTTACTTTGAATTAATTTTGGAAAAGATAATTCGAAGTTGGGAAAGATTAATTAACAAGAACTTTAGGCGTTAACCTTCACTTTATAGATTCAACCTAGGGATAGGATTGACTACTTGTAGCCTATCGGGTGCGCTTAATCTTCTAATTGAGATTAGGGATAATTCAATTAGGAAGTCTTGTTAGTCTTCGGAAGAAGCTAATTAAGAATTATTATCCGTGGCTAATTAACATAAACTCACTCGTATTTGTAAAATCATGAAATACATTGGATCGTTACTTGAGTGTAATTCCCGATGCATTCATACTTGTAGCCATTGATCATTTTATTCGCTTTCTAGGGTAGTTTACATTTCCGTATTTAGATATAAACATTTTCCAAAACCCAAAATCTTAAGTGTTTGGCTTAGCGCGACTAGCGATAATTTTCTTGCATTCCTAATCGCCTACATATTGTTCTCTGTGGGATTCGACCCCGACTCATAGTTGGGTAAATATATTGCATACGACCGTGTCTATTGCTTTTTAGCGGTGGAAATGGACGTTATCAAAAATGGCGCCGTTGTCGAGGAACAATTTGGCGTAATTTAGTTTGTTTGAGAAGTAAGCAAAAGTGCTTTGGTCCAAACTTGTGAATATTTGTGTAATTATTTTTCGAACTTTGGGTCTATATTTTCTTAATTTTGAAAAATGGCATCATATAACGGAAATTGGTCGGATAGTAGTTGTTCATATTTTGATGATCCTTGTCCTTATTGTGGAGGACCACACTCATGGCAAAATTGTTTAAATTCTCCCGGGGGTGGATTGTGCGCACAATTCCAAACCCATGAGTGGAGTATTTGTGATAAGTGTGGTTGTCAAAATGGTCATTGGGATGATTGTGCTTAGTTTTTATTCCCTTCCCCAAGCCCCTACTATGATGGTTCTATTTGTTTTGATGAGAATTATAGAGTTATGGAGGTGAAAGAATTTAAGCATGGTCAAAATGGAGAATTCAAGCTCATGTTGGAGTGTTTACTTGAAGAAGGAAAAAAGGAAAAAAATGCCTTCGAACATCTTTTGGAGACTAGTCTCCAAAATGGTTTAGCACTGGAAAGGTTACACTCACAAATGGATGAAATGATCAAAGCCTCGGAAGTAAGTGAAAACCAAGAATCCTTCTTGGATGTTGAAAATGAAAATCATTCCTTGGCTATTGATCAAAACCAAGAAGAATTCTCTAATGCCCAAAATGAGAGAAAATTGCTCATGTTGGAGGTCATTCTTCAAAATGAGGAGAAGCGCAACTTTGCACTCAAGGACTTGAAACAATGCATAAATTACAATGGTGAACACATCAGCACTTTGGAGGATCAAATGCAAATTTTGGTTGAGGCTAACTATGCCCAACAAATTTCGTGTATGGATGAAAGCCAAGAAGAGTCCAATTCCGAGGAAGAGAGTGAGCTTTACTTTGAGGAGTCAAGAATTGAACATACGCCAACCAACTCAATGAGTATTGTTGATGCCAGCAAAAACATGGAATTGGAGTCAACCGGTGTAAATGCTAATGTGGTTGTTGTTGACTCTAATCCGGGGGAAAAAGAGAATGTCAACATAGAAGAATTGCAAAGTGTGGGCTTAAAGTCACATTCCAAACATTTTCAACCTTGGAACTGTGTGGTGACACGGGAGTTGAACCACATGAATCAATGAAGGAATGCGAGGAGGAACAACTTTGGCCATACATTTTACAGTTTGAGGAGGCAAGAAATCAAAACGACATTCCTCACTTGAAAGCCAAGAAGTGCAAAATGAAAATTTTAATCATTGGCTCGAACATCCAATTAGACTGAACACCAACCCAATCTCGAAAAATAAAGAGAAGTAGCAGCAAGGACATTTTCTCAATAAAGAAGGTATTGAACTTCTCGACGCACCTCTATCAATTCCTTCGTTGCCTCATCTCTCTTATGAAATTTCTTTTGTAACAAGAAGCAGGATGCTATAACTAACTCCATTGAGTCCGCTATGAACAATCCACCAATTTTTGGATTATTGCCGATGTAATCATAAAAAGCAAATTTTTTACGGACCGGATGAACTTTGATTTTCGGCTAACCCTGCGCCAACTCTTCAATAGATTTCTTGCTGGAATTCCAATCTTTAAGCCAGGGAAGCTGCATCTACTTTAATTGATGATTTCTCACCTTCAGCTTCTATACTATATTACATCAAATAGAAGCGATGGTACAGATATTGACCTAACCAAGCTAGTATGAATAATCTCAGCTCCTATCATGGTGAAGGTCCTGCGGGAGATTAGTTTCAAACCACTGCCTCGAGAGCTTCCTATGAAAGAGTTCCGGCTATCCCTGGCCATCATAACATTCATAAACGAGATTGATAGATGAATAGAGGAGTCCAACCACAATCATTATTGATTCTCCTGGGAGGAGTTCAAGGAACTCTGAGAGATGAGCCTAACAGTGCCCCAAGCCAAAATAGAGAGTGGGGAAGAATGCAACTATCTAATCGGGATCACAGTTTCGACCATTCTTTTGAAGGCCGAAAGGTGATGAAGTGTTTAGCCACACTCTCTTCGGAACAGTCTTATCAAAGCGCTCTCTTTAACCAATCAAGCAAGACAGATGGAATGAAAGAAACAAAAAGTAGCTCTGCAGCTCGCCCAGAAGAAGATAGACCCACCACTATAGATTTGTCTATCCCTAGGCTTGGCCAAAGACATACCACCCATACTAAGACTAAGATGAATCCTCTCAGTTCCTCAACAGGCCTAGTCCCTAAATCCCTAAACTAAATAGGATGCTTATAATCGCGATCATGCCGCATCAGCTCTTTCAGTCACTACTACCTGTGTCGCGCCTACGGTGGCAGAGAGTTTGATAAGACTCTCGAATAAGAAAGATCAATCCTAAATAAGCTTCAGCTGGTTCTCATTATAAATATTTTTATAAGCAAGGAGCTATCTATAGGAAGATACTTCTTTGCCAGGTCGGTCTGGTCGGAAAGAAGCTTGCTTACACCTTGCTTTATAATGAAAGAAGTCTTCCTCCTTGAGAAGGTAGTATTTCTATCATTTAGTGGATAACTCCTTGCTCCATTCCGCTTAAGGTGGCGCGCCTTAGTTACATAAGCTTATGCCTATACCTTCTTTCCCTTGAAATATACATAGTAAACCACTTTAAACTCGCAGTTAGTCTTGGCTCAACTCTGCCCGGGGGTTGTCCTTTTAAGGCTTATTTCACTTTTTTTTTTCTTTTTTCTCTTATTGCTAATTGGAACTCCGGCTCCGGTAACCTCCTGAACCTTATCCATTACGTCAACCCTTCTTCAACAAGGGGAAGATATGAGGGAATTTCCTTTTTCAAGGCCCCTAACCTAGTCATGGTTTGGTTCTCCAGTGGAAAGATTTAAGATACTTTCTCCTACCCTATAAAGTAAGGGAGTCTGACACTATGCTGTTTAGAAAGCAAAATAGTGATAAGGAGTTACGGAAAAGTCCCCGAAAAATGGAAGCAACTTTTCCCGGAAGAGCGGAGGAGACAGTATTTGGCCTAGGTAGAATAAAACCTTGCCCCCCCTTCCAACCAAGTGGACTATTCTCTCCTTATGGAGTCTAAGAAAAGAGATATATCCTTGCTCAAGGCGAAAGACCGATGTCATTCGGAATTCTAAAAATATCAAGAATTGCGTGACTTTAGATCTCGTCTATCTTTATTATGAATCCAGACGAAAGGTCGGATGTACTTGTTCAGGTCAGGTTTACTTTTGGTCATTCTTCTCTCTGAAAAGAGAATATTTCTCAAAGAAGGTGACTCGTAGTCCCTTTTCGAGTATTATCTTCGCCGTGGATGATCCAGTCGGTGTGCGTATGAACGAACGAATTCAACCTCTTTTTGGGCTATATCCTCGCTTGTCCCCTATACCCCTTTCAGGAAGGGTTGACGTGGTCTCCAAGAATCTTCTTCCGACCTCTGAGGTGGTCCGTCAAGTCCTCTAGCATAGGGTAGTTAAAATAAACGCATGATTCTCTCATCTTTTATTTCCCTTTTTTCTGAGAGAGATGTCGTCCTTCCAGTTCCTGATGAATTGAGTCCGCCATCTATTTCATAGTAATCACGAAAAGCAAGCCCTATGTGTCACAAGCAGGCACCACGGGTTCTTTACTTTTTGGTGGGGTGGAGGGCTTTTATGCATTATAGCACAGGCCGTGACTACACTTTTACCTTGATTGATGCTGCATATCGCCCGCTTTTTCTATAGAAAACTAAGTGCTTATCAATTAGATCCAAGAAAGTGGTCGGGGTCTAACTAGAACTTCATTCCAATCTCGATATTGTTGGAATTGGTCTCGAAGAAACGATTGCTCGCGAAAGCCGTAGCCCTTTAATTACTTAGGGGAATCGGCCTTCTTTAGGCAAAGCTTTTTCTTGCTTAATACTTTCCTATCTCGAGTGATTTCCCGTGATCTACCTATGAGATCGTTTGCACGTGCTTTGGATTCTAGAAGATCGGCCATAGAATAAGGAATGTGAAGAGAGTGAGAGACTCTCGATTCACTGTTTACATTTCGAGAAAGTGGAATAATAAAGGCCGTAGTATCCTATGCCCGACAGAATAATGAGAAGAAAGAGGCCAATTTGAGAAGTTTTGTTTGATAGGCTAAGGGACTAGACCAATCAAAAAGCAAAAAGAAAATGCGTGACTAAGAAAGGTAACCCTAGAACAAGTTGTCAAAAGACTTGACCCCTGAAGAACTGACCCAAGAAAGGACATTCCGGAAGTTGGTCGGTCAAGATGGGCACTTTCCCTTCGCTCCTTTAGACCTGATCTCCCACAAAAACCAATACAAAGAAGGTAGAAGTGGGGAGGAGAGGAAAATGTATTCATTACAAGATGAGTCCTTGCCTATACCAACCATAAAGAGTTGTGAAATCGATATAAAGAAGGAGGCCAAGGGAATTTCTACTTTTTTCATTTAATAATAGAAGGGGAATAGGGATTGGACCAATAGGCTCATTTTGGACCCGATGACCTAAGCTTTGCTAAAGCCGTGAAAAGGAGTGGACGGTTGTATATTGGCCTCGTTGGACTGGTTCGCCTAATCGAAGAGCCCCTACCTTACTTGTTCACCCTACTAGACCTCCATATCATATGTGTAAAGACCCCACCTCGGATACGAAAGAACGACAGGAGTGGTTCCACTAGCCGATGCTTAAGCGTCAGCCCTTGCCTCCTCTTCCCCATAATCCTCATCTGCACCTGAAGAAGAGTAATCTTTTGCTGAATCTACATCCGCCGAAGCCTATAAATGTGAAAGTTCCATCCTGAATGAATTCCCCACCTATCTTGGGATAAATGCTTACCGGAAGTTCGAAGCTGACTTTAATGAGCAACACTTGCTCGTAGGGTCACCAAAGCAGGCTCCTTTAGGTGCTTCGATTGTTAGAGCTCACTGAACTCCAACAGAATCGTAAGCTTTCTTCTCCGCCTCAGCTTGACAGCTCCTTTCTACATCAAGATCTGGCCCTTTCCTAAGGTAGGTAGGTTTATCCTCACTTGATCGACTCCGGCTATGGTGTGATTCCTAGCATATGTACACCGTAGTAGCTAAGGCAACCCCGTTCTAGCTCGCATTATATTTGAAGTTGAGGATTTCGCTTCTGATGTAGTCAGTGAGAAGCTAAGTTCCGTTTTTAGCTTTAGCAAGCCTGTGACTGCCTGAACAGACTAGTCTACGCTCAGTCAACATTCCGAACTTGTATCGATACTGACAGTTCAGTGGATGGGATAGCAGACAGAGAAAGGAAAAGAAGTAGTTCCGAAAGGAGACTCCACTTAGCTAGTGCGCTCCTCACCTCAATGCTATACTTCGGCAGCTATGAACTAAGACGCTTCAGAAGAAAAGCTACATCCACTACCTACATTCACCCTGACAGGCTAACCCGAGCTTACCTATGGCCTTACCGCCCGAACCAACAACACTAATGTCTACTTATACCTTTGAGAGGTCCACTTATACTATTGATAAAGTCTCTTAATTAATAAGGCCCCGGTTGTTATATAAGATTCAATTCAATCTAACAAGCGGACTACCTTCGGCTACTACAAGATCTTTATAAACCAAAGAATGAGCCTACTTTACGCACTTCCGCAATAAGCAGGCATCCCAACTACACAAGCAAGAAGGCATCGCCTGCGGCTTCCAATCCAATGACAAACAAAAGATGAAGAAGTAACTTACTATACCTTACCTCCTTGTGCCCATAGCTTGACCTCCGCCTTTTTCTACATGCACGGATGCCTTCCCTTCCTTGCAAAGCGAACCTAGTCAAGCAATGGAATAAGAAAGGAAAAAGACCTTCCTCGCGCATAGACAGACCATCTTTAGCAAAGTCCCTCCTTCCAACCTCTCCTACAGCATCCATTTCATCAAAGAAGGACGGAGCAGGCACACTAACTACTTTGATTGGGCGTGGACTGGGAAAAAGTAGAAGCTAAAGGAAAGCTAAAAGGTATTGGCAAAGAAGTAATGGAGCATCTGATATAGATTGAAAAGTGGGAAAGCTAAGTTAGCTAACGAAGGGGTTGGGGTTCGCCTCGCCCTAGTACAGCAACCAGGAAGAAAGATTTAGGGCTTTACACCCTTCCGCCAAACCAGAACGAGAGCCAATCGGGTCGATCAGAATGTCCTTATTTCAAAGCGCTATAAAGTTCTCAAGTTAGAGTATGACTATCTCTATTCTAAGTAGCACCGGAGAAAGCACACGCAAAGCAGATAATTACCAAAGCCATATCTCCATAAGCATCCAAAGCTGCCTACTCATTTTTAGTGAGAAAGTAACAACATAGATATGTTTACGAAGCCAAGAGCCACTCATCTGAGCCAGCAGATTCGAATTCTGCTATGCCAGTGCTCAAAGCAAGGACGCATCGACTGCGTAAATCTTTGGTGTGTCTATCATTGCCCATGTTGGGCTGACTCCTTTTTTTAGGCAAGAGGAGCCCTACTGATATTGATTGACCGGCTATAAGTAGGCCGTTTGCTATTGCTATAAGGGTTGCTTGCCTTTATACGGTTTGGCTTCGCTATCGCTCGTAATGGTTGATAGTATTCCTTTCATACATGAATTCCAATTATTTAGAGCTAGAAGCTTCGCCAGAAACAAGCAAGATGAGATCGCTCTGCTTCATAGACAAGGCTCGTTCCGTACTTTACTTACGAGCTCGTGTATTACTCACCCCTATCTCTAAAGGGGCTTATGCACTCCACTCGCTGTCTACTAAACGAGCGTTAGAGCGAGCAAGCGAAGCCCTTAATTTAGTGGCTTCCCTCACCCTCCTCTTTCATTTCCGCTTAAGCTTTCCCGGTTTGTGGGATTAATTGATTGGATACCCGAGACCCATAATCTTTCCTAGGAACACCTTCTACGTTGATAGGCATAAAGGCATGATTAGTTCCACAAATCTCACTGCACTGACCATAGTGAACTCCTTCTCGTTCTACCCAAATAGATGTCTGATTTAAACGACCAGGTACAGCATCACATTTGACACCTAAGGAAGGTACAACCCAACTATACGGTACATCAGTAGATGTTACAATAAAACGTATATCACTTTTTGCTGGTACAACCACTCTATTGTCGACTTCTAAAAAACATGATTGACCCAATTCTGGATCATATTCTGGAATCGTATAAGTGTCAAAAGTGAGTGACTATTCATCTGAACTGTTATAGTCCGAATACTCATAAGGTAGGGTCAATGCCCGCCTCCCCCCAAACTGTACTTGCAAGTTTCCCCGCAAAAAGCTCTCCACGCCTACTCTTAGAATGAACACTATTTTTCTTTTCTTAGGTAATTCTCCCGACCATAAGACCCTTTATGAGTAAGGTTAATCGAAGCCCGGGGAAAGTTTATTGGCAAGAGGGAACCATTTCTCACCCATCCCTACGTACCCTATGTATTCAAGGCAGAGGCTGTAACCGAAAAAGACCAGGTTCCACACATATGAGACAGGCAGAAGGTATGGGACGAGCAGTTTCTTAAAGAGCGAATTCGATCCTATAGTTGTCTTCTTTGTTTAAAAAATGCACGGTGGAAAGGGATGCTAGTCGGCTCGGCGAAGTTGTATCCCAAAAAAGAAGATCCAAAGTGATTCCTCACCTATCCTGTGAGGGGCCCAGTGGAACGCTCGAGTATAGATTCCCTATGCTCATGTAAACGGTCAGGGGCTGGCCGGCCCGTAGATCTAAAAAGATCCAGCCATAGGCCTGACCGAATAGTGTTTGTCCACAAACAAAACAAAAACAAAGTTTGTTTTTAGTAGTAGTTCATGAGACCTCGAATTCCCACGTTCCAGCATGCATTATGCCAAATAGGACCCACCACCAACTCTAGCTGAGAAGTTGAGTCACCCTTTAGTTTTTCTTTCAGAAATAGAATAGAATAAAGAATGAGATAGTCTATATCCTGTATCAATCATAGGATCACTCTATGAATAGGTCAATTATCTGTGACCACCCACCGTTCACGACATCCCTTGCTTCTCGCAAGAACGACTCCTCGGTGGAGGAGTAGAAGCGCTGGACCCCTTCGGTCAACTTGTTTGTGCCAACTGTTACCTACCATAGGACCTCTATCCCCGAAGCGAAGAAAGAGGAGCAGGAACAAGAGGTTGTCCTCTCCCGGCCCAGTAGTTCCGCAACTACTACTGTGGTTGTTGCCAATGGGGATCCCCCATTCCGAAACGTTACTAGGCCAGCCGTTAGGTCCAAAGTTGTTTACCACTGCTATGGTGCCGATAGATTCACTACTTCAACATAATTATCGGACATTGGAGGCTGAGCACCTATTTCTCGTATATCGTTCCACACCGAGAAGAGGGATGTGTACCTCCAGCAACAACAAGAATGGAACCATAGGCTCCTATGCTGGGAGCATTTCGGGGTATAGGTCTAACCACCTCAACTCCCCATTTCTGGCATGCTATAGTTATTAAAGTCTCTCGACGGCGGATTTTGGGGTATAGGTTTAACAACCTCAACTCCCCGTTTCTGGCATGCTATAGTTATAAAGTCTCTCAACGGCGAGAATGGGAGACTACCGATAAGGCATATAGTGGAAATGCCATAAAGCGCGACCCAAGATCCATGATACAAAAACCAAAATTAGAATAACGAAGAAAAAGACATTGTGATATAAGTCTGTAATTCCTTGCATTGTAGGTGTTGATGCGTCTTGAGATCCTAATTGCCATGGCTCTGCTGCATCACAAGGAGCAATTGTGAGGAATAGCCATTCTAGAACAATCATTTGATTTGGTTCATTTTTTGACTGCTCTGCTCCCCCAAAAAAAATATATGAGAGACTTCAATTCTTCCACCTTCCCTGTACGAGTAGTGAAGAAGTGTAGAGCACTTTAGTTGGTTGTTAACCAACGGAAATCATTGGAGAAAAAAAGGAAGAATTTACGCAATATCTTTTCAAAGAAAGAGATCATAGTGATTGATGGCTCTTTCAATCTACCGAAATTGAATGCCTTTGTGTGTACCAAAATGGTGAATTTGGGTCAGATTTATAAGCTTACGGCCACTGAACAAACTTGGTTGACGAACATAGTTTATGCACCGCTAATGTTGCGGCTTGTTGAGTATTTGAAAAACTCACACCATCCATTTCAAATAGTATTTGTCCCCTGGACACACGAGCAATCCAACCCGTAGGATTTCCCTTTCCTCTTCCCATTCTTACTTCTGTAGTTTCCCGGTAATAGGGATATCTGCGAGAACTCTTACCCATATCTTACCATTTCTTCAGAAATCTTTGCTCATAGCACGATCGAAGTGTCCGATTAAAGCAAGACGCACTACTTCAATGGCACGATATGAAAGACGACCATCTTTACAGCTTTTAGTGCCATATCTTCCAAAACCAAGTAGTGCACCATCCTGTTTGCAACCCCTACTACATCTGCCTTTACGATATTTACTATATTTTGTACATTTCAGATATAGCACGTCCCTTTTTTTTACTATATGAAAACCACACTTTGACACCTGAGATTCCGTAACGAGTAGATACTTCCGCATGAGCATAATCGATTTTCTGGTTAAATATATTACGAGATGTTTTTACATACTTTCCGCATTCAGCTCTAGCTATTTTGCACCTTCTAATCGACCTGAACAACATATGAGAATCCCCTCCACCCCTTTATTCATTACTAATGGAATTTCCATCACTATTTTACTAAAAATGGAACGAAATGATCTTGTTTTGTTCCTCGGTTGAAAAGAGATGTCTTGAGAAATCGGAGAAGCACTTTGATAAATAGATTTGATCTTGACCGATTTAATTAAGGTATTAATGTTTGTTCTATTATACAACAAAGATCACATTTTTTCCACTTCATTCAAATAATAGTTGTACCCGTACGGAATTCTTCTGTTTCTCAGTATGATCTCTATCATCATCTTTATTCCCCTTATCAATTCTCCTATCCTATTTAGGTCTATGAATTTCTCTATCAATTCCATTACCTTATCCTTACCCATGAGGTTCCAACATTTTATACTTCATTGACCTAGCAGTTGTTCCCAGGTATCCTAAAAAAAATGTTATTATGCACCCCAACCCCATCCCTTGGAATAAAAAGGGTAGCAACGAAGAAAGGAGAGAGCGCGATGGTGGTTTTTGTTGTTCCCGCAAAGCGAAGATCATTTGCTTGGTGAATAAAGTGGGTCACCCTCTTTTTGGCTTCGGCCAAACACTTTTTCTCACTGGTCGAGCTTTCTACAAAAAGGCGATGCAAGAACGTATTCTTTTCTGGATCAGCCACGCCCGGTGCCACGAAATGAGTGAGAACTACGACAGGGTCAAAGTGAATTTTGTTCTTTGTATTCGATAAGTATTGTGTGACATAATAATTCAAGGATGGGTAGATTGTAGGGAGGGTCCTTTTAAGTAGATGACTCGTCGGGCCGTCGGACCGGGACTTCTTTGGCAAAAAGAACTTGAATAAGTTTGTTTTTATGAAGGAATCGTCATTTTCTATCAGAAACGCTATGTCATTTTCAATCCCGGTGTATTTCGGATGCTTGAAGGCCCCACTGACACAGAGTGATTTAGAAAGATTCTTCTTTATCAATGGTGATCGGTCATTGTATCCATAGCCTTGCTTCTTTTTCGGCCAAATCCTGATTTCGTTCTGCTTCTCCCGATCGTCGAGCCTAATCGACTCAACTCTTTTCACTGCCCCTGCCCTCTCACTTCGTTTCATTCTTCTTCTGTACCGTCGCTTGAATGAAGACACCCGATCGGCCCTACTTTCACAAATGCCCCCCACCGACCCTTCTCCTTTACGGGTCTATATTTTTCGTGTCGTTTCAGTCGTCGTGGTAGACGGGGAAGAAAGAAATGAATGAATGTTCTTTTGGGAAAATGTATACTAATACATCTACCGAGATGAAAGCCAAAGATGAGTCTCGTAGGTGGACGTATCGAATCGAAATAAGATCTCAGATTGACATCTTGATACACTGATTTACCATAATTATAAATCGAGTCAATAGTGACTCCGCCGTGGGAAGAGCCGCTTCCTTCTTGCTTGATAGAGGGGGGGGGCATCCATTCACCAGCGCATACTAAAAGTGCTCTCCGAACCATGCTGGATAGTCACCCATCACACGGCTCTCAAACGCATCCTGTGGTGGATGCCGGGAGACAAAGTCAAAACGCAACATCCTATGCCCCATACTTTGAGATGCTCATCCCCGCCGATCAAGTAGCGAGGTTGCTCGTGATAGGAAACGCTTTAAGCCGCTATCGTTCGGTTCAGATAAGTCAAGTTCCTTCGGTCGCTTCGCTCAAGCGGTCTTCCCTTATCTTCCCTAACATTCAGAGTAGTTATGGTTTGAGATGAGAAAGAAGCACCGGCCGAACGCATTGAATGAATAAGAAATTGACAGCAGAGGGAATCAATGATTCTTATTCGACCAAGTTCTAGCTAGAAATATGTAGATTACACACCGGAGTTTGGTAAGAATTGAAGTTTGGAACCCTAACCTATGTAGGCCTACCAGCAAAGCAACAGGTACTTGATCGGGCGGGGGGCGGTTTGGTTTCAAGGCCCTCGTAGCAGGAAGAAGCAATTGTCATTTGAAAGTAAAGGCTCTTCTCTTGTTTTACGAATCGTACAACTCTCTTTACTCTGAGCGAGACTCCATCCATATCCCTACTAGTGGTTTTTGTTTCATTCAATCATCACTTGTTTGATGGCTTAAACTAGGCTCCACTTTAGACATAGGCTTTTGGTCTTAATCAAAATAGGTCAAGGGCGCGTCGGAACGGTCGGTAGCCACTTAGTCTCACCCGAGAGATTAATCTCCTTACTCCTTACGGCTTTTTTCAAAGAAAAATGAAGGGGGTCGATTTAGGCTCCTTCCCTTCCACTACATAGCCGCGCTAGTAGGTACTATGAGCCCTCTGTCCCACGCATCTAACCAGCTCGCGTGGTTTATCGGTTCTACCGAAAACTCTCATTTCTTAAAGCGGACCATAGTGCGCTTTAGGCACTGAGCGAGAAAGGTCTCTTCTTTCCTTTCAGTTTATTCATTGATCTGAAACTTTGCACTTGTTTTCTTAATTAGTCCTGGGCCGGTGGCATTCTTGAATGAAATCTATCCGAACCAAATTAGCACTTCTCAGATCAGGCTAGGCCTCTCTAGCTGAGCTGGGTGCCGGGGCCCTGGATGCGCTAACGATTGACACATAGGGGAATGGTTGCCCGGGTTTCTCGTCCTGGTATCCTGCACCTCGCTTTCATGATATCTACATTCAATTGTACCCAGAGACACGGTCGAAGCATGCCCGTCCACTGTGCTTCTTTCATGACATGCTATAGTCCTGGGTGTCTTCCAATGGTCTTCTAGACTTAGAAGAAGTCGTGTCTACTCCGGGCATCTGCAATGTCCTCCTTTGATATTCTAATTTGGGAGAACTAAAAGACGGACCCATTCGGTGACTTTTGCGGTCGCCCTCACTAAACCAACTTGAATTTGAACTACAATTCAGATCAAGTCATACCGAAATAGGATTTCCTCTTCATGCCATATGCGCTTAGACTTTACTTTTTCCCCTTTTTTATTCCCGATCCAATATTTGTTCTCAAAGGTCTTCTATTTTGTTTAGAAGCAAACTCTCCATATTTATGACCAACCTTTCCTTCAGTAATCTTACAACGAACATGAGTTTTTCCATTGTAAATTCGTATGGAGCAATCAACGAATTCCGGTGAAATAGAAGATATACATGACCAAATTTTCCTGTTAAAAAGAGGATCTCTCTTCTTCTTCATTCTCAAGATGAATACATCAACAAAACTTCCCTTCATTTAGATCGTCGTGGCATGAACTAATTTCTTCGCTTCGATTCCGCCCCTAAAGCTAGCTCTTACTCCTCCTCCTTCTCCTTTAGGATAGGATCCTCCTTGGTCCTTTTTACATAACACTCTCGGTCGCTCAAGAGGACTGGCTATCTTTCTCTTTATACACATTATCTTGAAAGGCAAAGAAAAATAGCGCGGACAAGACAAGACGACGTACTATGATACATTCTATTTTATTAATCTCTAGGAGCTTAATTCTTCTTCAATTACCATATATTTTCTATATTGTTCAAACAAACATAAGAAATAGCGGGTTCCTGATAGAGGGAAATCCACAATTACATTCGGAATTTCAGTACATCTTAATCTCTTTTTGCCTTTATTCATTCATTACAATGATAAATTTCCACAGGATTTATTGTTCTAATAATGTAAGTCAGATTTTTTAGGAAGTACCTTTCTGGGTTGCTTTGGCTTTTCCAGCATTCACCCCTTTAGTAGCCTTTTGTGCGGGTCCTACTCCTGCGCTTACTGACCTCAACAAGATTCCAGTAGGCCTTTCGCTTGCTGACATAGCGCAATTGCATCGGGAGATTGAAGAGAATGCCGCCCAGTGAAATATTCTCTTGCAAGAAATCTCTGTGCAGGCAAGAGAAGTTGCCCGTAAGCAAGGAGGAGTGCGGGACGAACTCATGCTGGAAAAACTCGCCGACGCCGTCAAGTATCTTGCAGACGTGGACAAGTTGCTCGAGGAGTAACGAATCCCCGATCTCATTGAGGTCAGGGGGAAATCACTAAAAAAGAGCCCTCGACCATTTGGTTTTATATCGATCTAGAAATGAAAAGGTGGGGCGGTCAGGGGCTATGCTGAATTGTTTTTCTTAGATAGAATGAATGGAAAAGGAGTGCCTGTGTTGTGGTTTTCATAGTTGCAAGAATTGGTTTTGAGAAAAGGTCCTGTCAAATCGGTCCGCTAACGCCTTATCTTCTTATTTATAAGCCACATCTTACTTCGACGTTTTCAATTTCCCATAGAGGAACTACTTACTATGTCTACATCCATTGCAGCTAAACTAACGGAGGAAGGAGGAGGGGAGGGGGGGACATCAAATGGATTTTTGTTAACACAGAACTGGAAGAGGTTCGATTCCTCCTTGATGTTGTTAAGCCAAGAGCGCAAAGCGCATGCGCGAAATTAGAGCTAGAGGAATGGGAAGACAAGAGAATACCCGGGTACTCCATCTACCAAAAGAAATGATTGAAATAGAGGGAAGAATGGAAAGGCAGGCTTCGAAGGCACTGACTCAAAGGATGATAGGATTCACCTCAAAGGGAAAAGGAAATAGGCTAAGCAAGAGGATTTACCATCGATCGTGAAAGACAAAGTGACTCACCAAGAGCACTGCCCATCAGGGGCTGCAGGGAAAGGAGCTAGAAGAAATAAACCAAAAGAAAATGGCCATAGAAGGCTAGATTTTAGAATAAGAAAAGGCACCTTATTAGCACGATAAGGGGATGCTTAGACAAGAAAAAAACATTCAACAAAACTTAAAAAATTTTTTATTATGAAGGAATGGAAAGATAGGAAGCTTGGAGAGCTAATGGAAAGAACTAGAAATAATAGATATGCGATAGAAGTTGAATACAATTAAGTAACTAGGGGCAAGATACAGACTTTAGAGCGTCAAGTCATACACAAATTAGAGTGACTTTACTACCTAAAGAAAGAAAGCTGCTTCGGCAGGGTCGAAGAAGACGTGTAAGACATCGATGGGCCGAGGCTTCTTTATTGTAAGGCGTCTAGAAGCCCAATTTTTGTCATGTCTTATGGGCACACAAATGTTCACAAAGGAAAAGGCTATCCATGGGCAGCGTCTGCTTCGTCTCAAAGCGAATAGGCTGGCAGTCTTGAAGCGACGGAGAATTCTTTAACTGTTCGGTGTCGGCATCTTTTCCTACTTCTAACTGTTCTCCTAACCAGGCAAGGTAATCGGCTAACCGGAAATTCATCTTCAGAGCTAAGTCCCAAGGAGACAGGTTGAAATGTATGGGCATAGGTTAGTGTCTCGTCCTACAAATGATAGCTTTTGAAGGCCACCCACGTGATGCGCTATACGGTAGTAGTTTATGTTAGCTGCTTATCCGGTGCCTTCTTTACAACTTTCGACCAAGCCATTATTGAAGAAACTCTTATTTAGTCAGGAAGTCATTCCCGTCCCTTGTGGTGCTTTTTCAACCCCTTGCTTTGACTTGGTAAATTTCATCTGGATTCACTCCAATTCGAAGAGATACCGCGTTATCTACATCACCAGTTCAAGGCGTATACTATGATCCAGAGCCTTTAGTTTAGTTGCAGAGCTAGAAGCTACTATATGTAGATAGTGCCCAATTTTTAAATCCTGCCTACGAATCGAAGCACTTATCTCTCTAGCTCATGAATAAATCACCCACCTGGAAAGGAATAGCCGGAATAGAATGAAGGAATGATTCAATCTTCCATCATTTCAGAGCCGATGCCTCCCTTTTTGCCTTTACATCTATACTTCCCATCCCAGAAAATTATGGAACAAGAAACGTCTTTCGCGCGAAAAAGTTTTTTTGCTAGGTCTTGCTTGCACATTTCTGGGTTTGACCTTTCGTTCCTTAGTCTTACTATGTTCAACTAAGCCACTTTTTCTATAGACTGGAATTTTTATGCCTTTCAAAACCGCAAAAGCGCAATCTAGTTAGGGGTGGAACTGCGTTTTATCGCTGCCAAGCTTCCGGTAGCGAGAGCATGACCACTTATAACCAACTTAATTGATAATGCCTCCAACCCTATCTGACCTCTACCAACTGAGTGACAAATTGGATAACCCATCCAGTCCTCTATCGTATCGAATTGACGAATTCATTCTGTTGTGTAAAACTAGTAAAGCTGGTGGTGCTCAAACACCAAGTGGGGCTGGGGAGCGAAATTGCTAGTTTTCTTTATATTCTCATTGAAGAAAAGTGAATTTACAAGGTTTCACGAGTGTGGTAGCTCTACCCTTGGTAGAGTGGCGAAGCTTTGAATGATTGGGTTAGGAGAAAAGGGGAGGCGGGGATTACCTCTAACAAGTGTATGTTTTCGAGTCTAGATTTTCACTCTAGACTTTCACCATGTAAGGAAAAAGATTGTGGTTCGATTCCACAACGTGCTTCTTTTATCCCATCAATCAACGCCTGATGCACAGAAAGAAGAAAGAGGCTCGAGTTTCTAGTATAGATAGGGAGTGAAAGTTCATAACATTACTTGGGAGGTGAAACAACGGTTGAAGCGGACATTTCAAAATGAAAGCATCGAAGATATATTTCTATATATACACGGTTACAGTTATCTTGGACTGCATTCCAGAAAAAGTAGCCAACTTATGGAGCACTGTGTACTTACAGTCTCTACGATAAGCAAGTGAATGTGGCCGGTGCATGGCGAACGGTTCATCAAGCCATTTTTCCCTTCAACTCCCTAAATAGGAAGAGGGTTAGTTTACAAATCGGGTTAATCAATTCGCACCTGACTGTGATAGACCACTCGATACATTATTGGAGCTTTGTAACTAGTGGTCGGTTTCCCGTCGTGTCATCCTTTTCCCAATACACGGAGCCCTAACGAGGAAGGTGTTAGTGCTTTATCATTGAGTCAATAATGCTAATCCCTCTTGTTTTGCTACTCCTAGGGCGGGAAGAAGATAAGAAAACACGAAGCGTTCTCTTGCTTTCCCAACATGTTGTTTCTAAAGACTGCCCTCTCTCGGTTGGATATTGGTCCAGCCTACTACGAGGATCCCGTATCCAGCAACCCAACCTATATAAAGGGCATCAAAGCCCCTTGACTAGGTTAGATATATAAAGCTTACATTATATTATAAAAAGGGTAAGGGCCTTTTCAGCTGGTGCGCAAGAGCGCACTTCCATTTTCCCTTTACTAGTAGGGGGTCTCGTGGTTCCTATGCCGCCGCGTTTCCTGGTCCTTTTCTTTTAGTTCTTCGACCCGAAGTGATAACTTCTAGCTAGTTCAGTGGATAAGATGGGTGTGCTCCAACTCACTCAAGAACGGGATGGCAGTGGTCCGCCGGCAAGCTCGTTCTGATCTTGGACACAGTACATTGGAATCCTGAAGCTCCACCACGAACGCTATCGCGTGTCCACCTGCAGTGCGGTAAGGCACCACCCTGTTGTGCTAGCAGCCAACTCCGGCATGTCAGCTTAGTTATCCTCATCAAAACACTTATTTGATGTCTATCTTCCCAACTGGTAGACGGTTCCTTTTCCCCCAAATCAATGAAGAAGGGAGACGTAAGTTGATTTTTCCGAAGAACCGAAAGCGAAGCGCTATGCCGGGGCGGGGGAACAAAAAAAGAAACGGCTCTGAAGAAAAAAATTGGGGTTCCGAATGCTTCTCCATGCTCAACGAGATGCGCCAACCTCAAGATGCTTTACTCCTAACCCCACAAGGTTCCGAGACGGAGCTTAACCTGAGTGTCGGTTAAGAACGGCGATGATATACGTTTCACACGGCGCACGATTCCATGGATAGTTTCATTCGAGATCGTGATGGAGGACATAGCTTATGATCGTCAGCTTTGATCATGCCACCATGCATTTGATTAAGACATTGCATAATGATCCGAACACTTTGTTGTATCTCTTCGATACGAATATAGTAACGATCATAGCGATCTCCTCTGGTACCTACTAGTATGTCAGGATCCAATTGGTCATGAACATCATAAGGTGATGCTTTTCGCAAATCCTAGCATACCCCAGAACCTCTTAACAATATACAACTAAATCCACAATCTTTTGCTTGCTGTGCAGTGACAGTACCAATATCCACAAATCGTTGTTTCCAGATACGATTTCCGGTTGACATCTCTTCTAATTCGTCGATACGTGAAGCAAATTGTTGTGTAAAGGAATCAATATATATACATAAGCCAAGAGGCAGATCTTGTGCCACTCCACCTGGTCATATGACACTGGCTCATCCTGGCTCCCGAGACTCTTTCATAGAATTCCAACAATTTCTCCCGCTCCTCAAAAGCCTACAGGAACGGAGTTGATACTCCTACATCCATAGCATGAGTAGTTAAAGCAAGTGAATGATATGAAATTCAAGTTATTTCACGGAATAACACTCGTATATATTGATCTCATAATGGTACCTCGCAGTTGAAAAGCCTCTCTACGGCTGAAGAATGAGCGTGTTCTTGGGCCATCATAGAAACATAGATAAGGTCGATGACGGAACGAAGAACGAAAGTTTACGATAGTTTTTTCATAGACGTTCACTTGCATCACATACACAAGTGCTCTCTGAACCGTGCAATAAGGTCACACATAACACCCCTCTCCCACTTGAGTTATCTTAGCCTCAGGCTATGCTATTCAATAATATTGGAAAAATGGCAGTGTAAGCTAACAACTAGTATGGAAAGCTAGTCGCCTTTGGAAGCCTTCGCCGATAACCAAAGCGTATCGTTCCCGCAACCACTTTGGTACTTTGTTTATAGTTTTTTAAGTTATACAATAAAAGGGGGGTCTTGCGCTTGAATTGAATTAGCGCCTTTGGAATATGAGTAGGGCTCCTAAGTGGCGCGTTCGTGGAGGCAAACCGAAGGAAGATCAAAAGGATGTTTGGGTGCTTGTGGGGCGAGGAAAAAATGGGCTTAGATCCTTGGAAGCTTGGGTGCTTGTGCACCTCTGGATCCTCCCTTCTTGCAGAAATGAATAGATCAGAAAGGGGCTTGGATCTCGATTTTCGGGCGGGGGGTGATGGCCATAAGAGAAGACTGCCTTACCGGTATGGAAGAAGGGAAAAAGGTGTTGTCACCAGTTTCCCGAGGCGTTGGAAATCCAGACCGGCTCAGAGAATCACTCTCACTATTTATCCCTTCGTTCAGCAAACAAATAAGTCTTCCTTAACTATTTCCCATTCCTTCCCTGCCGAGCCGCCTCTCTTCGCAATTTGATGCTTCCGTCTTCCCTTTCAATAACATACCCAAGTGCCCTCCTTTCCAATTACTAAGAAAAAAAAATACCAATCAAAGCCCTATCTAAGTAAAGCTTGGTCTCTTCTTTTTCCTACCCCAGGAGAGTTTATTCGACCCATTCCCTAGTCTCCTACACTGCTCAAGTAAGTGTGCCACTCTGTATGAGGACCTCCTTCTCTTCTGCCCACTCTCAGTTCACACGGTTCTCAAAGTAGAGGAGGAAGGGTGGGAAGTAGGTACCACGAGCCCTCTGTCCCACATATCTATCCAGAAGCAAGTGTAGTTCACCGATTCTACCGAATGCTCCTATCTCTCAGCAAAAATTGTGTGAGTGTGCAGTTATGCTTCAGAAGCTTCACCATAGAATCGATCCAGTTCCCGTTCTTTTTCGGTGCACTCGCTTTATATTGCCAACACACAAGGAAGGACACGGTGGGAAGGAATCATCCCTAGCCTCTGTCCGGCCGATCATTCCGCTGGCATCTCGCATTCACGCCCCCATTTGACTGCTGCTCGGGGATGTAATTATAGATAGGTTAGTCTTAGTGTGTCGTTCGCTCCACCTGTTATCTCTTTCTACGACATGTTGTTGTCATCGCCATTTTCAATATGTCACTTAGTCATCTCTGCCTCGCTGCGGGTCAGCACCTCCGAAAGAAACGGAGGACTTCATTTAGTGACCCCGCGATCGCCCTCTGAACGATCAGAATAAGGTAAAGCTTGAAGATAAGTTTTGTACTCAATTAATTTCTCAGTCCCTCTGGTCTGGTGAGCGCTGGCTGGTTATTCGACCAGATCCCCCTAAAAATCGTACGTTCGGGTCTCCCCGCATGTGGCTCACGCCATTCGAGGTGGCCCAGCCCAGCATTCATTCGCAAATCCTGTAGTGAAATTGAGACTGCTCAACCTCGGAAGCTAATTCGCATGTAGGCAGCGCTGTCTGTCATACCGTTGACTCTATCTATTCATGGAATTTGCTTTATTTCATTTTCTATTTTATTTAGGCTCGCTCCCTCTTTTTCCAAGAATTCACCCACTTTCCTTTACTCTATAGGGACTTCTCTAATAGGGAAAAGCCTTCCATTTTAGTCAAATGACCCAGCCTCCCCTGTCTTTTCCACCGTCCGGGCTCCCTTTCCTCCCTATGGTATGCTCCCCCGGCGTAGGCCTACCACGCTTTATGCCTGCAGTATTTTTGTCAAATGGTCTTTGCCAGTAGTGCCATCCTCCCCGCTGGCTGTATGGGCGGGTTATCCCTCGCTGCTGCGTTCTTTTAAGCTATGTATTAAAGGAATAAATGTAATTGAATGGAACTACATGCAAGTTACACATTCCACTGTGCCGAGATGTGAGGTGCAGGTGGTGATCACATATAAATATAATCGGGGGTTCGAAAGAAATTAGATTCCCTAGAAAGTTTTGTCAGGTTGGGAAAGCCAGAACTCTTGTAAACCAGCTTGATAAAGGATAGTGGTAGGGACAGTCTCGGTACCACTAAAAGTGCGATAGTCCTTCAAGGAAGGGACTTGGGCAAACAAAGTCCTTACTCGTATTCCACCAACAACTCGCATATCGTATAGAGCTTTTTCCTATCCTTTCCGCATAGACTTGCTTCGCACCTATGTCAAAAGAAAGTTATGTTTTACTCAAGAGTAAGAATGATAAAGCATTTCGCAAGCTTGAATCCCTATAAAAAGTCCGTCCCAAAAATTTAGCCTGAAAAGAAAAAAAGTGGGGTAGAAGTTAAATTTATATTGAATTGAGTAAGATCCATTTGAATAGAAGATGCCCATGAAAAAGAATTTTTTAGAGGAAGATAAAAAAAATGCGGATTCCCCCATTGATTAACCTCTAAAGAGGATAAGATCCAAAGAAGTCTATACCTGCAAATGAAAGAGGAGCTTCTACGTGAACGTTTCTAACAGTGCTTTCTCCCCCAACAGTCAAGTAACTAGCACTGGTTATTCTAGCAACAGATCTTACTGTAACAGAACTTAGACCGTCAACTCCAATTGTAGCAGCGAGAATGTCTTCACCACCAGATATTGCATTAAGAGCTTCTATTGCATCAACGGTAGAAATGGAGAGCAGGCTCGGAATATAATAGCTTGATCGCTTAGGCTCTTTGCACCTAAATAAATAGTAGACATGCAAAAAAATAAGACACAAAACTTATAGAGTCACAGCCTTCTAAGACTTTCTTCTCTATCTCACTTAATCGATATGTTGAGGCAATCAACTGCAAATAGACCAAAAGGACTTGTCAAGCCTTAGAAGTCAAAGACTGCATCACATATCATCATGCATAGCTTATTAGCTGTAGTAGCTGCATAGGAAAGATAAAGCATATAGTACTTTTATCCATTGTAATGCATCAAATGGCTGTCACTCCTTTCTCAAAGCAGGTGAGCTTCAAACTTGGAAGATCAAGAAAAGCAAGAACGGGAAATCCTAGAGCTGCTGGAGCGCCTAACCCGGCACTTACCTCCTTCTACCATCGCCCACCTCTGATCAACATTCCAGTACTCCGAAGCACACATAAGATACGCAGAGTAGTAATTGGCATATCCATTCTCTCTCCACAATGGCAAGCTCCTGGTTTACACCTAGATCTGGCCGAAGAATAGCAAAAGAAAGATCTCAAGGCTTTGGGAATATACCACTCCCGATACTCTTCCTCCGTCACCTCTATCTCCAAATCAACTGTTTGATATGCTGAATTAAATATCATTACCAATGGTTACAATTTAATCAATATATACTAAAATAAAAAATGGAATAGTTTCCACGTCGACGAGTAAAAAGGGACTGCCTGGGATTGAAGAAAACCAGCATCCAGTAAAGCAGAAAAAATTTTTCAAACCCATTTCGGGATGCTTGTTTAATTCCATAAAGGGACTGATTCAGGCGGAGAACTGAGTTCTCCCCCTGTGGAGAATATCCGTGAGGGAGAGACATGTATACTTCCTTTTTTGGAACATGTTAAGGCTTTATGCTCTAACTCACTGTAACAACTCTAGGTGTCATCGCGCCTAAGTTATCATTCTTTTTCCACTATCTTATTGCAGTAGGGATTCACGTTGGATGGTTATGCCTGGAGCAGGATCGAGACTTTGCTTAGCCATTACATATTCACATTGATTTCCCTCCAAATATGTCTCAATTCACACCTCCAATCCTTTCTCATTAGCCATCTGATTCTCAGGATAATATTGATATGTGGATCCTCAGGCCCAACCATTGTTCAGCTTCTATATAGAAACTAGGGAGTCTGCCTCAACCTGAATGAGTCTATAACCATCCTCCTAGAAGCTAGTAGTTTGGCTAAAAACAGATAATCAGAAGAAAATGATCTGGCAGGGATGCATAGCAGGAACTTGCAAAGCCAACACAAGAGAAAAGAAATATGTTCACCCTCGGCATTATGCACTTGATAATACCCCGACCGCAAATCAAACTTTGTGATGTATCGTGCTCCACTCAACTGATCGAAAATGTCTGCAATAAGAGGCATAAGGTACTTGTTCCTGATGGTCACTTTGTTCAGTGCTCTATAATCGATGCAAAACCTTAAACTGCCATCATGCTTCTTCTGAAACAGAACCGACGCTCCGAACGTTTAGTGTTGTTGGTAAACTCCACTATAGTAGGAGAAAGCACTTCGAGCGAGTTCATGCTATGTGGATGAGGCAACGAGTTTAATATGAGTGCTTGAAGACAGCTGTAGAAGAGTGCTTGATAGAGACCTTAGCTCTAGGGATAAAGCCTTTCTTTCATAACCAAATGAAACTGTCTATGGTGAGGATCCAAGACTGATGGGTACAGAATACGGTGGTACTTTTTATTGATCACAAATCGCTTGTTATCGCACTGTACTCCTTTTGCAAGATCAACTATTAGATGCAAAAAATCAAATGATGAAGAGGGAAATGAAATGTCGGATTGAATCGGCAAAGCATGGCTAAGACAAACAAATATGAGTGACGAAATGAGGTCGTCCCCCTTACCTTAGTCAGACTGGCATGAAGATTACCTGAGGAATTAGGAAGATGAAAGAAAGGAAAGTAGAAAAGGGGGATACCCCATAGACCAAAAGGGCATAGATCGATATGATCCAAGAAAATAAAATACCTACAGCAGAATCGGAAGACCTTTAGTAGATTATTTTTAGGTCCAAGCGGCGAATCAGAAATCTTCCTTACGCCTACAAGCAAGAGTCTCCTAGGATTTCACAAGGGAAAGGTAGCCAACATGGGATACGTTGCGGCAAAGAATAGGAAGGTGCCTCTAGCAGATTGCTCTTTATTTTCCTTTCTTGGGCTAGGTAATTGTTAATGGAATATCCAAGGAAATAATTTTATGCTTTGTGGAGTCAACTCGTCTTCCTCGAAGCGGAACCCACATATAAATTAGTGTATAGATATGCACTTACAGTTACAAATACAGAAGGCGCAATCAGGGCTCTAAGATCATAGGGTTAAGGCACACTTTCATTACACGATGGGTAAGGTGCGAAGCTACACTCTAAAGACAGATTCACTAGATTCCGACCTTCCCGCTACACTGTATAGTCCTATTGGAGGGCAATACAATAGTCTAACGATTCCTGCCTTGGTTGATGATGAATTACTTTACTCCGTTTCCATACCGGGTCTAGGGGTACAGTCTATTCTATAATATACTCTTCTTCTATCACAGAAATAGCTAAATCGGAAGTTAATCCCTATAATCACTTCACTGAAACTAAAAAGAACAACAAGAGCAATACCTCATAGACTAAAGCAGGAACAAAGGGCACAAGCAGTCTTTAGAAGTCTAATCAAAGAAAGATATACGAACCACTTATGAAGGATAAGAGACGTAGCTACAAAGAAAAAGAAGTTGTCATAGGCGATACGACGATACCCACCTCAGCATCTCTGGCGGCATTAGTTACCAGATTACTTCAGTGACAGCCTTAGGATAATGAAGTCCTTTATTTTTGTTTTAGAAATAGGCGGCCACTCTCTCTCTTTCTGTCTTTATGGGTCTTCCCAGGCCGTCAGATCAAGATAAGAAAGAAAGAGACAACTCAAAGAGCAACTGCAACCTACGAGCGGATAATAGCAGCGGATATATCGCTTTCTGTTTCTGCTCTATCTGCCAAGGGGAAATCGCGGTAAAGGGAATACTGACCCCGAGAATACCGTACTCATGTGCAACTAATTCAATAGGACCGGCTATGAACCCAAGAGCGGATATGAGTACTCATACTCAAGGACCGGAAGCTCTCACAAACATCAAGGCAAAGAATAACTCCTATTGGAAGAAGAGCGTTTATGATCAGAGCTAAAAGAGTGGGAAGGAATGAAATAGCAATAGCCACTACTTCTGTCTGCGGCTATCTTCTCCTATTGATTAAGCCATTCAAAGGAATTTTTTCTATTTCTTTTTTATAAAGGCAAGGCTAAGCCATCCGCCCTTCATTGCAGGGTAAAAGGGGAGACGGTTCCAAGTGGTGGCTAGTTCGAGTAAGAGAGACAGATACAGATAAGGTCCTTTTTTATGAGTCTTTTTCTTCATGCAAGTCTACTAGTTGATCGAGAAAGCACCGCCCAAAGGGCCTCATATAGGCAGTCACCGGTAGGCTCATCTCAAAGCTGAAATGAAGAAAGTAAAGTTGTTGCATTTTTCAACCATAAGGTTGGCTTTTCACTAGAAGCTCAGCCTAGAGTTGATCGACCAATTCCCCCGAGCTTAGGGGTCAATTACGGGGGAGTCGGAAACTATTCTATCTTTTCTAAAGCGGCATTCTCCCTTCTATCTATATTTATTTGAGTTTTGGAGGTGCAATTTATTTGGAGGAGGTGGGTTCAAGAAGAAAAGCCATGTACTGTTATATGGTGTAATTCTAGATTTCATTCGTATTCCAGTGGTTTTGGCTTAGATATGGCCTTTCATTCCTTAGGGAGTTAGTGGGTAAAGGGGAAAGGGTGGGTGGCCCCCTAAAAGTTCTTGAAGTCGGATGAAACGAAAGTATATATAGGAAACGAAACTCAGACCTATGGTGCCATATGAGATAAGCATTTCCTGTTCGGGTAATTCGAGATTATATTTGGGTGAGGGCAGTGGTTCCTCCATAATAGTTATGAAAAAAGGAAGTGGAATTTCACCACGAAAGATAAGGAAGAACTGTGGTTCAACTCCACAACATGGTTAGAGCAGCACCACAAGCCAATCAACCAACAAATAGATACGGTTCACACAAGGAAGAGATAGAATCCAGCTTTTGTTTGTTATTAGGAGTGCAAGTTCCCATCATCGCTCCAGTTGGAATTAGAGAAACTAATTTGGTTTCGGTATGAGAAAATAACCAATCCTGAATAACAGATAAGTCAGGTGTGTACAGACTATGGCATCGTTAAGCCCTTTTAATTAAGTGTGTAATGTGTTGCTTCAAAGTAGCTAGGGGAAGTTTGGTCGGAGACCCGATCTTTGGTCATATAACTGTGTGAGAAGTCTGGTACTTTATTAAGAAGAGAATTCCCTGATCGTCTATCATATGCGTTGCCCATATCATGAGCCTTCATAGAAGGGACTCAATAACGAAGATCTTCATTGACACGCGGACCTAATTTCCACCAACCCAGATGTACCCGATTTAGTGATGACACTGACGATACTATCCCATTTTTTTTGCTTAGGGCATGATGCTTAGTTTCCTTCTAACTTAGTACTAATCTTTATTGTCCGATTTGCTTTCTTAGTGCAGACACCCACATATACCGATCGTCCAATGAAACGACAGAAGAACCTATTTGACAGTAATCTAGAAGGAACTTCAGAAAAAGACTGGAAAGTAAAGAACAAAGTGCTCGACCGAACAAGCAACGACTGACGATATAGGGGCACGCTAGCGCTCAAGCCTATTCTAATAAGGGCATTAGCGCATCCGTTTTCTTTCTAGGGCATAACTATTTGAAATTTGGAAAATATGGAGACTCACAAAACGAACATGGTGCGGAGATTGGAGGTGTTGAAAAAAGGAGAATATTGAGATGTTGGAAGATTTTTTAATGAACTTTCCATGATGCGACCGAGTTCCTATATTAGTACAACACATCTACTTGAATGGTGAAGAAGCAGCTACCAAGTAGAGAAGAAAGAGAAAGAGTGAATGCAGTATGGGTTCTAGTCTTAAGCAGACAGAAGTAGGGCTTTCAAGCGGGTAGTGAATCTTAAGTCTGAGGGGAGCAGGTCGCGAGGGTTCTATCCTATGGTGATCCGTTGGGCCTTTCGAACACTAGTTGCCCTTTCCAAGGTTTAAGCTTTAGCAATCTCAGTTTGCTGCTACCAATCCTTAGAATACTTGTAAGCAGAAGGGCTCTTTCCCGTGTAGCCGGCCACAACCATGTGGGGAGCCAAAGGCTGCTGGCCTATCGCTAACTCGAACAGACAGATGCAGAGCTTTTTTGCAAGTTTTAGTAGAATTGTGCTACGTCCAGCAGCTGCACCCAGTTGTCACTCACAAAGTGCCCAACAGAGCGGTACTCCTCCTAACTGAAATGGGGATGAAGACTCGTGGAGAAGTTCAGCTTTGATTTGACCCCAAGAGTTTGAATACTTCTGTCCAGAATCTTCTTGTGAACCTAAAACATTAAGTCGTTCAGTTGTGTTGAATCACAAGTCTACAAGCCTCATGTTGAGGAATAAAGATGAGTTTCAATTTGGCATGGAAGCAAAAGACGCATTTCATGAAATCAAGGATGAGCCCTATTTGCCTTTCGCCCAAAGATTTTTGACTATGCAACTTCGTCAAACAAACTGGAGTTAGGCCAACTTTCTTTTCTAGGTATGGCCACATCCGTTGGTGTCATATTTTTCCTTACACTGGGTGGATTACATGGGTATTTCTTGGATTTGGACTGATTGCCATGTCCTTTCCTTGCGTTGACGAAGATTTTGACCTTGTTGGCCCAAAACGGTAACATGGTCTTCTATTTATCGAGTAATTCTCCACCAGCGGTCATCAGCTCCGCGAGACTTCTATATTTTTTTGCTTCCGCCAGTGTGTCTAGAGTGCTAAAAGAAATAGATATAGTTTAAAACAAGGTGGTGAGACTTGTTAAGTCATCAAATGAACTTATTTAAAATGAATCTTTTCTCATTGGGAGCTGGCTGTAATAGGACAGCAAGCATTTTTACCCCCAACGAGAAAGGAATGGGCATTTTCGGGCAGGGGCGGTTTGGTTTCAAGGCCCTCGCAATAGGAAGAGGCAGTTGTCATTTTAAAAGAAAGGCCCTTTGTATAGAGTTCGAACCCGCGACTTCTGGCGTGATAGAACAACACTCTAACCGACTGAGCTTTTTCCCCCTTTCATTGCTACTTTGATTCATAGGTAACCTACCGGCCTATTAGTGTACAAAGTCAACATCGGAGAATATTCTTAACAGCTATACTAATGACGTTCGCCTTTGGTACTTCAGTAGGGCTTGCATACGAAGGGCTTGCGGAGTGAAAGACATCTTGTCTGTTTGAGTCTCGAAAGGAACAAGCAATGGATTGATTAAGCGCTAACGCGCTCAAGCCTATAGCGTTAGCCTCGCGCATCCATTTTCTTGCTTGCTTAATCTTATTATTATTATAATAAAATATTTATATATATATATAAACAAAGGAGAAAATCCTTTTTTTATCCAATTGTTCATTCTTGGGAAGAGAAAGAAGCAGATAGAGCAAGGGCCGTTACAATTGCTTTAGCGCTAGGTCTCTCGAGCCTTGCCTTTTTCCTTGTCTCCCAAAGAAGATTAAGAGCTGAAAGCGAATTCCAAATTATCTGACACTGGATCAGTGGAAAAACCTTTGTCATTACAATCGAAAATAGATGCGAAGCTGTTCATTTATCCAGTTGAGACTACAACAATTTCTTTTCCGGGAACCGAAACAAGAGCTTTAACAGGAGCAGTTGTCGATATTGGCAAAAGTTTTAGGGAGCTCTTTGGGAGCGAAATGACTGACACGCTAGTAGTGGTATTTAAGAGCATGCTTTCGAGTCACCCGATGAATTTACCAACCCTGTTCGACTTCATCGCTACGCCCCTTACCTCTTCATTAGGAGCAGGTTGACTACAGAGGGTTCCCCCCTAATTGAACTCAAGATTCTTTTTATGCTATTTCGAGCGAAATTCACTAGAACTAGAAGGAGTGAATAGCTACAATTGCTTTAGTAAGTCTTAGTCCCCTAACCAGAAATATGCTATTTGGAATACAATGACTTTTGCACCAAATCTTCTGGAAGTAGGGGCCGAAACAATGTTTTAGCGGTAGGAGCGGAATCCCCTTTTGGTTTGGAAGGTTGACATAGCAGAAATTCAAGTTTTAGACCCCTCCCTATCGGTCCCAGAAAGAAGCCTTAAAATGCATTTTTATGGCCAATGCTGAGAATCTTTAGTTCGAAGACCCAGGATTTGTCTCGGAATACTATGATTGAGAACACTCCTAGCCCCAAAGCTCTTTGACCTTCCCTCAGTTAAACAGCTCAGCAACTTCGGAAAGAGCTTGCCCACTGCACACTGATTTATTCAATAAAGCAAAGCAACCTGGCCCACAACTCTTTGTGTTGGGGCTTGATTCCCGGATGAGATAACCATTTCATACCTCTCTTGATCCTTGAAATTGCTAGTTGCCAAGGTTTTCTTGCTTGCCTCCTACAGCTTAATCCGTAGGCGAAGAAGCAGCATAAAGAGCTTTTGCGGCAGCAGGTCTCAAGGGAGTCTAGCTCTACATAGGGTTACTGCTTGGGATACTGTGCCATAAATGGGAATAGGTCCATACGATCGAATAGGGTCTCTGCCAACTAGTGAGGAGGGCTTTACGCCTGTCCTTGAAGGTTTTCAGTGCCAGTAAGGAAAATGACCTTCACATTTGCGTCACCCTTTAGAGAAATAATTACCTTTAGGTTAGCTTTCTTTCTCTACTCTCATTGCCCCTCTTCTTATTTTTAAAGTGCCATTCTTTCCTCAGTGCAGTCTGGTCCTTTCTGAGTTAGGGAGGTTTCTTTCTCTATCTTTGAAAAGTGTTTCTCTGCATTATCACTCTACTTATTCCTTTATAGTAGTAGGGAAGATATAATAGTTGATGGTACGCTTGGGATAGGTTCCACTTTGCTTAGCTTGGTCTATTCTGGCTAAGCATTCACGGTGACATCCTCGTCTCTAGCTCCAACTGCATTGTGTGACTAGGCTGTTTCGGGAGAGTGAGGTTGTTCTACTTGGGGAGTAGCCCGTAAAAGAGTCTTTCAATCTACTAAAGCATATAAAGGAAAAATCTATGATTGAGGTGAGCTTATCGGTGTATTCGGAATCATGGAGTGCATTAGCTGTGATATACTCTATTAACAGAATAGCCACTCTTCGTATTCGCTAACATGATGGAGCCCCTGATTAGAGACATGGCGAGGTTGTGATTGGATAGAATCGTCTTTCCTTTTGCTATAAGCCTCGGTATGTGGAAGCCTTAGCAACTTGTTCGCTTGATGGGTTCAGTCTTTAGAGGATTAGCGTCAAGCTTTTCTTTGTTCCGTTTCTGCATTCTTGCATGACCTAAATTTCAGGTAATCCCTTTGCCCTGAAGGAACTCGCGTCCTTCTCTCGTGACTTCAGGTGCTCAAGTTTGTGTCATTCATCTGGTGATAACGGGTCACGTCATCCACAACCTCTTGCCCTACCCATGCTCCCCGCTTTCCTAGTATTACAACCCTTCGTGTAGGAAGGTGTACGAGCGAAGCCACTCTTGCCCTTTCTTCCACTAGTCTTAGAGTTAGGAACTGGGAAAGAGTAACCGAGAAAAGGCAAGAAAGAAGGAAGCTCTTAGCCCTCCTTTTGACTTTAGTTATGGGCTTACATGCTTCTTTCCATCCAAAGCGAGTTCAACTCCCAGGCTCAGGTCAAATGCAGAAGAGAGACTTCGTACTTCGGGAAAGGAGTAAGCAATTTAAGACCGGAAGAGGTTGAGACCAGATAAGCAGCAAGAAGAACATTTGAAATAGGAGTAGAGTCTGTCACGTGCAGCCTACTCTCTTCGCTTCACTCCTCTTACCCTTCCTTTCTTTCATAAGGCAAGGCCTTTAGACTAGCGCTCTTCTGGAAATATATTCTATAGCATCGGAGTCATTCAAATAGCCCTTCTTTCTATTTTGTTCGTGTCAAATATTGATTCTATGCCATCAAAGCATGCTAACAGCATAAATGCAAGTACATACAACTGCGGTAATGCCGCATCGTTGATAAAGAACCATGCCATCCCCAGCTTTGTCCCCTGCTTAAATTCATTGCCATATTCCCCTTCCCCTTCTATTCCCAATTCAACAGGCTTCCTTTATTGATTCAAAAAGCTTCTTTCTCGCGACAATATTTGGACACTAAGGTTAGTTTCCATAGGGCGAAGCGGCGACCTTATTCATTCATTCTAACAACTCATTGCCCTATTTTCTCTAGATCTAGTCTATATAATGACCGAGACCCGTACATAAGATCGTTCTAGCTTATCTCCTTCTAAGGAAGTCTGAGCTCCTTCCCATGCTAGGAGCCTTTCTAAACTCTTGAACTTAAGTGAGGCTTCTTTTCAAGCTGATGAGTCGAAATATCGTATAAAGAAAATGACAAAAGAAATCTCACACGGATATCAATGTACCCATAGATCTATATGAAAAATAGATATATGAAAATGAAATAAATTAGTTTTCAAAAACCCGTGATTTCAGAGGCGAACGATGACAGAAAGATTCCCCAAGTAATCCATGGCGGCCGGGCAAGCTCCCCGTCGAGCTGCCGATTTCCCTCTTATCCTAATGACAAAACCGGATTCAGAGGTTGTTTCTCTTAAGATGAAAACGTACGATTGCCGTCACGAAGGGTTTCCACCCTACGTGATCATTTTCATGCTTTTTTGTTAAGTAAGATGAGCACCTGGGGAGACTGGAGAGCTGTTGGCAGGGCAGAAGCACTCTTAACTGGGGGGAATGCTTTATATTCGGCCTTCGATTCAATGATGCCTGTTGTAAGGCCCCAGAAAATTTCGCTAAGTAATATAGGATTCCGTGGTGCCACGTAGGCTAATTATTATATTTTATGTGCTATGAACATGATGGACATCAATTAGACTTGATAAATATGAGTATGAGTCTTATGGTAAGTGGTATGAGGTCCAAATGGAAGCCCAAGTGTAAGCCAAATGGGAAAATTTTCGAAATAGACCAAAATTCCAAATGGATTCGCATATAGCTCCAATTCAAAGGATCATATATAATTATGTATAAGGTTTTATGTGGTGTATAGAATATCAAATGAAAGCCCTTTGAGTCTAGTTTCCAACGCTTCAAACCGTTCATCATTTCGACATTCCTACACAAAGTTATAATCAAATTACCAAAGGCTGGAAAATGCTGTCTTGTGTCAAATGTGCGACCGCATTCCTGTCGCATTGTTAACTTTGCGGTCGCATTTCTACCGCAAATTGAACCCGAGAAGCCTAGTTAATTCTTCTATTTTTATAGCCCGACCCCATTTCAATATATAGTCTTTGGGGTTCATTTTGGGGTCATTTCTTAGTGATTTTAGAGAGAGGTGAGAGTATTTTAGAGAGAGAAGGAGGAACCCAACATCTAAATCATCCAAATCTTGCATCAATCTTCAAGAATCAAGAACCCAATAGCAAGCTCTTCTTCTAAGAGGTAAGATTCTATACCCTAGGGTTTAATTTCGAGTTTGGTGTATAAGATGAGTTATTGAGGTATGATTCTTGGGTTTATTAGTATTGTGTATACATGCATGTACAACTTAGGTTTATGGGAAGATTGTTTAACTTAAATAACTAAAGATTGGGTTAGGGAATGAAGGAAGTCTTAAAAAGGGGATTCGAAATCAAGATGCTCAACTAGTGTTTGATAAATTGTTCAAATGAGCTAGTTTCATGAATATCTTTCTAATATGTGTTTAATTTTTATGTTTCGTAGTAGATTGGAATTGCTAGAGTTTTTGGAGTGTTGTAGTAACTTAAGGAAAACTCAATCGAGGTATGTATGGCTAACTTTGATTCTTGTGAAATCGCCCTTATGTGTGCAATTCGTTTGGCATGTGTTAATTTGAGAGATTGTGTGTAATTTGTTGATTTTGTGGTTGGGTATCTAATTGATGTTAAACTACATGTGGTGTGGTATGAAATATGAATTGAAAGATAACAAGGGAATTGGAATTGGTGAAGAATTGTGAATAATGGTTATGATAGCCTTTATGGCACCTTGTGGAAAAGAAACGAAACACTTGAGAATTGGTTTATTGTGGAAAGAGATGAAGCACTTGAATTGTGGAAAATTGTTGAACATACTTGTGTGAATATTTTTGATTATGGAAATATTGTAACTTGGTTGTGATATTGGCTTGATAAGTAATTGAGAACATGGAACAATGTGCAAGTTGCTTATTTGAACTTGTTGAAATTGTGTGTAGTACCTTATCTGCTGTTTGAAATTGTTGTGTTTTAAATTGTAAGGCGGGGTCGTGTTGCGCGCCGCAACATGAGGAAATAAGGTGTGGGTTGGGGTGATAAGGGTGGCCGAGGTAATAAGGGTGGTCAGGGGCAATAAGGATGGAAAGCGATCGAAATCGCTATTGAAAATTGATACAAAAATCAATGATGTGAAACTGTGAAAGGAGACAGCAGGAGAGTTTGCAACCTGGGGGGCACTGATTGCCCCTATGTTTGACTACTTGCAATTTGTGTGGTTGATTGGTTGTTGTTCTATTTGTTTACCTTGAACGTGTTTGTGTTGAGGCTAATCTGAAATGAGTAAAAGGTGGAAAACATGGTTGGCTGGCTTGATTAGTTTTGATGTAATTTAATGGCTTGAGTTTACTTGGGACAAAGGTTGTCCATACATACCAGTACAATTCAAGTGTACTGACGTCCCTTTTGCCGGGGACGCTACATTCGTATTATGATTGTAGGTGAATCAGTAGCAGGTACTTCAGCTCATCGGCAGTAGCATCCTTCATCTTCCACTGGCCGTTTTGGTGAGCCCCATTCCTTTCGGGGCCCTACGTGGCTCATGCCACTCTTGTTTAGACTTTATTTTTATTTTGTGTAAGGTATAGCCGGAGCCTTGTTACCGGCAAGTATTGTATCGTCCTTTGAAACCTAGAGGTTCCGTAGACATGTAACTGTGGGATTCGAGGCTCATGTATATATTATGTTGGGCGTTGTAAAAACTGTAAACTTGTTAATGAATCACTCGCATGGTTATGTTTGTATATAGTGAAATCAGCTATAATTGTAAGATATTTGGTTTATGAGAAACAATCAACACAGGGGTAACGCGTGGGATAGAAAGGCACCCAGGTCCGCTTGACTGGGGCTACCCGGTCCGGCGCCGGTCATGTCCCTCGATTTGGGGCGTGACAAACTTGGTATCAGAGCCTAAGGTTTTAAAGTGTCCTAGGATGTCTCGGAGTCGTGTCTAGTAGTGCCCTTCTTATCGGTGTGTTGTCGACCACATCATATAAGTTGGGGGCTGCACGGGCATTTAGGAATTTACCCATTTCTTTGATATTCCAGATCGTGCGATATGGCTCAAGATATGGAGCTAATTTCCTCTCTAAGTATTAACCTCAGTATTGGTAATTTTGATACCATAATCTGTGAATTTGAAGCATGTAAGGTGAGATTTATCTCACCATTAAGTCCAAGTGGATCATCCAAGGACTTGTTAGAAGAATGTGTTGAGCCATGGAGTGATTGGTAGAACTTGTTGTTAAGGAGAGTACCCTTGTTCCTACTAATGTCACTGCACCACCAGATCATGTAGTATATCATCGGTATGTACGGCTAAAACCCCGTCTCTTAGAAATTAAGCTTCCATGGTGTCCGCGTAAATGTTGTAGGTTCAAAATATAATTGATGCAGTATTTATTTTGTTATGTTAAGCGAATTATTGCTGTGAAAATATATGCAGGAGGCACTTCTTCATTTGTTTAATATATTATTCTTAGTAGACGAGGATATGTATAGAATGTGAACTATGTGCTAAAATGACTAGACTCCAAGTCAAGTTTAAATAGATATTTTAATGCCAAATTTTGTGAGAAAACTTGTTATGGTTGATTCTTCCAAATTGTTCTTATGTGTACCAAAAGGATTTGATTGATTGTGACTAGTTGATGGTAATATACAAAGATATTTGGAAGCAAAGAAAGTGAATGTGTAAATGTGGTAAGATTGAACTTTGGATTCTTGTTGTGATTGATACTTTACATGAATTGGTGTTGTGACCCGATGTTTGTGAAAGATGCATTCCAATATGATCAATGTGCTATTATTGACAACATAAAATGGGTGCAAGGGGTATGAATCATGCATTGAAATGTGAAGGACTTAAATTGAAATTGAAGCAGCATATATTAAATAAAATTGTGTGAAGTCCTCTGTGCATAGACATGTTGAAATAAGTCAAATGCTTTTGAGAAACAAAATGTAGACAATGTGTCGAGAACTCGAAATGAAATTGTACCTGGTGATACTTGTGACATGAGGGAATATGAAACAAATTATGATGTTGATGTGAAATATGAGAAAATGATGTGAAATGCGAGGAACAAGAGATTGTGTTATGAAATGTGGCCTAGTGCCAAGTCTGATGTGATAATTATGGCCCTAAGAGTCGATGGACAAATATACGTGAAAATGGTATGATTCTTTTATTTGATAATGTGGTGATCATTTAAAGTGTTTAATTCGTAATTGTGATTTCCTTATTATTGTATGAAGCACATATGTGTATAATTTGATATGTGAACCCTACAGAAGGGCTATGATATGCATCCTATAGGTATGGAACTTATGTGAAAACTATGTGATCCATTTTATTTGGTAATGTGGTGATTGTTTAAACTTTTTGTTAAACCCTTATGATTTCCTTGCCCTTGCATAGATATATTCTTAAAAAGAATCCAAATTACAAAATAGTTCATGCACATGCTCTTTTAATGAGACGTATTATTTACAAATTCTCCCGATCACGGTTCTTGTATGTACAACCTCCTATGGAATTGACCTCTATAATTATGTTCCTGAATTGAGTTATAACACTATTGATATTTCCTACTTGTTTTTTCTTAAATTCTCAACAAAGGACTATTCCCGATGAATTTCTTACAGAAACGTCTCATTCAAATTGACAACATCTGCTCACTTGTTCCTATACATGCACCATTGTAAAGTTTGTACATGTGGTGCCAAGTTCCATGCAAAGTATTCAAGATTTGTGATCCTTCCCGAGTCACTCTTTTTCTCAGTTGTGTATATGGCTTATATGGCTTGAGCTGCCAATCTACTCTTTTGCAAGTAACATCATGAAAACCTTCTTACTATCAAGAAATGCAAAAGCATGCATCTACACTTATCCTACAAGTACATGTCAATTGAAATGGTCACTGTGTGCATAAATTTTTTTCTGAAAATTGAGATCTTCGCATCCCATCATAGGAAGATCTTGTGTCGCCATAATTTTGGTTTCCACTTGAGATATCCCGTAGTAAGTAGCTCACTTGGTTTCTAGTGTTGTGGTTGCCCGTGATGTAGAATTGTATTGCAGTTTGGAAGATAGTATAACATAGGCATGTCCAACTCATAACGAATGATTATTCTCTCTTTATGTCTCCACAATGTTTTAATCATATTCCTTATTTAGTGAATTCATTGTGCTAGTTCCCTACACTTGTACGACAACGATAAGAGAACATTCCCTTCTATGTATCACTATGACACTTCCTTTTTCAAGTCAAAACCTATGGAGATCTCATCATGAACATTTGCAAACCTTCAGCGATTATTGTGCACTGTCTCATTGTGTTTGGTTTTCTTCACACCCTCAACTTCTAGAATTATGGACTATGTCATTGTCATGTGTGGAGAGTTTTACTACCCTTGGTATCTCACCTTCTTGGCTAGATATGAGTGTTATTTTCCTTCTCCCTGGAGCGTCGTGTTAACTATTAGAACCATCTAACCAATTCATGATTTTGCCCCAATATCAAGATTTCCTAGCTATTGAGTTTCACTCGTGAAAGGTCGAGATTAGATGACTTAGGATTTTTGTACATATCATGAACATGTTAATTTGAATGAAAAAAAAAATGGTCGTAATTTTTAGTTTCCTCATATATGATCAATTACCAAAAAGTGTTAAGTTGTCTAGAATATGGTAATCTCATAAGCGGTCAATTATTTTCATCCTTATAGGCTTGTGGCATAGATTCTGTTCGTCAAGTAATGTTAAGAGTGTAATTTAACTTCGTGTATTTTGAATCCCATATCACATTCAAAGTGCTAGAGTATTCCTATTCGGGGTCGACGGATTTTCCCTACACTTTAGAAAATGAGTGGTTCACGTACTTGAGTATTCCTCCTTTATGGTTCCTATTTCCCATGTACTACTTACTCTTATTCGTCATTTGTGTATTAATTGAGGTAGTCATAATGATTAACCATGTTAGTATTGTTAGTAGTAACATTTTCTGTCTCTTAGTATACAACCTCATAAAGTACTCTACCCAGTGCATTAATGGATTCTTGAATAACTCCAGCCTGATCTTGAACTTTGTTGTTCCTCATTAATTAGATCCCGATCCATTGAGCATTCTAAGTTTAGACGAGTCAATGATGAAGCTTCACAGTGTGGTCACATATATTTTGGGTAGGTAATTTTATGGTCAGTTTATGAAAGCACATCTTAGGGTAATTATTAAGGGTCATCAAGGGTTTAGTGTGAGTGTACCCCTAAAAATGTTATGTGAGTTGATAATAAAAGTAACATGACTGTATTACACATTAGGTTGCAATAGGTGTATGATATTCCTCATAACTGTTCCTCATGTACTTTGTGTTTCCATATGCTTATGTCTAAGAAGATAGTGATGAAAAACAAATGTGGGTATGAATTGACTTGATTGAACCATATAATCATGGTAATATCCTATATGATGCACTACTAGCAAGACTCATGATGGCTTGGCTTCATATGGATTGTTGATTGAAATGAAATTATATTCTCGTTGATGAACACCTTTGCGATTACATTAATGGCTGGTAAGGACTATTATGAATACATGATTGTTTGTTTACTATGAACTGACATCCTTGATGGTATGATGCCAAGTTATGGAATTGTGGGTTATTTTTATTATCATGAATTGCAATATCTAGTGGAGTGAAAATTGTACAGTGGAAGTTATAAAAAGGTAAAGTCAATGGATAGTTATCTCATGCAAGATATTATCTCCGTCATCCTTATTATGTATGTTTGGGAGTTGATATTATTTTTGAGAAGGTGTTATGATAATGCTTGTAAGTCGATAATGTCGCGTAGAAGGATAAATGTGTCGTGGAAGGAAAGTACTTTCGTTTGATTGAATACCAGTTAGTTTTGACTTGGAATGTACCATATAGGTATTTTGATGTAAAACTGTGTAGTCCATGTTCTGGTATCCATATGTTAATGTAGTTCTTATAATACTGGGACACGGATTGTGGATATATACATTGTGGTGCTATGTACAGTTGTGGATGTGTGGTTAAGAAGATTTTGGTGATTCTCTGGCAGGTGGATAGGCCTAGTTACAAAGGAAACTCTGTCGAAATTTCTGAAAAATTTAGGAGTTTGTGAAAATTTTGAGACTGGAGGTAGGTTAGAAAAGAGATGTGTGTTGTTAAAGTGTTTGTGGAAGACTATACTCCTCATTCGAGGACGAATGATCCTAAGGGGGGAGAATGTAAGGCCCCAGAAAATTTCGCTAAGTAATATAGGATTCTATGGTGCCACGTAGGCTAATTATTATATTTTATGTGCTATGAACATGATGGACATCAATTAGACTTGATAAATATGAGTATGAGTCTTATGGTAAGTGGTATGAGGTCCAAATGGAAGCCCAAGTGTAAGCCAAATGGGAAAATTTTCGAAATAGGCCAAAATTCCAAATGGATTCGCATATAGCTCCACTTCAAAGGATCATATATAATTATGTATAAGGTTTTATGTGGTGTATAGCTTATCAAATGAAAGCCCTTTGAGTCTAGTTTCCAACGCTTCAAACCGTTCGTCATTTGGACATTCCTACACAAAGTTATGATCAAATTACCAAAGGCTGGAAAATGCTGTCTTGTGTCAAATGTGCGACCGCATTCCTGTCGCATTGTTAACTTTGCGGTCGCATTTCTACCGCAAATTTAACCCGAGAAGCCTAGTTAATTCTTCTATTTTTATAGCCCGACCCCATTTCAATATATAGTCTTTGGGGTTCATTTTGGGGTCATTTCTTAGTGATTTTAGAGAGAGGTGAGAGTATTTTAGAGAGAGAAGGAGGAACCCAACATCTAAATCATCCAAATCTTGCATCAATCATCAGGAATCAAGAACCCAATAGCAAGTTCTTCATCTAAGAGGTAAGATTCTATACCCTAGGGTTTAATTTCGAGTTTGGTGTATAAGATGAGTTATTGAGGTATGATTCTTGGGTTTATTAGTATTGTGTATACATGCATGTACAACTTAGGTTTATGGGAAGATTGTTTAACTTAAATAACTAAAGATTGGGTTAGGGAATGAAGGAAGTCTTAAAAGGGGATTCGAAATCAAGATGCTCAACTAGTGTTTGATAAATTGTTCAAATGAGCTAGTTTCATGAATATCTTTCTAATATGTGTTTAATTTTTATGTTTCGTAGTAGATTGGAATTGCTAGAGTTTTTGGAGTGTTGTAGTAACTTAAGGAAAACTCAATCGAGGTATGTATGGCTAACTTTGATTCTTGTGAAATCGCCCTTATGTGTGCAATTCGTTTGGCATGTGTTAATTTGAGAGATTGTGTGTAATTTGTTGATTTTGTGGTTGGGTATCTAATTGATGTTAAACTACATGTGGTGTGGTATGAAATATGAATTGAAAGATAACAAGGGAATTGGAATTGGTGAAGAATTGTGAATAATGGTTATGATGGCCTTTATGGCACCTTGTGGAAAAGAAACGAAACACTTGAGAATTGGTTTATTGTGGAAAGAGACGAAGCACTTGAATTGTGGAAAATTGTTGAACATACTTGTGTGAATATTTTTGATTATGGAAATATTGTAACTTGGTTGTGATATTGGCTTGATAAGTAATTGAGAACATGGAACAATGTGCAAGTTGCTTATTTGAACTTGTTGAAATTGTGTGTAGTACCTTATCTGCTGTTTGAAATTGTTGTGTTTTAAACTGTAAGGCGGGGTCGTGTTGCACGCCGTAATGTGAGGAAATAAGGTGTGGGTTGGGGTGATAAGGGTGGCCGAGGTAATAAGGGTGGTCAGGGGCAATAAGGATGGAAAGCGATCGAAATCGCTATTGAAAATTGATACAAAAATCAATGATGTGAAATTGTGAAAGGAGACGGCAGGAGAGTTTGCAACCTGGGGGGCACTGATTGCCCCTATGTTTGACTACTTGCAATTTGTGTGGTTGATTGGTTGTTGTTCTATTTGTTTACCTTGAACGTGTTTGTGTTGAGGCTTATCTGAAATGAGTAAAAGGTGGAAAACATGGTTGGCTGGCTTGATTAGTTTTGATGTAATTTAATGGCTTGAGTTTACTTGGGACAAAGGTTGTCCATACATACCAGTACAATTCAAGTGTACTGACGTCCCTTTTGCCGGGGACGCTACATTCGTATTATGATTGTAGGTGAATCGATAGCAGGTACTTCAGCTCATCGGCAGTAGCATCCTTCATCTTCCACTGGTCGTTTTGGTGAGCCCCTTTCCTTTCGGGGCCCTACGTGGCTCAAGCCACTCTTGTTTAGACTTTATTTTGATTTTGTGTAAGGTATATCCGGAGCCTTGTTACCGGCAAGTATTGTATCGTCCTTTGAATCTTAGAGGTTCCGTAGACATGTAAACTGTGGGATTCGAGGCTCATGTATATATTATGTTGGGCGTTGTAAAAACTGTAAACTTGTTAATGAATCACTCGCATGGTTATGTTTGTATATTGTGAAATCGGTTATAATTGGTAAGGTATTTGGTTAATGAGAAATAATCAACACAGGGGTAACACGTGGGAATGAAAGGCACCCAGGTCCGCTTGACTGGGGCTACCTAGTCAGGCGCCGGTCATGTCCCTCGATTTGGGGCGTGACACCTATCTCGTTGTGGTTGAATAGTACTCCACCATCCGATCTGAGTCCCGGTCGGTGACATCGGCTGATTACTTTTTCTTAGCGGGGTTTTTGACTTTCATTCAGGTTCCCTGTTCTGTAGAGCGGTTTATCCCTTACTATCTTAGGGGAAGATTTCTCTCTTCTCTACAAATATAATTGGAATGCAGTTTGGTCCTAGTCAATGGGAATAATACAACATGAAGACAGGACGCATTAATATTAACAAACAAACACGATACTGAATGGGCTCCTCTATTGCGCCGTACAGATTGCTTTGAAGCCTATTCGGATGGCGCGAGATAGGATACGCTTTGCTTTCTTGTTGCGTGAAAGTGCTTGAGCGACCATCGGGGAAGATTTTTAGCAGGGAAGGCAGCCGAGTCGTCCGTTTTATCTTAGAAATTGCCTTATTAAGGTCCCATCCATCGTAACCCTTACATTGCATTCTAGCAAGTTCGAAGTTTTATTCTTCGTTTCATGTGGTTCCTCAGTAGGTAGGGCTTCCATTAGTATAGTACCGTGTTCTTGTATAGGTGAAGTGAAGCTTTTGTTGATGGATTCCAGACAGGTCTCTCGAGCCTTGTTTCTCGCTCTCATCTATTTTACATAGATGATTGGTCTCGAGCGTGAAACTCCCCAGGGATTAAAAAAGAAATTCGACTTTTCCCTAACGCCAATAAGAAAGGATGGTATTTTTAGGTAATAAACCACACCAAACAGGCTAATCCCGAAGCAAGAAAAAAACCAGAAAGTAACCGGGGTGGCCAGGTGTAAAGAGAAAGATAGCGTACAACGGAGTAGCCAACTCATAGAAAGAGCAGGGGCGCTAGCTTTGAAACAAGGTAACAGGAGAAACTAAATAATCATCGAGCAAAGATTTTTTGTTCTTCCTTAGTCCAATCGAGATTTATTTTATTGTACAATTGATGTGGAATGAAGGCGCTTTCCTGGAAGGTGAGGGTCGTCGACATGATATTTAGATTACCCAGAGTTGAGAAGGAAAATATGCCCAGGTGATATTTCCGGGGAGGTGAAGTCAAATACATACAAAAACATCGAGAATGTAGCATGTCAAACTAGAATACCCTTAACTGAGGAAGTGAAAACTCCTTTGAAAAGCTTCTATCTGACATGAGGAAGTACTCAACTAGTGAATGAAAGGAAAGATGACGCCCAGGTGAAGTCAACTTTTTCAAGAGTCCTCTTTAATTCGGGTAACTAATTAAGCGCATCTATCTACCAGCAAAGACAGGTTAGAATGGTAATCTATGCTAGGAGGGCCCCTTACCTTAAACCTTAAGTAGCTCACTGAAGGAAGTGTGAAAGTAAGCAAGGAAAGTCTCAACCCGAAATTAATAGCCCGCAAGAAACAGAAAGGAGAAAGCCCATCTCTTGGCAGTAGTATGTAGCTTTACTTCCTTGAACTTCTTTGGAGGGCTTAGTTTGCGCAGTTGAGTGGCGCTTGTTGAATACCTCTCGTAGGCCTATTCCAGGGAATGCTCATGTCTATTTCTAACTAGTGGTGGAAAGAGAATGAGAAAGAGAGTCATGAAAGTGAATCAATATCAAGTAGCAGTAAAAGTAGATTACGTAGTAGTGGTAGTTTGTGACCTCTCCTCTGAATCCTATTCTTCTCCACTAACATCTCGCCTGGTAGAAGTATCTTCCTCCTCTCCCCGTCCTGCCCTTATAACAACTCTGGAACCCAAATTAGTCTTGCAGGAGTGGTAACCCCTGTAGTAAGACTCTTCGGCCTCGTAGTCAATCTACTGATGAGCCTTATCGCGAAAGAAGGGGGAGACTACTGAAGTTTCAAAAAAAGGAATTGAGAATCATTATAGGCTATGTTTTAAGTGAACGAGAAAAACAGGACTTGCTAGGAATTGAATCAATAGGCTCAGGGGCATGCCCCGTATCCGCTGCAAGATAACCCGCTCTTTGACACATATATTAGACCATAGCACAAGCGACGATTTGCTCTAGTCCCTTAACCAAGCAAAAGAAGATTCATGGACAGAAGCTGCAGGTAAAACCTCGGTACGCCCTCAACTATATACGTTGATAGGGGATAATTTCTTTGCTAACTACCAGCTAAAGGTGATACTATCTACAACTCCTGAAAGAAGGCCAAATAGTGTCTCATCCGACATTCCCTCTTTAAGGAATGCTTATTCAAACCATTTGTGGGAATTTGAGAATTTTCTTCTTTATCTCTTTCTCCTTGCTGGAAGGCTGTTTATGAGCGAGAGGGAAGTAGAGTTAAAGGGTCCAAAGGAGGGAGGAGATCTTTGCTCTTATTGTTAATTAGGTATGCCTCCAGATCTGAATGTATACCCTAGGCCAAGGGATGCGATCCCCCGAGCAGCTCTTCATACTCTGGGGTGATATAATCTCTTTGACCTTTCGATTGAGGGTATTCAGCAATGGGCCTACCTTAAGGTAGGAGGTGATTGACAAAGGGGAAGCCGGTCCCCTTACATAGCTATAATAGTATGTTTTTTCGAAGTTGCTGAACAATTATATCAGCTGCTATAGAATCACCCGCACATTAATCTTCCTCTATTCTATTAATTTCATTCTTTTTTATGTCCACATGTTTGCTTTAAGAAGGAAGTAAGGCCACCTCTGAAGTTTGAGAACCAGCTGGAACTTGGATTTGTGACTAATCTAATATCCTATAAAAGAAGATGAACTTGCGGGTAATATATTGTATGTAAGACTGACAGTCTTCAAATGAGGCTTTGAAGAAAGAGATAGAGGTTCTCAAGAGCGGATCTTCAAGAGCAAACACAGGAGAACAATAAGAGCTGATTTGTTTCAATTAGGCTTTTGACAGAGCGAAGAAATATCTTATTTTAATTTAGGGGATCCCTCTATAAAGAATAAGGGAGAAGAAGTACAACCTAGCAATGTAGCCTACTTCTTACTAGCATTTTTCCAGGTCCTCTCGAACAAGCATCTTCCAACCTGGTGCTCTCACTTCTCGGACTAGTACAGGTCCAAACCTAAGCCAAAGCTCCAAAAGTCTAAGGATAAGTTCCTTCTCTATGGAAGAAAGAGAGTGCCACAGCTATTATTTCAGAAGTTCGGAAATTCCTTCTGGGAATAGCTAGAAGATAGAAAGACCGGTACCTGGCCTGCTACTGTTTGAGATGGATAATACGATGTTACTACTCTCCTTTCTGCTTGCCATTACCTTTTTAAAGCTTCTCATTCTTCAACCCCAGGATGTGATGACCTATTCTATCTTAACTTTAGAAACCTAAACAATGGATGTTTTTCCCCCGTCTTCCCAAACCAATTTACCTATTTCAGATATCTCCCTACGTGGCATGATAAGATAAGGACCAGTAGGGGTCCGGTTTGTCCTTCTTCCCGCAAGAACCCTAACCCTTCATTCTATTCCATACAGCCTTGGTAGGACATCTATTTCTCAATTGTATAAACCGGTAAGCTCCATTATTTTATGGGACCTGAAGGCTAGGCTAAACCTCCCTCAAAGCGACGAAGTGACTCGACTGAAAGGAGAGGGATGAAGTGAACGGAACTCTTTTTAAAAGAACTGGCGATATTCCCTTAACTGCATATTCAATAGCATTGATTATGAACCCGGAAAAAGAAGAGCACCATATACTCATACTGTCACACAGGCAAGGACTTTCACTTTCTAAATGGAAAGGAAGCGGTCAGGCCCACCTTTCACAAGAGTAGAAGTTGGTACTCAAAACTTGTATTCTATTCCCCATTATTTATCTTTCTCGCTATTACAAATATCATAAGAGAAGAAAGAAGTTCATGTAGGTCGGATCCTAGCGTAGATAAATGCTATCCGACTTGAATGATCGAATCGATTCTTTCACTTTTTCGAACTTGAAATGGAGGCTCTCTTTACCAAGAGGAGAAGATAAGGTCTTTTGGCAATAGAAGGCATATTACTAATTGATTTTTTGGCCATTTTGTGTTAGAATTCGAAACCGGTGAGGCGCTGCTGGATGCTTCAGATCAATAGAACATGAAGAAGAGGATAAAAAAAGCTTATTCAGAGCTTGAGAAAAAAAATCTTATGATGAGCCCCATCATAGAGATGCACAGAGGAAGAGAACAAACATCATCTTTGTTTTTCTCTCTTTTGAAACGAATTTTTCTTAGTCTCACTGTCCTTTTACTTACTCTTATCCTTTTAAACTGTAATTGGGACTTTTCTTTTGAAGCTTATTTCTCTTTTATGAGTAGTTGGTGGTATTGGATGATTGATTGCTAGTTTGAAGGACAAATGCTGGAGGGCAGCCTTTTAGAGCGGGCGCTCTGTCCGGTATTTTTGATGTTTATGTCTGTATTTGTTCTGTAGCTGGATCAAACGTTTTCCTTAGTATGTCGAGGGTGGATTAATGAATGACTGCTTTAGCTCTATCCAGAGGCCCCCGCCTAAAATTTTGACCGTTGCTTAAATCTCTGCTCTTGGTGAATGGCCCCACCCAATGTGATCGCCGTTGCATCTCGACATGTTTGTGCTGCGGAGCAAACACCTACTTTGAGGAGAAAGAAATCCTTTCCTAAAGTGAAAGTGAATTCAAGCTGGTACATCATAAATAAAATAGAGAGGCTTCCGTTCTTGCTTATCTATGGAATATTGCATTGTTACTAGCCTTTCAAAAAAAGAATTTTATTGTTAGGAAATAAGGGAGACTGTGACTCTCCTCCTTTATGTGTTCTATATCAAAGTCAAAGAGGGGCTTGCCATCAAGCGAAGATATTTTTTGCAGCGAGGGACATCTTTCTTACGGGCTTCTTTCAATGCCTTACAATTGGTTCTCATCAGGAACCTCTAGTGTTGGATGTAGATTTTGAACTTTAGGATGGACTTCATCGGTTTTATTTTATAGGGAAAGAGGAATCCCCGGATGTCAACTTCTTTGATGACGACCAAGAGGAGGAAGATATTTCCCAATAGCGGTCCTCCTTTTGTAAAAATTATAGACTAGGTATTTATTCCTCTCCTTCAGGTTCTACTCCACCCTTCGGTCAAGTAAACCAAGCTCACAGAAAAAAGGAAATCTTTTACACCGATGTATCGTACTCTCTCGACCAGGTCATCATAGGAAAATACTGAAAAATCTTTCCAAAGCGAGAGAATGAGGGAAGGCGCGCTATAACTAACATAACAGCCAGCTGAAAAATGTTTGCTAGCTTGGCTAGCGCGCAATGACTTCCTCTGATAGGGGCTTGCTTCCTAAAGCTCTGCCCAACCTATACAAGGTGATGCTCGCTTTCTCTCAAACACTAGTGGCTTATGTAGTGGTCAGCGTTCCTATGTGCTCCTCATTGCCCCCTACTTAAGAATCCAAAGGTCACCTTTGGATGTTGTCGTGACGCTTTGGTTACGAAGGTTACCGCGGTCTAAGTTTATGGATGGATTCAGTCAGCTAAACTCCATCAAACTCCTCAATCAATATCAACAACATGTCGTGACCGCTTAGGCTTGGTTTATTTTGTCATAAAAGAAAGTTGGTTTTATGGGTTCATTCATTAGTACACCTTCGGTGCTCGTAAGGCTGGGACCATGGTCGTCCGTCTGCGGTTTGTCGACCGATAAGATCTCTGAGATTGACCATCCAGCTGGGTTGGTTTGGGTATTCTTTTCTATTGACAAAGAGTTAGCTGTCTACGCGAGTCACCTTCTAAAAGGCTCCGCTGGACAACATGACATTTTTGTTCAAATATATATAGGACAGTCGTACCTTTGATGGTTCCCAAGGTTCCAATATGACCACTTATGTCTATGTTGCCACGATATTGTTCTATGGAAATGGGCGGTTTAGAAGTTTGGCCTTGTTTTTTTGGTGTCGTAGGGGAGGGATCGACCTTTCTAATGCGTATTCAGTCATACCGGCATGGCCCCACTGATTTTTTTCGATTGGAGCATCAAGCAGCGCAACCCCGTTCAACTTGACTAAGACCGTGCTCCTCCAAGGAGAGAGTTTGCTTCACCTAACTCCCTTTTTGATATAGAAGGAAGAAATCCCCGACCCGACACTTGCTAGTTTTGAATGAAGAATGAAAAGTGCTCTACCCTAGCAAGCACTTACTCCTATCAAAAAGCTAGACTTTACTAAACAAGCAAGAAAGGCTCTTTCTATCTTATTGGTCAAGCGCTAACGAGCAAGAAAACAGATGCGCTAAGAAGCAACTTCGAGCAGTTGTTGCGCCCTTGCTTCTTGCCTTATCTTACTTAGTAAAGCAACCTTTCACGCTAGGCGCTCACCTTTTTTGGCTTCTCTAAAATAGAAAATTTGGAAGTTGGTAAAGACCTGCCCCTTGCTTCAGTTAGAATAAGTCCCCGAGACCCCGGGACATTGGCTTTCGCCAACAGTGAACTGTTAAGTATCTCATCCCGCGCATATTCTACATTATAGCCTGCAACTGATTCAGCTTCCGCTTTTGGGAGATCAAGCGGAGCTTGATTAGTTTGTGCTAGACGATATATAAAGAACATTACCACTATAGGGAACAAGGGAATACCAGACATATATGATTTTATGCCATGACAATCTCACTCGAATTACGGGAACCTACACATATTAGTACAGTATACCAGGGTCCCCGACCAGAACCACATGTGCAAGTTTCCCAGCATGTGGCTCGTCCGTGCTTTTCGAGGCGCTGCATGTAACTCAGCATGGGATAAGGGGGCAGAACTGCACACTTTTGAGTTTAGAGCATTGTTTTGAGGGAGAGAAAGCGTGGTTGACAAACCAATCATCGGAGGCGACTGGAGTGCTTTCATCAAATGATGGATGTGGGCTGAGCCATTCCCATCCCAAGTGGTGCCCCAATTCGGCGTGGCCAGTGCGGAAGAGATTCACATAGAGACTACTGCTATCTGGGAATCTCTTTCTATGTTAGCTAGCGGGTGCAGGCTTTCCTATGGTAGTCCCTCTACGGCCTCTGAAAAAGGAACTCATCGGTCAGCTCGACCCCTTTCCTATTTTGCTTTGCCTCCTATTAAGAGAATAGGTCCCAAAAAAGAGGCCCGCCTTTTGTCATGTATACCATCTGCCACGCAAGAACTAATAAAAAGGATTTCGATGGCCTTCTCGTCATAAGAAGCAGAACGCGCCATCACCTACAGCCCTTTCCTCTGTCGGGGACTTCAACAAAATGAAAACGGGCGGCATCATCGTATCCTCCTCTTTTGTTGCCCTGGTTTATATACCGAAGTACTCCTATGGTCGATCGGTCACCCAAACTACTTAAAAAACCAAAAGGCTTGCCCCCGTCCCTTTTGGAGAATGACCCCTTATGGCACGGCTTAGTCAGTTGTTCTCGCAGTTCAGATAAGATTCGTACCGGGTTGGGTTAGGTCTCTGAAAGCATGGTTCTTGGCTCCCTTCCCCCTTTGAGCCCGTCCATTCGTTGGGCGATCCCTACCTCTCATATACAAGTGTTTTCTCGTCGTTTAGGCCCGTGAGTGAGATTTCTGCTCATTGAAATCACATCTGTGGTTCTTCGCACTTTGATAGTACTAGGACCCTTGTGCCTCGGCCCTTGATCAGATAAAGCTGCCTGCCTTATGACCCACAACTCAAAATGAGCCTTGCGACGAAACGCGGACATTCCCCATTCTGCGGTTCCCTTCGGTCCGTTCTCGAGTTGGGTTAGGGGAACATCCAAGCGATTGGCTTCGCGGATCCAAACGCGCTCACAAGGAGCACAATAAGAATAAGATCACTAGAGACTTCATAAGGGACCATTTGAGCTGCAGATCATAATGCTCCTAGAGAGGCATATTTCGAATATAGAGGAGTGAAAGTTCCCAAAAAATAAGTACTTTTTTGTATTCTTCTATGAACCGTACGAGCACGTCCTCTGTCAACCCCCACTGCGCTTACGACTCTATACCCCAACCCAACTTGCTCTAGCCCTGTGTCCTTCCTTTATATTCCTCGGTAAGCGGACCGTTGGAGCATGGGGGGCGATATCAACTTTTGACTAATAGAAAGCATCTCTCTTTTGTCCCTCTTGACCGAACTCGCCAAAATAATCACAATAGAAAAAGTTGTTCTTGCCGGGAGAGTAGCATCGGAGACATCTTTATCTGAGGAGGAGGCTTCGTAGTCCAGCTCCTCATAAATGATGTTAGGATTGACCGGCTCATCCTCGGAATCCGAAAAGAAAATGGAGACAAAACAGAATCACTTTGTCTCAGTGACATATCTAATCAGACTGAATAGGATTTGAAGAGTTGTCACGATCATTCACAAAAATCTCAGTGAACTATTAGAGCTATCAGTGTGATTGATCAGACAAGTACCAAGGGCTTTCGGTAGACTTCTTTAATTTCCAAATTAGCTTGCGACAAGTCCTAACATTAGTATGAGTTTGTTGACCGTGTAAGGGCAATCCATCTTGATGGCGAATTCCACGATATAAAGAAATCAAAACTAATCGTTCGATGTCTGCCATTCTCCCCTTTTCAATTCCCAATGAACAACATGATCTTGACCTATCATTTGTTCAATTTGGTCGATTTGATACTTAGTTAATTCTTTTACCATTATGTTTCCACTGATACCTAATCGATAACGAACCTGAATGGCTTTTTAGGTCCAATTCCATTAATTTTGGTTGAGGCAATTCTTACTTGTTCGTCGCCAACTAATCTAGCTCCTGAAGTATATAGCATTCTTGATTGATTGAGATAAATGATTCCCACAATACAGCTTAACTCCGTTAAGCCTGTACGAGTAGTGGAGAAGTATAGATCACTTTGTTTGGTTGTTGACCAACATAAAGAATGGGAGAAAGATGCACAAACAAAAAAGGGCTAAAAAAAGGACGAAGTAATTTCGTATATAAAGATATAGGTTTACGGGTTCAGATCGAAATTACATCCCCCAAAACCTATACTCATTCATGTTTCACTTGTGCGTTTACAACATCCATTGCTTTTGACTATGTCGATGAAATGGGACCGTAAAGACAACCCACCACTAGAGCCTGCTTTGTACTCGCTCCGCTCGCTCCCACTTGTCTTCTTCCTTTGCCAAAGAGGAGTAATCATCCACATCGGGGGAACGAATCTGCCTCATAGGATGGCGCCTGTCTTCCAAGCACGACTACGTGCGGATATCGCGAGAATTTGATCCTTTGCCTAATTGACCAGCCAAAGGGAATTCATATAAATAGTAAGTATGCGCCATACCTACTCCCTCGGTAAAGAAGAAGACATCTACTTCTATTTCAATTTTTCTAAGGACATGGAAATTGATTTTTCCCCGATATCTCTTAGGGCATTGACACCCTGTCGATCGACTCTTGCCTTGTGTTAGTTAGCGGGTAAATACAACATTTCAATGTCTGTTCTACAATGCTTAGCTGGTGCAGGCTATCGTCTTCTCTCCCCTTTTATGTCTACTTAATCTAAACGTTGGGAATGACTGAAAGTGGCTGCTTCTAAACCCTATGGTTCACATCGATTACCCTTAGAATTCAGGTTGGGTAGGGGAAAGCCTTTGAATCCCTATTTGAAGGCGAAGATGATCGATTCTCTTTTTTGAAGGGAATTAAAACCTAAGGAGATAGGGCTCTTTCCAGATGAGCTGGTGTTCGATGGTGAATGCCAGATAGAGGAGCACACTCTTCTAGGCCAATGGGTAGATTAGTTTTCGATGGCTCTCTTGGTATCACACCTCGGCATGGTCGGGCATAGGGCTACGGACATAAGTCGTGCCCCCACCGGCTATCTTTGATTGTCTTGGTCGGAAAATTGGGGTCTTTTGAGCGGGTTTTCTCCTCTCTGATGATCTTTCTAAAAGAAGTAATGAAATGGAAGCTCGGGGTCAAAGCGCGTTCATTGTTGCCTGTATTGCTTTCTAGAGCAGAGATCTAGCAACGCATTCTAGGCACATATCATTGGAATTGGATGTATCTTTAGGTTGTGCCGAGTCAAATCTGGTCCATTTCTTTCCATTGCAAAAAAGAGATTTCTTTCCCTCGCTTTCAAACATGATGAATATAAAGTTTAAGAGGTTGCAGGTACTATGGATCCTCTGACACCCAATCGGGTTGCCTTCCCAGGTCTCGTCGGTGTTGCCTGTAGGTCGTGATGTGCCTTGAGATGGCCGTCTCCTGTCCCCTTTCCAGTGGGGAACCCGCTCCCTAGTCGTCGCTCTGCTGCGTCTGGCCCATCCTCTAGCCACCTTTGGAAGGCATGGAGTGTGACAACGTACACGCTTCCCTTAACTCCATAGGGCCTTCTCATCAGTTGCAGGGTTTGGTGGCCTGAAATTGACTTGGCTTCGCCAAAAGTTCTCATCTCTAAAATCCCGGCTCGTAAGGCGTCCCTCTCGCAGTAGGGTTCCAATTCTCGCCTCGCTCTTGTGACATGCTATGTTTCCCCTCTCTATTCTAATATAAAGAGTGAGTCACATGTGTCAGTTTGTGGATCGCGGTCTCATACACTAATCGCTACAGGTGCCTGTAGTAGGCCGGCTACCCTACCTAAACCAATCAACATATCAGTCCTTAGGCCCCATTGCTGGAAAGGCTCGGCTTCAAAATCGTACGTGGAGCTTCCGACTCATACGGCTCCTCTAGGGATGGAGGTAGGCCAGGCCCAGGCTTGTGTGGTTAAGGTTGTTATACACGACCTCATAAGAAAAGAATGAAAAAACTATGTTTCTAGCTTCTGATCTTTGACATAAAGAAATAAGTAATAACGAAGGGTACATTTTGAAATTATCTCCTAGCTAGTGTAACAAGAAAGACATGGATGGTTTACTCATGTAAACAAATAGAAAAACGAGAAAAAATCAAAGTCGAGTCTTATGTCGGGTTTTCTCAAAATCCTTGAGAAACTTATTGAATTTTTGAAAGAGTTTTAATAATGCTATACTTTTATTAAAGATCGAGTTAAAGGAGAATTCCGCTTTAAAAAACAAAAAACTTTCTTACGAACCTAGGCGACTTGCTTTAAAGTGGCGCCTTCATTTTTCAATATGAAAAGAGACCAGCTAGCTTTTAGATGAAAGAAAGGAGGCGTTTGCTTGTAGGAATAGCTTTCTAAACTATTTTAAATAATATGAGACCACCAAGGCCTCCCAAAGGATTTTAACAGAAGAAGATTCCAACAAACAAACCTTTGTATAAGCCGGTTATCATCTACGTAACCGCAAAATTGCTTTCTTCAAGGAGAGTGAAGCGAAGTCCCTCCTCGAAAGGAAAGAGGGACGAGCGGAATGGCTTTGGTATCAGTAAGCATTCCCCCGTTGGGCTCATTTTGGGCTTTCCAGTCTCGTTCCCCTTAATTGCAAGAGAAAAGGAAAATGAGATATCAAGTGGGAAAGAAATGACGGTGAGGGAAAGGCAAGTAGTCAGAAGCAGGAAGCATTGGAAAGAGCAGTAAGAGCAAGAGCAGCTGGTTGAAGCATGGCAAGGGGAGAATACTTTGAATGAATGTTGAATGGGAACTAGGATAGGAACTGCTACTGGCGGATCTTTGCCTAGAACCGGAGCTGACCTTTAGCTAGCCGACCATGTGCCAGAAGTCTATACCGGCATTTCAATAGGTCAACCAAGTCCGCTGGCAAGCCTGTAGGCTATTGGCTTCTTCTTATAACCCTATTCGGGAAAGCTATTGATTCCATTACCGAACTAAAAAAGATTATTCCCTTAGTTCTACCTACCACCCTTTCACACTGTTTAAGGGGTAGTATCTATTTAGAGTGGATTTCAAGTGTTTAGATATTTCAAGCATAAGCAGTAGTTGAACCAGCATAATCAAAAATCTAGCAAAAGGGCAGGCCCAGAGTCGGATTCGGCCAAATAAATAGAATTGCAAGCTTCATTACCATTCAAAAAATCCCATCGGTTCGAAACTAAATCCTACACTTTGGAGTGGCAAGTAGCAGAAAGAGAAAGTCCAACTTAGGCCTCAGGCTTGAGAAGGGTCATCGTTCTCGGCTGTCCCATGTTTGTTGTATTTTTGTAGGGGGAGCCCAACCTGCTAAAGCCGTGTTTTAGGGTTACAACGAGCTGGCCTCATAGAGACTAAGTTGAGAATAACGCTCGATACCTTTCTAGACATAGACATATTTTCTTACTTATCTAGGATTAAGGGCTCTTTACTAATATAATATCATATGGGACACTTCCTTGAAGAAAGCCGTACTCCCATCAACTTTAAGTAGATAAATAAGTTAAGGCTAGTGACATAAGCTATCGGCTATTGGCCTTTGTGAAAGCTCCTCCTCAATATGTTTGATCCCTTTCCAAGCCTTCCTCCTCGTCAATGATTATGGGTTGCTCCTGTCCTTTAGTTCGATACACTACTCGAAGGCCAATTGCCTATACATCATCTTTATTTTCTAGTAGTGTCCACTTTGGTTATAGCTACACCCTCTCTAGACAAATGATTTGATTCAAGCCACTCCACCACTGGTACAATAGCACCCTGCCTTAATAATAGCATAGGCACCTGGGCTTGACAAGTTCAAGCAAAACGGTAGAGAGAGCGGGCTACACCTAGCTTAGCCTATCCAACATCCGATTCAAAAAGATATTTTTTGCTGATTTTCCTCTCTCTGTATAAAGTCAGTCTCAGTGTTGGGCAGAGCCCATTGTCAAAGGATCGTTTCGCTGGAATGCTTGCTTGAATATATCTACTCCCATTAAAAGGAATTTTTCACTCTATATGGTATGGCTACAAACCGAATGAAGAAGTCGAAAGTAGTTCATCCCCTGTGGGAGCTTGCTAATAGTAAGGAAACCATAATCCATATATCGGATTGCCTATTTGTCTATCTGTCTGGTGAAGATAGATGGAAGAGACTCTCAATAGGGCAAGCACAAAATACCTTGTTCGGGTCCCCAAACGAAGGTGAGACCAACCTTATTGTGATTAACGAAGTCCTTTCCAACTCCGTCAAATGGTTTCACTTCTCTTTTCCCCTTCTGTCATTTCATTGTCTGTTAGTCGACTCCCCTCCCTCAAAAGATTGTCGAACTTCACGGTTATTCATCCATATATAGGTAATCTCTGGCGGTCAGAGAAGAAAGGATATCCATGAAAGCAGGAGGTCTTAAACATTAGTCTGTCTTCAATTGCGGGAAGGGTAGACATTCAGTTCGATGAGGGCAGGTTCCTACACATTAATTTTAATTGATTGATTCGGAAAGCTGGTTACGTAGCATTAGAAGCTTAAGTATCCAAAAAGAAGGAGGAGTGAGGATGTGGAAAAGAAGAGATGGTCATAGACCTTATCTTAGCTGTTTAAATAAAGCAGGGTCTAGGTCTATGTCCCCGGATTCACTGATTCAAGGGTTTTAGATGGGATGGACAGAAGAGTTTGAACGGGCGAGTGACTTTAGGGTTCCACAGGTTCCAAAGGCTAAAAGCCGGAGTAGTAGATCAAGTAGTTCTAAATATAGATATAAGAATCTCGAATGAACAAGCATCCACAAATGTTGATTCTTTCAAGCAAGAGAGCAACAATCCTTTCCTTTGACACTGGTCCCGTAAACGAGTGAAAAATACCTTGTACAGTTTCCCCTTTCCCTTTCCATTCCAAGAGTTAAGTTCACTTAAAAGTGGGTAGCCATTAAGGAAAGCGGCTGTTGGATATTTGGTTTTAACCGGTTGCCCCACCCCTTATAGTAAGTACTGGTGAGAGGAGCGCTCCTGCCCTTTACCCAAACAGTACAAGAATGGCAATCCACCTATTGGTGTGTTGCTTCCCTCAACCGACCTGATCATCCCAATCTGGTTGTCCTCACTATGAACAGATCCACAATCTCTTATCTAGTAAATATGAAATTGCTATATAATGTTCCTTTGCCTAGCGGCCCATTGCTAGAACTTCCAGCGCTAAGGTGGTTGGTGTTGTAAGTTAAGCAACTTCTCTTTCCGAAAAAGAGTGCCTGCCCGAGCTATCTTAAAGTAAAGCTCTCTAGGTTAGCTATAGGTAAAGTTCTCCCAGAGCCGGAGACACAGGCTGCTACTCCTTCAGAAACCGGAAATCCGCAAGGAAGGATAGGACACAAAATAAAGACTTAAAGTTGTTCATCGGATTAAACCAAGAACCGAAAGATGTCTATCAAAGAGCGAGGGGGACTGACTAGACGGCTGTCAACCAGCTTAGAAGGTTGAAAAGCCTTTTGAGTGCCCCTAAACGGAAGGAAGGAAATATATTTAGAAATCTATCCTAGCTATCGGGGAAGGGGAGAGGAGAACATAAGTAACCATCAAACTATAGAACCTCACGTCAAACAAAGGCCCTCGGAAGAGCCTGAAGTAGAGAAACCTACAAAAAAATAAAAGAATACATGTCAAAATTTTCACCTCGATAAACCATTTGAATAAAGATCTTTGCCGCTGACAACTCCCAGGGTTTACTAAAACAGGGGATACTCCACGAAAGACTATTGAGTGACCTGTCGAGCTGATCCGACACCAAGTGGGCCACACCTCTGAGGACTCAATATGAAACATAAAGGTGTTCCTTTAAGCCCTAAAGTCGTCCACTTTCTCACCAGTCATAGAAAGTCTTTTAAGAAAAAGGCTTCCCTAAATTTTTGTGGCATCCGGATCGGGATACCCCGGCACGACGAAGACTGGCCCCTTTGTTTTGGGGTACCGCCGTTGTCACAGAGCATGGGATGGACGGGCGACGATTACCCCAAAAACCATCGCTTGCTTGGAGGCATCTGGAGGCTCACGCAAAACAACCGGCAAGCAGAGCCAAGCCCAACCATTACAGTCAAGAGACACGTAGGCGTGATGTCCTGGAAGCGGACGTGTAAAGCATATCGCTTTTCGCATATCACTTATCCCGGTCATCCCTTCCATCTATAGAAATTAAGTTCAAAACCTAATTATTTCCTTTTCTACTTATTCACATCCTCACTCGAATAAGACAAAAGCTTTTGAACTTACATCCAAAAACCCAAACATCATTCTATGACACCTTGCCTGACATCGTCACGAGTAAGCCCCCTTTCTTTTTTTATGTTTTTCAATCGCCTTTGTTTATTGTGAATTCGTTTGACATATATGCCTTCACTCGGTCCTCAAAAAAGCAATGAACTGTTGAAGTGACGTCCAAGCCCGTGGTTGCAATGCCGCCTCCACGCAAGCCCTCAGTCACCGAGCCAACCTCGTCCGCTCGGAAGGACACAACCTTGGCCAACCTTCTGAGTTCTACCCCCGCTACCACAAATGTCACATCCCATACACCGCTCGAGGGTACCTCCGCTCCCCAACTGAGCAAAATGGAGCCAATTCGGTTGAGGCCCGGGAGATGAGGGAAAGAAGAGAGAAGAAAAGGGAAGGTTCTGTTGAGACTCAAGTCCCCCTGCCGGAGCTCCCCGAACCTGAAGTGGAAGTTGAGGGTCTGCTCAGTGAGAAGAAGCGTAAAATGATTTGGATAGTTGTCGCGCTAGTGGAGCAGGGAGCCTACAGGGAAGGTTGGGGCAATGAAGAGCTAGACGAGTATCTCCAGAACCTCTACCCTATCGACTACATCTATCGCTAAACCAACTGAACATCCACCTGAAACAGCATAATCATCAAAATCGACTGCAGCTTCATTGACTGAATGAACTGGTGCCTATACCTTTCTAGGCTCCTGGTGCTGGCTATAGCAGTGGGAGGTGGGGGCTCTACCAAAAAGCATGCAACGACACAATCAACAAGTGAGCCCTTACCCGCACTCCGAGCAGGTGGGTATCGACAGACACAACGACTTAATCAACCGGATCCACCGAAGCTATTTCCTCTAGAATGAGGCTCCCATTGAGAGATCTATTAGTGATTGGGCCACCCCTCCTGGCAAAGAAAGAAAGGAAGGTTCATGCGATTGATCAAAAAATGATTTCCTTCCGTTTCTTTATGACAGAGCAATTAAATGAAGCGGTGTGGGGCCTATAAGATTATGAATAAGCTATTTATTCTCCATCCTTTTGAATAAAAAATCCTTCGGAATGATGGTAGTACAGTAGTCAATTTGATCTCGCGCGTGGATGGATAGAAATGCCTATAGATGAGGTAGGCGAGGGTAGCTTACCGGCAAAAGGCGTGTATGGTAGTCTTTTGTTTGATGATAACGGGAAGGGCAATTGACTGCAACCTTTTTCGGCCTATTGGCTATTGGGTGGGGGAAACTAAAGGAAGACATGATAGGGCAAAGCAAAGGGCAGAGCTTCAAGTAACTTGTTAGGGCTGTCGAAGAGCAAAGAAAAAAGTCACTCGAAGCTCCTCTCCTTAGAGTCAAGTGGCTTTTAGCTCCTTTGGCGCGCCCTAGCCGAGCGGTCCTCGTCTGCACAAGTAAGAAGATTAGCTCCCTCATTGGTGCTCTCCAATATATCACTCTCACTCGATCGGACCTCAGCTATGCTGTTAATCAGGCCTGCCAGTTTATGGCCGATCCCATCACTGTTCATGATCAGTGTCTTAAGCACATTTTAAGGTATTTGAAAGGCACTCTCCATTATATTATGGTCTTAGATTTCCTCATCGCCCTATCTCAACACTTTATTTTGTTACTCTTATGCGGGGCTGGTTGTCCAACAATTCGTCGCTCAACCACTGGATTCTGCATTTACTTTGGTGACAATCTATTTTCTTGGGGCTCTAAAAAGAAACCAACAGTTGACCGTGCTAGTGCAGAAGCTGAATACAAAGCGTTAGCTATCACTGCTTCTGAAATTTGATGGCTCTCCTACTTGATAAAGGATTTACATGTGTCAATTCCTCACCCATTCCTTCTCTTTTGTGACAACTCTTCATACTCTGCTTCCACATTATTCCATTCAAGGTTGCACCTTATCTTAAGTTCTCGCCGTCTCCATTGCGTGCTTCTTCAGTATCTCCTCAGGAAGCAGCAAAAGGACGCGGAAACCTAGAAGATTAAGATAGCAGCACAACTAGCCTAGCTTTAACTTTCTTTCAAATAAGAATGTTCTCCTGCTTGAAGAATGTGTTCCTACCACAATAGTAGTTGAAGAAGGGTTAAAGGTGGGCTGGGGGAAGGACGAAAATGAATTTACAAATCCCGAAATGGAGGAATAATCTCTTTTCTGTATTTTGGTATCCGTAGTGGAATAAGCCTTGGCATCAACATCAGCATAACTATCTCCATCCAAAACATTATAATCCTCATCAGCAGACGAATCCGTAGAAAGAGCTGCCACTTAATAATTTGCCGAACCAACAAACTTTTACAAAAAAATGCACACTAGGGTGATCGTAGATCAGGGGAAGGTTTAGAATCCTATGGGAAATGATAGGTAAGCAAAAGTGACTAAAGTCTACCAAGACTTTAGAGGCCACTCATAATTACTAATACACCACCCACAATGAAATATGCCATCAATGAAGTCGGTCAGTCAAGCCTGATCTTAGACCACACCCTTAACACTAATCTAGTAGCATTGATACACGAAACCCAGAATTATGAGCTTCGACAATAGGATCCAGACCCCTTCCGAGAATCTAGCATCTGATGGTAAAGTGGAAGCTAAAGGGTATAGGGCTACCACCCTCTAAATAAAGATCTAGATACAGAGTCGAAGAAAAGGTAGGGTGTTTCGTTTTGGAAATAAAGAGCTCGGAAAACTTAATCTGTGACGCCGCATAGCTCTTTAGGAAGGCAGTAAGAACAAGATTCCATAGAGAAGCACCATCAAATACAGAAGCCAGCCAGTTCCAGTAGAGTCAAAGTCAAATAAGAAGGGCCTTGAGCCCGGTACTCATTCTTCAAGCTAGCACGCCCATCAAAGCCTATTGCTTCTGTAACAGCAAAAAGAAAATACTGAACGCTACTACTACTTTCATTACTACAACTAGGGGCTCTTCCACTCAGATTCTTTCCTTCGCTTAAGGGAAGGTTGAAAGTGAAGCCGAACGGAGGAGAGTTAAGTTAATTGCTCATTCGCCGGCTACAAAGCATGCCATTATGCTTGATACATGCAATTGCTTTCCTTGGCACTGTAGTTAGTGACTTGTCTCCACTCGCCCTAGATCAAACTATCAATTGAATAAGAGAAGAAAGCTTAAGATTCACCGTTTTCGAGCTCCGCCCTTTTTCCTCAATTGGTAGATAGAGAATCGGATTCTTATCTATGGCAAGTGGCATCATATAATAATATAACAGCTGCTTTGACGAGCTTTCTCTCTAACCTCTTTCATGAAATTACATGTCCTGAAGTTGACTGTCGAAATCCATTGTTACTCTGGAGGTGATAAGGGGAGCTATGCTTTGTGATTTCCGGTATGTTAAGTCTACTAGCTTGTTGGTAGGCGTGAGCGGTAGGTAACATTCTGTATGTGTTCCATAGCATCATAGGCTTTCAAAAAAAATCTCGTGGAATCTGTGAAACTTAAGATTGGAGGTGGGAATCGTCCCGCTCGCACGTGCGGCTGCAAAGATCCTATCCCCGCTGGAACTCGACCAATCCCAATAGCTGTTGCGACAAAACAACACTTTTCTTCCCCTCCAACCGTGATTCTGGACTGTCACGGCGAAGTTGAGTGAACTAAATTGTAAGACTTTTAGTGCAACTCAACTCTTTTCCGAATGGCTGAAGCTGGGTTTGAATTCATCCCTTCTAGTTACCGCCCCGTGGGTTCCTTCACTTCAAACCAGACTTTTTGCCATTTGAAGATATAAATTATATTCTTTGTGGCAGGTGGTATCATATATCATATATATATAATAGAAAGGCTTCATTTAGGAGCACTGTTTTCATCCGACTATTCCCATGTTTTTCCAATTATTCCAATGTTAATAGGAGAATGTTACGTCCAATTATTCCCATGTTTTTCCTTGGTCAACAACCAAGCAACTACATATATCTAAAAAAGTCTCTCTTTTTGTTTGGGGGGAGCAGAGCAGTCAAAGAATGAACCAAACCATCATGTTTAATGAACTTCTACAGGCTGTAGAACCCTTTTTAGAGGTCGGTCAAATCATGTCGAACGTGGGGCAAGAGGGGCTACCGCAGGTTCCTAGGAATCCACCCGTGGAAGGAACTTTGGTGGTCGAAGGAGAAGTCTCACAGAATGAGATTTGGGCAGCTTTATAAAAAAAGGAGTGGAAAGATCTTATTTCTTCTAAGGAGTGGAGGTCTATAGAAAAACACTTTGACCTCTGCGAAAGCAAGATAAAGATCGCTATAGAAGAAACTCTATCTTAATATAAGCAAGGGAACCTTCCCCTTCAGTTAGAAGAAGATGCCGACATTGGCAGAGGTATTGATGCCTATTTCGCCAATCTAAACCACTTCAAGTCTAATCAACAACGGTTACAACATATTAAGAGGGCCCAGGCCTGTATAAGAAATCATAATAGTAAAATTTGGCGTGAGATCAAAGGTCTGATTGAGAGCTATAAGGTCTAAATATTCTTGATAATATTGAAGGTAGTAAGAGTTTGCGGTGGGTGGGAAAGTAGGAGGGACCCCTGTGGTTAGACTAACTAGCCTCTAAGGTTAGCGAGGTTCCTACTATGGTAAAGTGAATGATCTTTCACTATAGCACGAAGAAGACATGTATGAAAGAGCGGAACGAGAGCAAACCAAGTTCCAGTGGTGGGTTGTCTTCCTGGTCCCATTGAAATCTTTTTCATGGTATGGAACTCATTTCATACCTGCAACTGAGTCAAAGCTGCGGTAATACTGACTCTCCTGGTCAATAGGTCTATCAAACTAATCCCCCCTTTCTGTTTCCAATTACCGCTACAGAATAGTCATACCTAAAAGAAGCAATTTTCCAATTCAAATAGGTTTCTTTTATAATAGGTTGTTCTCGAATAAGCTCTTTGAAAGATAACTGAATGCGTTTAGTCCCTTAGGGAAGGGTCTGCGCCCAGGTGCTCTTTTTAGCACTTTTGAAGAAGTGAAGATGAATTGTCGACTTTGTTGCCTGCTTGACTGCTTTCATCTCCGGATGTCATAAAAGGTGTTCTATCTCATTCTTCTAGCTGCAAGGGAATCGTCAGGTTGTAGTGGTTGAAGTAGAGCCAAGCAGCGATGGACTAAGCGAGTCAAATAACGCTGGTGCGAACCATGTTGGATGATGGGTGAGGGTGAGAATAAAGTCCTGCTCTACTGCCCTGTGTTAAGCAAAGTGAGTTTACTTCATTTCAGGCCATGTTATTCAGTCTTATCGAACTAAACTCTAAGATGCAGCATGCAGCCGCCTCCATCCATCGGCACATCCGCCCAAAATGCACGCTTAGCCGCATTTCATCTTCAAAGGGAGTCGCGAGGTGATATCATGTCAAGCCCAAGGTTCGTTCTACTGCTGTAAAATTTTTTCCATTTACACATCTTGGTGGGGGGTCTTCTTGCAATGATTTTCATTTCTTCAGGAATGGTGCCGGTCAATTGGTGTATAGGCCATCTCGGTCTAGTTTAGAATTTACCTTTATTTTGAATCCCGCTTCCTTGTTAGTTGGGAACCCCCTCATCTATGAAGCAAAGAATGATCGATCGAATACTGAGAAGATAGAAGAAGATCTTTTAAGCATCGGTTGCGACATCGAATGAGACTTATCCAGGGAGCAAAGACTCCAGTTGTCTTTCATCTTTGAAGAAGTCAAATGCAGCCTAGAAAGAGGCTGCAAAATGGTCGAGGGTTGAGTGAGGGCCAGTGGTTCCGTTGCGAATATTGAATTCCATGTGCTAGATATCCCTGATTCTTTGAATCTGTTATCAGGTAGGCCATGTAACCATGCCTTTGGGTGCTCTTACTTCTTCGTTACAACAAAAGATCAAGATGCCAAGAGATGGGGGAATTCTTACTATCCATGGAGATGCTGATAGGGAGACATTTTTTTTCGAGGTAAAGGATGACAATGCAGGATTTAATCTAACGGGGTTACAGTTTGTTAATGTTATAGAAAGGGTGCCCCTTTCTTTTTATCATATGCAAATCATTATGTGGCTCATATAGAGATGGGACATTTCCCTGGACTTGGCTTGGGGAAGAAAGAGCGAGGGGTCACCAAACTTTGTGAATCACAAGGCAACTTATAGGCTGGGTTATGTTCCAATTGAAGAAGACAAGGCATCCGAGGTAGATGGGCGAAAGAGAGGAGAGGGTTTGGCCCTATATCCCAAAACTCTCATTCAAAGGCATAAATGGGTTTCTCATAATCAGCTCGAGGTGGGTTAGTTATCAGGATATCCTGAGTAGTTTATCGCCATTCTCTAAGCCTTTTGGATATCCTCCCTTTCTTCAATCTAGTTTATTTAAGCGGGCTATTCCCCAAAAATGCCATTCCTTTTTCGTTGGGGGTCACAATCTTACTTATTTGGTCAATTCCTTCATAAAGGTTGGGCTGGGCAGTAGCTTTACCCATTGTCAGAATGGAATGTATCCTTTCATTTAAAAAGGCAATGCCCCTAGCGATAGGGGAAAATAGAGAGGGAATGCGGGCTTCTTTTACTCACTTGAGTTTTGTTTTGGAGAATGCATTGTGGGCAGCAAAAGGCATAAGGGAAGTCAGAATGGCATATCGTATGTAGTGTTGAATCCAATCTGAAACTCTTTCGAACAAGCGAGGAACGAGTGACCAAAAGCTCCGCTTAAGGGCTCGACATGTAGTTAGCCTAAAACATGTTCATCATGTGGTGGAGCGAGGCGTACCTCTGTGAAGCAGCCTAGCATCACTTTAGATAGGAGCAGAATGGATGACTAAAACTGAAAGTAAGTTCTCCGGATCGATACGACGTAATGGAGATCTTTATCTAGATCCGGTGCTTCGCATAATTCGGGACCTAACAATGTTCGGTTCGTCACATGAACTGAACGGTAATAGTCTATTATCCCTATCACTTTGTTCGAGCAGAATTACATCCACCCTCTCATATCCGAAGGCTCCACAACACCCTTTACCCTAGAGTTCCGAAGTGATTCTCATTCTCACCGCAGCGTTCTTAAGCCAAAAGAAAGTCGAGCAAGAATCTCATGGTAGTACCAAGGGGTAGTAGAATCGTATCTGGGAGTGGTTCTTCGGATCGATCGGAGATTCTCGACCCTGTCCTTTGGCTTCCACTCCAGTTTACCTCTCTTGTTTCCATCCTACCGTGAGAAGGTACAGAAGGTAGGAACTTCTGTACCAGAAACAATGGTATCTCCATCTATAGCCCCTCTAGGATGTAAAATATATCTCTTCTCACCATCCTCAGAGTGTATGAGACAAATGTATGCATTTCAATTAAGGTCGTATTCTATGGTTACGATTCTACCATATATGTCTTTTTCATTCTGTTGAAAATCAATTTTACGGTATAAACGATTATGACCTCCCCCTCTATGCCTTGCGGTACTGATTCCTCTGCCATTATGACCTTTACCACAATGATACTGTCCATAGATCAAATTATTTCGTGGATTGGATTTCACTTGACTGTCTACGGTTCCGTTGCTTGTGCTCGGGGTAGAAGTTTTGTATAATGTATCGCCATGCTATTAAGTATTTCTATTTAAGTTCTTTTCTTTCTAAGAGGTGGAATAGAATACCCCGGTTAAAGCATAATGATCATATGTCTGTAATGCATTGTATGTTCCATAAGAGGTCCCATTCTTCTACTATTTCCCGGAAGTCGATGACTATTCATAGCTATTACCTTGACACCAAAGAAGAGTTCGACCCAATGCTTTATTTATGTCCTAGTTTATCCTGATTCGACATTAGAAGTTTAATGATTTTTCTCCAATAATTGAATACTTTTGTCTGTAAATACTGCATATTTGATTCCATCTATAAATTGATTTTCTTCTGTATTAGTTAAAGTCTCAATAAGAATTCTAGTTCTTACTGTTCATTATTATACGAATATACCACAACAATTCGTTATGTATGGAGGATGAGATTCCATTGATATAGAGCCAATTCCAATAGACTTATTGGAGGGTCCCATTGGCCTGCATCTAGTAGGAATTGAACCTACGAATTTGCCAATTATGAGTTGGGCGCTTTAACCATTCGGTCATGGATGCAAAAAGACTCAGCGAGTGAAATAGGTTTTGGCATTCCTTCTCGAGCTTCTATTTATTCCGTTAAAGGAGATTCGAGAAAAGATGGAATAGGAAGATGTGTTTCTAGAACGAACAAGATACGGGCTGAGAAGAGGGAGTTAGCAAAGTTAGACAACATTGGAATGGGCATAGGAACATGTATTGATGTACCAGATCGGCTAATGCTCCCAGGTTGATGCAATGTATTCCACCAGTTAATTGAAGAGTTGATTTTGGTATATCGATCAGTCCAGCACAGTTTGAAATAGGAGCCGATTCGACAGAAAGCTTTTGAAATCGCAGTGAACCCAAGTGAATAAGGAACAAGATATATACAGAGGTTAAACAAGCAACCCACACCCAAAAGGTGCCCCACATAGGTTTTCCCTGTAACCCCCAGTAACTAAGGTAAACAAAGTAGAATAAGCACCTATTTTTGTACCGGTTCTGGAAGAGCAAAGAAAAAGGGGATGTTTTGTTAATAGGAACAACAAAGTGCATATAGCCGTAACGATATAAACAAGAATACTCTTCCGAGCCTCAGGAACATGTACATACGGAATACGAGAATTTCCACCTTGTTGAAGATCTAGTGGTGCTACCCGAAGACGTAAATGAATAGCCATCGCTGTTAAGAACAACCGAGATCCAATGAGAATTTGCGTTTAGCTTCTAGTCTTTGACATCAAAAAAGAAGGTTGTAATAACGAAAGGGACATGTGAGAATTTGGTCTTAGCTAGTGGAACAAGAAAGACATGGATCTATATTCAATACGCAAAGGATTTCACCCCAAAAAAGAGAAGAATTCCCCTTGCTTTCTTTTTGCTCCGCTCGTGCGTGGCACTCCTTGCTTGCGGAGTGGCATACAGAAAAAAAGAAGCGACTACCTTACTTAAGCAATTCTTCTTATTCTTATTATTTCTTAGTTGTAGTTCCTATATTGGTTATTTTCTTTCTGGGTTTCTTAGGACCCTCCGTCTTCAGAACGGCCCGCCTGGCCACTATGAATGAATATTATGTCAATAGAGTAAGTTTTTCTTTAAGTTGTGCCTTTAACACGAAGTTAGGGCAGCGATGCGAAGGCTTGTGAGTGCATTAAGTAAATTAAACAGATACTAGCTGGTCTAAATTGTGTAGGATCGAGCCCTGGCCTTGCAAGCCATCCATTCAAGCCTTCCTAGTCCTTTTTATTGTTTAGTTATCGGACTTTTTAAATCCATATGGTATGATATGGCTTTCGAGCTTCCTAGCCTGGGTTTGTGTGAAGCATGAGAACATGATCAAGCTCAGTCTTTCGCTACTCGTGTGACCCCGCCTCATGGCTATCAAAAGGGCCTAAAGTGCATGATGATTTGATTTCCGAAATATATAAATATAAAGAAAAAGGCCTCCTCTTGATGTTCTCTTTCTTTCTCTCTCCTATTGACTATTGACATAGCAAAGACTGGTTCTATTGAGCGTAGTAACCGCCCTCTACAAAGTAATTTTTGAAAAGGTCTTCAAACGACATTCCTCTCCTGTTCAAAAAGGTTTAATGAATGGCTTTTTTCTCTGCCCACGACCCATGAAAAGACAGGCTACATAGGGCCTCCTCAGCCCGCCCTGGTTCAAATACCATTTTATCCTACCTCGCTCCTGGCCCCTCAGGCTTAAAATCCGTCTCATTGTCACCACTTACCTAGATCGATATGGCTAGTTATCTAGCGAGATTTCTACCTCTAATTAAGGCTTTGAAGCACCTCACCTCTCTTTATAACTAGAGAGGTAGGGAAACCTGAGTATAGAGCGACATCGGTTCGGGATGTCGGAACATCAACCAGATCGGAAACCGAATCCTAAAGTGACTTCGGAACAGGTTCGAGAGCTTTGATCAAAAACCTTTCCTATCTAGTGTCAACTGATCCTTCAGCATCTGCACCAACTAAATCGGAATCTTAATTCGAAAGACGAGAGTAGGCTCGAGGAGGATCAAAAGACTGATTCTCTGTCCCCTAAAGTTAGAAAGCTGGTTAGACTGCAATCTATACCAATGGAAAGAATAGTCATGAAAAGCGATCCATATTATCATAAAGAAAGGCTTGCCTATATGTCTTTCTAGCGTACGCGCAGTTCCGTTTGATTGGAGCCTGTCGCTACCTGGATCAATCAGCCAATTTTAGTTCTCCTTGTGTCATCCGATTTTAGGGAATTCATTGGATCGTGAAGTTGCTTCACACCTAGCCATATCGAGGAAATGAAAATGAACTTGTCCCTAAAAAAAGAGAAAAGAACTGGAATGGGAGAGGATGGTCATTGAGAAAGATGCCTTAACAGGTTGGTCATCTGTCAAGACGAGAATGTGAGTTTTTCTTATTATCGGTGAGCCGCTACCACTCATACTCTTCTTTCTGTTTTTGGGTCGCTCTTCTTATCTGCCATACCCCCAATCCTCCTTCATACAAAGGAATCATAACTTATACATCAAATCAAGATCAAATAAAAGATTCTCCATCCCTTCTTTATACTCGTCTATCTCTAGATCAACTAGATGGGCCTAGGATAAGGCATTAAATACCGTCGATATGTGGGGTGATCGAACCGACTCACCTGCAACTCATATTTGGAAACAAGATGCGCTCCTATGTGCGAAGGGGGGAAATGAATGTAAGAACCATGCGCATGGATGAAAGAGCATGATTTGAGGGAAGAGGGAAAGAAAGACTATAGAAAGGCTAAGTGAAGTACTTATAGGGACTTCTTTAACATTCTTATTTCCACTTCTTGCTTATCACCTTCGTTCCCTATCCTCGCATCCTAATATAATAAAGATCAAGACGAGTTGCTCCAGGTCTAGATATCTCCCTTCGATATTGCCAGCATCAGTCTAAGTAGCTTAATTTTTTGAAGAAAAAGGTAGAGAAGGAAGGGTGGTTGAAGCAGGACCATAAGAAGTACCGTTAGCATTTCAAGTACCCAATTTAGAGCTGGGACATCTCTCGCATATCCACCAGCAGCACCTTTGGCATGATAGGCAGGCATCATATCTTGATCCATCGGTAGTAGAGCCCCCGAGTGAATGACCTTAACGATCATTTTAGAAGTAGTGCTTTACTAGCCTGACGACTCAAAGCAAGGTCGAAATCCATCCCTCTTTTTTAAACTGATTAATTAACGACCCACCAAGCAAGGGCACGTTGCGCGGTAGTAGCCAGTTCAAGGAAGTGAAAATAAGACAGGAAACTTCGCTTTATTTAGTTTTAAGTAAGTAAGACCTTTTCCTCTTCCCTTTCGACATCAAGATAATTGATGAAGATGGTGATTTGAACATTTTCATCGAAGTCGAAAAGATAAACATCTACCCAGTATACCAGCAATCCTTCTATGCGGATACTCCTGTTTTTACTCTCAACCATTTCATTGTCGAGGGGAGAAAATGCTCAAGGTTCTATATATTTTTTCTTTATTCAATGCATTCCTATCCTTTTTGTTTTCAATCCGAGGTTTCCTTTCCTCTCCAAGCCAATCGATCGCCTTCTTAGTTAACAGCAGAACCCGCCCTTTAGCCATCTATGTTTAGATACGGAGGGCTTATGAGTCACAAACTTTTAAGCACAAAAAACAAGGTAAGAAAGGTGGGGAACATCGGCCTCAAACAAAAAGATTTGTCTAAGCAATCTCAAAGAGATTTTCAATTAGTCAATACCAAGATTTGCTTTCTGCGCCTACTGATGTGATGATAAATCATTAGGGTTTTTGGAAAGAAAAAGGGCCATGTTCCCATGGGTTCACGTGCTAAGGCTCCACTAAAAAATGCTCTTTTTCAAGAGAGATGTTTAAGGCGCATTAATCACGCCTTGAAGGAGGGAGGTTGTGGAGTAGGAGAGGTAAAGATGGATGGGAATAGATAAGTAAGAGAGAAGGCGACACCAGCTAGCAGAATGGACAGAATGAGAAGAAATCCCCTGGATGGATAGAAGCTTGAAAGAGAGAACCAGGAATGAAATAGCGAGACCAAACTAGCGAAAAGCCACGAAGGTTGAAGATAAGAACGTAAGACTTTATGCGAGAGGGTAGAGCCCTTGATCATTTCAAGAATGTAATTATCCTTTATGTTCAGGAGATAATTTAGAAACATTATAGTGAACAAAAATAAATAACAAACTCATATGAAAGTTCCCCAGAAAAAATGGTTGTTGTTGAATCAGCTGTGAAATACGCTCTTGGTCACGAATCTGCTATTCTAGCTCAAACCAGGCTATCTCCGAGAAAATAGGGGTCCCGAACGAGAGAAGAATAAGGCAGGCTGTCCTATGACTAGTTTATAGTTTTTTATGGGGCTATTTATTCTAAATTTCCCTCCTCGCCTAGAATAGAAGGATAAGATAAAAGGCAGGCTAAGCCCGTATTAGCTCTTTTCAGGTTGATATGGTGGAATTGAAAAACCTTTGGAGCACATCCTTACCTACATCGAACTCTATGTGTTAAGAATATAGCTTTTCCTTCTGAGCTAGGATCACACTGCACACAAACCAAATATCGCATAGAATCTATAAATGAAGAAAGCATCTCAATTGGAGGTTGGAATCGTCCTGCTCGCACGTGTGGCTACAAAGATCCTATCCCCGCTGGAACTCGACCAATCCCAATAGCTGTTGCGACAAAACAACACTTTTCTTCCCATCCAACCGTGAGTCTGGACTGTCGACGCGAAGTTGAGTGAACTTAATTGTAAGTCTTTTAGTGCAAGTCAACTCTTCTCCGAATGGCTGAATGCCGGGTTTGAATTCGTCCCTTCTAGTTACCGCCCCGTGGGTTCCTTCACTTCAAACTAGACATTTTGCCATTTGAAGATATAAATTATATTCTTTGTGGCAGGTGGTATCATAAATCATATATATATAATAGAAAGGCTTCATTACGGAGCACTATTTTCATCCAACTAGTTTTATCGTAAATAAGCGATTAAAGAATGTTACGTCCAATTATTCCCATGTTTTTCCTTCGTCAACAACCAAGCAACTATATATATATATATAAAGTCGCTCATTTTGTTTGGGGGGAGTAGAGTAGTCAAAGAATGAACCAAACCATCATGTTTAATGAACTTCTACAATCCGTAGAACCCTTTTTAGAGGTCGTTCAAATCACGTCGAACGCGGGGCAAGAGGGGCTACTGCAGGTTCCCGGGAATCCACCCGTGGAAGGAACTTCGGTGGTCGAAGGCAAAGTCTCACAGAATGAGATTTGGGCAGCTTTGAAAAAAAAGGAGTGGAAAGATCTTATTTCTTCTAAGGAGTGGATGTCTATAGAAAAACACTTTGACCTTTGTGAAAGCAAGATAAAGACCATTATAGAAGAAACTCTCTCTTAATATAAGCAAGGGAACCTTCCCATTCAGATAGAAGAAGATGCCGATATTGGCAGAGGTATTGATGCCTACTTCGCCGATATGAACCACTTCGAGTCTAATCAATGATGGTTACAGCATATTAAGAGGGCCCGAGCCTGTATAGGAAATCCTAATAGTAAATTTGGCGTGAGATCAAAGGTTTGATTGAGAGCTATAAGGTCTAAATATTCTTGATAATATTGAAAGTAGTAAGAGTTTACGGTGGCTGGGAAAGACGGAAGGGACCCCTGTGGTTAGACTAACTAGCCTCTGAGGTTAGCGAGGTTCCTTCTATGGTGAAGTGAAAGATCTTTCACTATAGAGGGAAGAAGACAGGTGGGAATGAGCGCAGCGAGAGCAAACCAAGTTCTAGTGGTGGGTTGTCTTCCTGGTCCCAATGAAATCTTTTTCATGGTATGGAACTCACTTCATACCTGTAACAGAGTCAAATATGCGGTAATACTGACTCTCCTGGTTAATAGGGCTATCAAACCAATTGTCACGCCCCAAATCGAGGACATGACCGGCGCCTGACCGGGTTGCCCCAGTCAAGCGGACCTGGGTGCCTTTCATTCCCACGCGTTACCCCTGTGTTGATTGTTTCTCATTAACCAAATATCTTACTAACCATGAATGATTTCACATTAAACAATTAAAACCATACAAGTGATTCATTAACAAGTTTGCAGTTTTTACAACGCCCGACATAACATAATGTATACATAATACTGGAGTCCCACAGTTTACATGTCTACAGAGCCTCTAGGATACAAAAAGGGAAATACAATACTTGCCGGTAACAAGGCTCCGGCTATACCTTACAAAACCAAAATGAAATCTAAACCGAGTGGCATGAACCACACAAGGCCCCGAGGAAGAAAGGGCTCACCAAAACGGGCAGTGGAAGGAGAAGGATACTACTGCTGATGAGCTGAAGTGCCTGCTACTGATACACCTACAATCATAACACGAATGTAGCGTCCCCGGCAAAAAGGGACGTCAGTACACTTGAATTGTACTGGCATGTATGGACAAACTTTGTCCCAAGTAAACTCAAGCCATTAAATTACATCAACAATTAATTAAGCCAGCGCTAACCATGTTTCCACATTTTCCTCATTTCAAATAATTCTCACACAAAGCACTTTCTACGATCAACCAATTTAACAATAACCAATCAATCACGTAAAGCACAAGTAGTCAAAAAAGGGGCAATCAGTGCCCCACAGGTTGCAAACTCTCCTGCTGTCTCCTTTCACAATTTCACATTATTGATTTTTATATCAATTTTCAATAGCGATTTCGATCGCTTTCCATCCTTATTACCCCTGACCACCCTTATTACCTCGGCCACCCTTATCACCCCAACCCACACCTTATTTCCTCACGTTGCGGCGCGCAACACGACCCCGCCTTACAGTTGAAAACACAACAATTTCAAACAGCAGATAAGGTACTACACACAATTTCAACAAGTTCAAATAAGCAACTTACACATTGGTTCATGTTCTCAATTTCTTCTCAAGCCAATATCAAAACCAAGTTACAAGTATTCCAAAATCGAAAATGGCCACATAATCATGTTCAACAATTTACCACAATTAAGGTGTTTCAAATTCCTTCCACAATAAGCCAAATATGCCATCACAATGGTTGTTCCCAATTCTTTACCAATCTCGATTACCTTTTTATCTTTCAATTCATATTTCATACCACACCACACGTAGTTCAACATCAATCAAATGCTCAACAAGGAAATCAAAGAATTACGTAAAATTTCTCAATTTGACACATGCCAAAACAATTCGCACACATTTGGGCGATTTTACAAGAATCAAAATTAGCCATACATACCTGGTGATGAGTTTTCTTCCGTTAACTTCCTACTTTATGCTTACCCACGCTATCTTACTCTTGCCAACCTTGTTCTTGAAGACTCTTACTTCTACTCACTTCTTTTTTTACTAAAAATCAAGTTCAATAATCATGCATGAGTGTAAAAATTCTATTTTTAAAAGCTATTATATGCAAACCTCTCTTTACCCAATTAAAACTGAAAATCAAAGAAAATAGTTAGGGTTTTTACCTTGAAAAGATTGGGGATGTTGAATCCTTGCCCTAAGATCCCTTGGAATTAAGATGGTTGGAACAATCTTTGAAGATGAAAGATTTCTCTCTCTAAAAACCCTCTCTTCTCTCTCTCTAATTTTGGTAAGATGATATGATAAAATGAAGAAGAAAGGTGTTATATTAAAGAAGAGATCGGGTCAAAATGTTACAAAAATCTGGGCCGGGGTCAATTATGCGGTGCACTTTGCGACCGCAGAATCAACATGCGGTCCGCATAGTGACCGCAGAATGGCCTCAAAATTACTCAAGTTCTGTTACAGAATGCGACCATTATGCGGTCCGCATTCCTGATCTGCGGTCGCAAAGTGGACCGCAGATTCACTATGCGATCGCAATTTCGACCGCATTATTGACACGATTTTGGGAAACTCTCTGGAACGTTTTGCGGCAAGAATGCGGTCCGCATAACAGGTTTGCGGTCGCATTCTTGACCGCATATTTGACACTTTTCGGAAAAATTAATTCTCTACATTTTTGAAACTTAAATCACGACCATGACACTATAGCTACTAGGTTTTTATGCACAAATATTTTACGGGGCCTTACATCCTCCCCCCCTTAAGATCATTCGTCCTCGAATGAGGACTTTGAAAATAAATTGGTTTTGAAGACATGATATGCAAGCTATCAAAATTTTGACTAACTCTTATATTTTAGAAAAATTTCGCCAGGAGTTTCCTTTGTATTATGGACATATCCACCTGTCAGAGGGCCCCCGAAACACATTACCAAACAACAATGCACAAATACAACACTTTTCACAACTGGTATACACTTTCTTACCTCAACGAATTCACATATTCTATCACATTGTTACAATTGCACAAAAATTAGTCACTTCAATGAATTCTTACCTTATTTAACCAATTTAACACAACATGTACACTTAACAAACCATTACCAATCTATACTTACTATTAGTTGTTTATTTAACACGTAAATCTTTATAAGGCTTTCATTTATCAAGAACGATTCAAGTGACCCAAGGTAACAACATACTTAACTCATTACAAAATGAAGGGGACTTTACTAATACTAAGAGGGAAACAACTTAGACAAGATGATAGTTACTAGGAGTAGGAGGGTCACCTAATTTCTTCTAGGCTTGATCGAACAAATGGGGGTACTTTTCCTTCATCTCTTTTTCCGCTTCCATGTGGCCTCCTCAACTTGTTGACTTTGCCACAATACTTTAACAGAGGCAACTTCCTTATTTCTCAACTTACGGACTTGCCTATCAAGAATGGCAACTGGAACTTCTTCATATGACAAATCTTCATTAACCTCTATAGCTTCAACTGGCATGATGGTGGATGGATCTCCAATCACTTTCTTCAACATGGACACATGGAATACCGGATGCACTGATGACATCTCGGGAGGCAACTCTAGCCTATAAGCAACTTGACCAATCCTTTGAACGATCCGATATGGCCCGACATACCTAGGACTCAATTTCCCTTTCTTTCCGAATCGCATGACTCCCTTCATAGGAGATACCCTCAAGAACACCCAATCATCGACTTGAAACTCCAAATCCCTTCGACGAACGTCTGCATAGGACTTTTGACGACTCTGTGCTGTTTTCATTCTCTCTTGAATAACCTTGACCTTTTCCATAGCTTCGTACACCATATATGGCCCTAGCAATTTCGCTTCACCTACCTCAAACCACCCGATTGGCGATCTACATCTTCTCCCGTACAATGCCTCAAACGGGGCCATTTGAATGCTAGCATGATAGCTGTTATTGTAAGCAAATTCTATCAGTGGCAAGTGTTCATCCCAATTACCTTTAAAATCTAAGACACAAGCCCGCAACATATCTTCGAGCGTCTGAATGGTCCGCTCGGCCTGTCCATCGGTCTGTGGATGGAAAGCTGTGCCGAGATTCACCTGAGTTCCCAAACCTTGCTGAAACTTCTTCCAAAAGTTAGCTGTGAACTGAGCCCCGCGATCGGAGATGATAGAAAGTGGAGTGCCATGAAGCCTTACTATCACTTTGATGTACAATCTTGCATATTGCTCCGCAGTATCAGTGGACTTGACAGGCAGGAAGTGAGCTGATTTGGTAAGTCGATCTACTATCACCCATACTGAATCGAACTTACGCTGAGTGCGAGGTAACCCTACCACGAAATCCATATTGATCATCTACCATTTCCACCTTGGTATTTCTATAAGCTGAGTTAATCCACCAGGCCGTTGATGCTCGGCCTTCACTTGTTGACAGTTCGGACATTTAGCTACAAAGCCTGCCACATCCCTTTTCATACCGTTCCACCAATAAATCTCCTTGAGATCGTGATACATTTTCGTTGAACCAGGGTGCACGGAATACCTGGAAGTATGAGCCTCTGCCATCACTCTTTCCCGAAGCTCGTCCACATCCGGAACACATAGCCTATCTTGACACCGCAATACACCATCTTAGATGCTGAGTACAAATGCTGAGGTCTTGTCATTCATGACTGCTTCCTTCACCCGAACCAATGCTGGATCCATGAACTGTTTTTCCTTGATTTCCGCGACCAATGATGATTCTGCTCCATTATGCACCAAGATATCCCCCTCGTCCGACGCCGAAATACGAACCCCCAAGCTGGCTAATTGGTAGACCTCTCGAGCCAGGGGTCTCTGATCCACACCCAAATGAGCCAAACTACCCATGGATTTCCGACTAAGAGCGTCAGCTACAACATTTGCCTTCCCTGGATGGTACAATATGTCCATATCATAGTCCTTGAGTAGTTCTAACCACCGCCGTTGTCTCAGATTCAGCTCTTTCTGCTTGAATAAATACTGGAGGCTCTTGTGGTCTGAAAACATATCTACATGTACTCCATAAAGATAGTGCCGCCATATTTTCAAAGCAAACACAATAGCCGCAAGCTCCAAATCATGCATCGGATAATTCTTCTCGTTATTCTTGAGTTGCCTCGAAGCGTAAGATATGACTTTCCCATGCTGCATCAATACACATCCCAAACCAACCCTGGAGGCATCACAATAAACCACAAATCCTTCTGTGCCTTCTGGCAAGGCCAATACCGGTGCCGAGGTCAATCTTGACTTCAATTCCTGGAAACTTTTCTCACATGCTTCGGACCACTGGAACTTAACTGCCTTCTGCGTCAGTTTTGTCAATGGGGAAGCGAGGGTTGAGAATCCCTCTACAAACCTCCGATAGTACCCTGCCAAACCCAAGAAGCTACGAATCTCTGTTGGGGTCGTGGGTCTAGGCCAATCTTTCACTGCCGCAATCTTTTGAGGATCCACCTGAATTCCCTCACTGGAAATAACATGCCCTAGAAAAGCTACGGACTCCAACCAAAACTCACATTTTGAGAACTTGGCATACAATTGATGCTGAAGAAGGGTCTGCAATGCTGCTCTGAGGTGAACGGCATGATCTTCCCTGCCCCGAGAGTAGATGAGAATATCGTCAATGAATACAATCACAAAGGAATCTAGGAATGGCTTGAAAACCCGATTCATAAGGTCCATGAAAGCTGCTGGGGCGTTGGTTAGCCCAAAAGACATAACCAAAAACTCAAAGTGACCATAACGAGTTCTGAAGGCGGTTTTAGGAATATCCTGCTCCCTGATTTTCAACTGGTGGTACCCGGACCGTAAATCAATCTTTGAGAAGAACCTCGCTCCCTGCAATTGGTCAAACGGATCATCCACTCGAGGCAATGGATATTTATTCTTAATGGTGACTTTGTTAAGCTGCCGATAATCAATACATATTCGAAGTGACCCATCCTTCTTTCTGACAAAGAGAACCGGAGCACCCCATGGCGACACACTCGGTCGTATGAACCCTTTCTCTAATAAATCCCTCAGCTGCTCCTTTAACTCCCTTAACTCTGCTGGCGCCATTCCGTAAGGTGGAATGGATATTGGCTGAGTATCTGGCAATACATCAATTCCGAAATCAATCTCCCTATCCGGCGGGATGCCTGGAAGCTCATATGGAAACACTTCAGGAAATTCATTCACAATTGGCACGGACTCGAGGGTAGGCACCTCTGAGGTGGTGTCCGTTACCCGAACCAGGTGATAGATACACCCCTTCTTAATCATCTTCGAAGCCTTAAGGTAGGAAATAAACCTACCCCTTGGCACCACGCCATTTCCTCTCCATTCAATGACTGGCTCGTTAGGGAACTCGAGCCTCATAACTCTCGTTCGACAGTCAAGCTTGGCAAAGCACGAATAGAGCCAATCCATCCCCATAATTACATCAAAATCTACCATCCCAAGCTCAATAAGATCGGTTGTGGTATCACGACCACCCACTGTAACAACACAATTTCTATAGACTCGTGAGGCTGTAATAGAATCACCGATTGGAGTCGACACAGAGAACGGCTCATGAAGCTGTTCGGGTTCTATCCCAAAGCTTGAAGCAATGAATGGAGTAACATAAGACAAGGAGGACCCTGGATCGATAAGGGCATAGCAATCAATAGTTTGAACAGACAGGATACCTGTAACAACATCTGGAGAAGCCTCGGCATTTTGGCGGTCACTCAATGCATAGAATCGGCTAGGTCCACCCCTACCATGAGCTCCACCCCTAGCTGCACCACGCCCTACTGATGCTGGAGTATGCGCTGATGATGTAGCAGCCGAAGAACCGGATGACTTAGCAGATCCCCTACCTATACCCTAACGGGGTGCACGGCAATCCCGTTGAATGTGACCTCTCACCCCGCACCCGAAGCACACCGGGATGTCAAGGTAGCAAGTCTCTGTATGAAATCTTCCACACTTGGGGCATGTAGGTCTCCCTTGCTGCTGGGATCTCACCCCAGGACGACCAGACTGACGAGACCTCCTGCTGTCTGAACCAGGTCTCGAGTAACTGCCCTGCTGATGACTGTGCACGGATGGCGGTGCACTCGCGGAGGACTGAGCATATGACTGGGATGGCCCTGATGACCCCTTCCCTGGAAGTGATCTCCCTGAACGACCCATTGACCGGGACCTGCTGCTACTTTCTCTTTCTGCACGAATCTTCAATTTCCTGGCCTCTGTGGCCTGAGCAAACCCCACAATCCTCCCATAGTTCATGTCTGAGTGCAAAGCTGCTGTGGCGGCCTCATTCACCACCAAAGGGCTAAGGCCCTGAACAAGCCGTCGAACCCGGGCATCCATGGTCGACACTAAATGAGGAGCGTACTTGGACAACCTTACGAACTCCATGTGATACTCCCGAACACTCATACTGCCTTGTTTGAGAACCTCGAACTCAGTGGCACGGGCTGCCATTGCCTCAGCGAGTAAGAAGTGGTCCATAAATGCATCCACGAACTCATCCCATCTGGCCGGAGGGCTCCCTTCCTCACGGGAATCCTCCCACATTTCGAACCATGAACGTGCCGCTCCGTTCAGCCTGTAAGAGGCCAACTCTACCCCCTCTATATCTGTAGCCTTCATCACTCTGAGGGTCTTGTATATCTCATCAAGGAATTCCTGTGGGTCAGCCTCTGGATCGGTACCTGAAAATTCTGGAGGGGCCAATCGCAAGAAGTGGTGGACTCTGGAGCCAAAGGAATCTCCCTGTCCGCTGGAGGATGCGGGGGCATCATGGGATCTCTGGGCCTGGGCGGCCACTAACTGTGTTAACATATGGATGGCTCCCCTAAGATCTTCATTAGAGATACCAGAGCCCGAAGCGGGAACTGTATTTGAGTCAGGAACACTGGCGGGAGGAATGGTGGCATCCTCTGCCGCAGCTGGGATAGGGACACTTGGGTTTTGAACAGATGGGTCAGGCAAATTCGGGACCGGTGGGTCATTCTCTCCCACGGCATCGGGTACATGATTAACAGCTGCACTTGGGCCGGCATTGGCCCTAAGGCCGAGTCTAGCCTTCTTCTTAGGTGCCATATTCTGAAAATTTGGGAACAAGGAGCGAATTAGGCACAGATATCTCCACATTGCACTTTACCGCACGATATAGATTAACAAACAAGTAGGTAAATTCCTAAATGCCCGTGTAGCCCCCAACTTATCTGATGTGGTCGACAACACACCTATAAGAAGGGCACTACTAGACACGGCTCCGAGACATCCTAGGACACTTTAAAAACCCTAGGCTCTGATACCAAGTTTGTCACGCCCCAAATTGAGGACATGACCGGCGCCTGACCGGGTTTCCCCAGTCAAGCGGACCTGGGTGCCTTTCATTCCCACGAGTTACCCCTGTGTTGATTGTTTCTCATTAACCAAATATCTTACTAACCATGAATGATTTCACATTAAACAATTAAAACCATACAAGTGATTCATTAACAAGTTTGCAGTTTTTTACAACGCCCGACATAACATAATGTATACATAATACTGGAGTCCCACAGTTTACATGTCTACGGAGCCTCTAGGAAAAAAAAAAGGGAAATACAATACTTGCCGGTAACAAGGCTCCGGCTATACCTTACAAAACCAAAATGAAATCTAAACCGAAGTGGCATGAACCACACAAGGCCCCGAGGAAGAAAGGGGCTCACCAAAACGGGCAGTGGAAGGAGAAGGATACTACTGCCGATGAGCTGAAGTGCCTGCTACTGATCCACCTACAATCATGACACGAATGTAGCGTCCCCGGCAAAAGGGACGTCAGTACACTTGAATTGTACTGGTATGTATGGACAAACTTTGTCCCAAGTAAACTCAAGCCATTAAATTACATCAACAATTAATTAAGCCAACCAACCATGTTTCCACATTTTCCTCATTTCAAATAATTCTCACACAAAGCACTTTCTACGATCAACCAATTTAACAATAACCAATCAATCACGTAAAGCACAAGTAGTCAAACAAAGGGGCAATCGGTGCCCCACAGGTTGCAAACTCTCCTGTTGTCTCCTTTCGCAATTTCACATTATTGATTTTTGTATCAATTTTCAATAGCGATTTCGATCGCTTTCCATCCTTATTGCCCCTGACCACCCTTATTACCTCGGCCACCCTTATCACCCCAACCCACACCTTATTTCCCCACGTTGCGGCGCGCAACACGACCCGCCTTACAGTTGAAAACACAACAATTTCAAACAGCGGATAAGGTACTACACACAATTTCAACAAGTTCAAATAAGCAACTTACACATTGGTTCATGTTCTCAATTTCTTCTCAAGCCAATATCAAAACCAAGTTACAAGTATTCCAAAATCGAAAATGCCCACATAATCATGTTCAACAATTTACCACAATTAAGGTGTTTCAAATTCCTTCCATAATAAGCCAAATATGCCATCACAATGGTTGTTCCCAATTCTTTACCAATCTCGATTACCTTTTTATCTTTCAATTCATATTTCATACCACACCACACGTAGTTCAACATCAATCAAATGCTCA